>JARQOD010000004.1:463332382-463380692 GCA_033576555.1 Oophaga sylvatica
TTGTGAAGATGATGTCGGAAGCTGGTAAGATTGTGTCAATATCCACAGTGAAACGAGTACTGTATCAACATGGGCTGAAAGGCCACTCTGCCAGGAAGAAGCCATTACTCCAAAAGAAACGTAAAAAAAGCCAGATTAATGTTTGCAACTGCAAACAGGAACAAAGACCTTAGGCTATGTGCAGACGGTGCGGATTGTGCTGAGGAATTTTCCGTGCAGATTTTGGTAAATCCGCAGGTAAAATGACCTGGGTTTTACCTGCGGATTTTACGCGTTTTTTGTGCGGATTTCCCATGCGTTTTTAGACCTGCGGATTTCTATTTAGAGCAGGTCTGACAAGGCTGCGGAACTGCACAAAAGAAGTGACATGCTGCGGATTTAAATCCGCACCAAATCCGCGCGGAAAAATCCGCAGCATGTGCACTGCGTTTTCTTTTTTACATTGCATCTAATGCTACTATACATCACTTGCAGTTCTGCTGCAGATCTGCAGTGGAAAATCCGCTGCGGATCCGCAGCAGAATCCGCAAAGTGTGCACAGACCCTTAATTTTTGGAGATATGTCCTGTGGTCTGAAGAAACTAAAATTTTACTTTTTGGGCATAATGACCATCGTTACATTTGCAGGAAAAAGGGAGAAGCTTGGAAGCCTAAGAACACCATCCCAACTGTGAAACATGGGGTTAGCAGCATCATGTTGTGGGGTTGTTTTGTTGCAGGAGGGACTGGTGGACTTCACAATTTAGATGGCATCATGAGAAAAGAAGATTATGTGGCAATACTGAGCAACATCTCAAGACATCAGCCAGGAAGTTAAAACTTGGGCGGAAATGGGTCTTCCAGATGGACAATGACCCGAAGCATACTGCCAAAATGGTAACAAAGTGGATTAAGGATAACAAAGTAAATGTTTTGGAGCGGCCATCACAAAGCCATGATCTCAATCCCATTGAAAATGTATGGGCAAAGCTGAAAAGTCCAGTGCGAGCAAGGTGACCTACAAACCTGGATCAGTTACACCAGTTTTGTCAGGAGGAATGGGCCCAAATTCCAACCAACTATTGTGAGAAGCTTGTGGAAGGATATCCCAAATACTAATGAAATGTATGTAAACTTTTGACTTTGCAGTAAGTAATAAAAATGCCTTAAACATTCTCTCACTCTCATTATTCTGGCATTTGAGAAATCTTAATAATTATGGTAATCCTAATTCACCTAAAATGGGAAAGGTTTATTCTGATTTCACGTCAAATATTGAGAGAAACATGCAGATGTGTGTTTTCATATAGTGTATGTAAACTTCTAGTTTCAACTGTATGTTGGAGTCCCCGCAGCTGTAGGACAGCCGCAACACACGCAGTAATAGTTTGTTAGGCGATCCCTACATGTGTTGTGGCTGTCACACAGCTGCCAGACATGCAGGCACGGGGATTCAAAAATATTATTTGAGCAGACCGAAGTCACTCGGTTAGGCCTCTTTCACACTTCAGTCGTCTGGCGTCAGTCCCAGTCCACCCTGCATTAGGGTGAAAACTGATGCAGGGGATGCGTTATTAGACGGATCCGTTGAGATGAGGAAAATGTAGTTTTTGTGGGTATAGGAGCTGATGAGAGAAAGAGAGAGAGAGACTTTTCGGCATACAAAAACGTATCCGTTGTCGGATTCCGTCAAAAACGGATGAAGACGGATCCGCCACCCATAGGCGTCCATTATGCAAAACGGCAGGCGCAACGGATCCGTCATGGTCCGCCGTTTCGACGCACACAAAAAACGTTGCAGTATACGTTTTCAAACACACACGGACGCCAAATGTTTGATGGATCTGTCATATGACGGATGAAACGGACGACCATCCGTCAAAATCCGTCACTAATGAAACTCAATGGGGAAAAAAAACGGATCTGTCAAAAAAAAAAAAAAAAAAAGGCAGATCCTTTTTTTTCACACTTTGGCGGATTTTGACTGACGTCGCACGACTGAAGTGTGAAAGAGGCCTTAGCACTTGAGCATACGCGGATAACACCTCATCTGAGCACATTCGCTCATCACTAATAATAATGTATGTAAAGTGCCGTGGAATTAATGGCGCTACTGTATATATGTGAGTAAAATAAAGGAATAGGCAACATCTGGAATTATACAGTGTACTAACTGCATCCTACATGAAAGGATCTATGCATGATGATAAAGAAATAACCAGGTAATGGTTAATCATAGGAGAGGTTAGCCAAGATGCACTCTGTCAACCTTTTCACCTCCTGCTGAGCCTACATATGAAAGTCAGCAGGTTGTCAGCACCAGACCCACAGAGAACGCCATACTGCAGCCTCTACTGTAATGATTTCCATAAGTATTGCTTCACATCCACCAACGCCTCTGCTTCAAATATTCGCTATAAAGTAGGGCCATGCTGGAAAACACTGACGCTGCCGGGGAAACGTACTCCTGCCTATCACCAAATCATCCTAGCATCCTTCCTCCTATGTCACAGCATGTATAACATCCCACTTGGGTGTGTCACACGAAGGATCACTCGCTACCGAGAGTGTGCCAGCCGCAGACACAATGCTCGTCCATTAACCCTTGCAGTATTCCCCAGAGAAGCGAGTTGGCCAATCATGTCTATACATAAATGAGCGTGTGCCTGCGTGCGTGCCAGTGGCACAGACACCCTTTCCCTCTGTGGTGTACAAGTGGAATGTGACTTCAAAGTAGCAGTAAAAAAAAAAGTAAGCCCATCAAGTTTCCAGCTATGTACAGCTCATGTAAAAATGCTGCAAACGTCTCCGTTCTTCAGGCTGCACTCAATACATCTATTTCTATTTGGAAGAGGAGATTGCTTTGAAGCCACAGAAAGAAAAAAAAATAACTTGGAATATGCAGAAATGTACACAAAAGTGATCTGCTGATCGCCTGATTCAAGTGACTGCTTGGTTATAGCTCCACCAAGGTTTCATTCCACAATGTGCCAAGATGGCAAAATCCACCATATATCTATTGGAGGACAGCACAAGTGACTGGGACTTTTACACAATAGATCTGTGTTCCAGGGTCTCCTGCGATGCAAAAATAAAAAATAAAGTGGTAAAATACCCCAGAATACAAAACAAGGCTAAAATATAAAGCAAAGGGAATTTTGGGGGAATTAGAGCTAAAGGGATATTCTGGAAGGTAAAAGATACTACAGTATAGGCGATAGCATGTAGATCGGTGGTACTCTGACTCCCCCCGATCGCCAAAACAGGGCACTTTTGTGCTCTAGAGAATGGAGCACCAGAGTGCACACATGATTGCAAGAGAAGAGCACTGCTGAGGTGCCATACGGCATGAATGGAGAAGCGATCGTGGGCACACCGCTGCTACATTGTGACAGACACAAAAGCCAGGCCCCCCAAACATCCAGAATTCATCACCAATCAGTGGTAATTTCTTCCTACCAGAATACCTCATTTTTAAATCAAGAAACTATTATTGAAACCAATAAAGCAATACTCATATAGTTATCAGACCAAATTCCCCCCATTTCCCTTTTGGGGTGTGCAATGAGAAATAGTCAAGCAAAATTAAGAAATCTTAGGATAAGATATCGGGTATGGCATATTTCTAGCTATGACAGGTATCAGAAACTTGTCATAGCACTAACAGATTGAAGACATCACTTGTCATAGCCTCCGAAACTACACCTGGGCATCTAATCCAGTCACCCTATTGCTTTCCAAATTTGGTGATATCTCCCCTCTAGATATCCTGTAGACCTTTTTTTTCCATAAAAATGGTATTGTTCACGCCCTGAACCACTTCCTCTACTAAGGAAGGACCATTGCCAATGCTTAACAATAGGCTTTCTGGTTTGATAGAATATTTTGGCAATGGCCAACTGCACTTGGAAAGAACCACCCGTGTCCCACCCAAACCTAACGGGATTTTGTGCTAAGAAGCATTCTAATGTTATAACCCTCAATCACCAACCAATCAAAAAATTAGCTTTAAGGCCCATTTATATAATACTTTTGGAGTTTTGTAGTCGGTGTATGAAAAACAGTTTTCGCCGTATTGAGACCAGTCATGTCGATTCTAGCACATCCTCCCACTCCTCAGTGGAGATATCACCCACGTCTCTCTCCCATTTAGCCCTGGCCAATGCCACCGAATCTCCCCAGAATACCCCTTTAATAGAGAACCAACCATTCAAGACTGTAAGAAGAGCAGAGGTTGTGTACAGCAAGCATTTCTACCTCTGGAGGGCAAAGGAAAGTCAAGATGAACAAGGTGGACAACCCTTTTAAAAAAAAAAAGTGTAATTAAAAGGAGCCCAACATGGTGGCACCTCCATTACCTTCAGCCTCACATGCAAAAGTGTGTATGTGGGACACAAAATGAGGTCAGGTTTGTAAAAGCGGTTGACTACTCTGCAAATAGCTTAGTGTTGAGAAATCCTTCTAAAATATAGGGATTGCTCAAAGTGTAATCGCTGTTCTGCTTCCCTGCAGCGCCCCCAGAAGGGAGATAAAACATTGCACCGCTTTTGATGCGATCCATAAACCGCCCGAGTGATGCATATATCTCTCTGGTCCTCTCTGCTCTGGATAAAACAAGTACGGTAAGTTTGTGTCTCACTGCAAAAAGAATATTCTACAGCAGAACATGCCACCTGAGGAAGGAAAGAAGCTGGGGCTCATCTACCCAGAAAGACACAGTCATGTACTAGTATTATTTAGAAACATTTTACTGTATAATTTAGAGAAATTAAAAAATGAGAAGGGGCTTTCAAGGGGTCTTGAGATTTTGTCTTTCTTTGCCACAGTATCTCCAGCATGTGAAGGCACCTGCCTCAGCAGAAAGATACTAATGGGAGGCACTTACCACCAAGCTGAATAATGCTGGGAGGCACTGACTGCTTTATGCTCTTGTATGACTTTTACCAATTTATCAAGTGTAAGCATCGCAGTACAAATGGATCAATGGGAATATGCTGGTCTCAATGGTCTTCAGATTACAATGCAGCTCCTGTGGTAAAACACTACCCAGGGTTCTTTTCGGTGATCCTTTGTGGGTGTCCGTTTCCAGACGGCCATTCTGTATACAAGCGGAACTGATCTCACCACTGCGAGCAAGACAGGGGATTCAGTGGAGTTTGCTTGTTTTTCATTGAATATATGCCGGTATATAGATAGAGGAGATTCTTCCTGTATAGCGGCAGATGGGATCCCCCCCAAATAAAACACAAATATGGAAATGCACTACTATTCCTATTACACTATGAATCAGAATGCACTGACATTAGTTCACACTAATGACTAAATGCAAGAATAAACTACAGCAACGTGTAGTTTATGCTACTTAGGGTATTCCCACTTGCTTTCCTGCTGCTGCAAAATGCCAGACTACTGTACTAGCAGAGTAAGCACTACTTTGGTACCATAAGGCTATGTGCACACGTAACAGAATTGTCGTGGAAATTTCCGCGGCAATCCTGCATCTCCCTGCCGCAGGAAATACACATTTTATAGGTCAGGGTTCGACAAACCCGGGCGCCAGGTCGCCAGTGGCGCCTAGAAAATCATGCCTGGCGCCCGGGTTTGTCGGGGCCCTGAACAGGCGGTGGGGCCCACTCGCCGTCGGGCACCCCGGCGCCCGTTAGTGGAGGAGAGCGGTGTCAGCGCCGCCCCCCCCTGCCTGCTCAGGGCCCCGGCAGCAGCTGGCACAATACTCACTGCTCCCCGTGCCTCCGCTGCCGCAGCTCCGGGCTCCAGGGAGCGCCGGCGCTTCCTCTCACAGCAGCGCCGCTGAATGACGTCATCATTCAGTGGCCGGCTGTGGCAGAGAGCGCGCAGACGCCGGACAGGTGAGATATGTGTGTGTCTGTATCAGTGTGTGTGTATGTAGTGCGGTGCTTTGTGTGTGTATGTGAGAGAGTGCTTGTGTGCTGCGGTGCTGTCTGTGTGATGGTGGTGGGGGGAGGGCAGTGATGATGCTGATGGGGAGGCATTGATGATAATGGGGAGGCATTGATGATAATGGGGAGGCATTAATGATAATGGGGAGGCATTGATGATGATGGGGAAGCATTGATGATAATGAGGAGGCATTGATGATGATGGGGAGGCATTGATGATAATGGGGAGGCATTGATGATAATGGGGAGGCATTGATGATAATGGGGAGGCATTGATGATAATGGGGAGGCATTGATGATGATGATGGGGAGGCATTGATGATAATGGGGAGGCATTGATGATAATGGGGAGGCGATGATGATGATGGGGAGGCGATGATGATGATGGGGAGGCGATGATGATAATGGGGAGGCATTGATGATAATGGGGAGGCATTGATGATAATGGGGAGGCGATGATGATGGGGAGGCGATGATGATAATGGGGAGGCATTGATGATGATGGGGAGGCATTGATGATGATGGGGAGGAATTGATGATAATGGGAGGCATTGATGATAATGGGGAGGCATTGATGATAACGGGAGGCATTGATGATAATGGGGAGGCGATGATGATGATGGGGAGGCGATGATGATGATGGGGAGGCGATGATGATGATGGGGAGGCATTGATGATAATGGGGAGGCGATGATGTTGATGGGCAGGCATTGATGATGATGGGGAGGAGATGATGATGATGGGCAGGCATTGATTATGATGGGGAGGTGATGATGATGATGGGGAGGCGATGATGATGGGGAGGCGATGATGATGATGGGGAGACATTGATGATGATGGGGAGGCCATGATGATGATGGGGAGGCAATGATGATGATGGGGAGGCAATGATGATGATGATGAGGAGGCAATGATGATGATGATGAGGAGGAGGCAATGATGATGATGAAATGAAAAAAAAATTCTGGCTCCTAAATTTTTTGGCTGGCTCCTAGATTCTGAACAACTTTGTCGACCCCTGTTATAGGTATGCGTATTCCCGCTAAATACTAGTGTTTTGCAAGCGTAATTAGCTTGCAGAATGCTAGTGTTTTCCAAGCGATCTGTTGCATCGCTTGGAAAACTGACTGACAGGTTGGTCACACTAGTGAAACAAGTGTTTGACATGTGTGATCAACTTTTTACTATTGATGCTGCCTATGCCGCATCAATAGTAAAAAGATCTAATGTTAAAAATAATAAAAAATCGGGATATTCTCACCTTCCACGTCCCCCACAGCCTTCCAGGTCCTTGCGATGCTCCCGGCAACTCCCGTTCCCAGGGATGCCTAGCGACAATGACCCTAGATGACGTAGCATCACGCGAGACCGCTACGTCATCTGGGGTCATTGTCGAAAGGCATCACTGGGAACGGGAGTTGCTGAGAGCGTCGCTGCGGGGGCCGCTGGAAGGTGAGAATATCACGATTTTTTATTTTAATTATTGTTTTACCAAGGATATGGTACCCAGGGTCTGGAGGAGAGTCTCCTCTCCTCCAGACCCTAGGTACAAACCGCACATGAACTGCTCACTTTGCGCATGGTGGGCATAGCCACATGCGGAAAGTAAGCGGTTCAATGCATTCCTATGGCGGCGGAATCGTCGCGATTCCGGAAAAAGAATGAACATGCTGCGTTTTTTTCCGCGATGCATTTTTTTCTGCATGTGCACTAAAATTGCGGAATGCATTCTAATAATAGGATGCTTAATGCATGTGTTTTTTCATAGAAAAGTCTGGGAATATAAACTTATGATGACCTTTGACACTCTTAGTGCTGGGATGAATATATCCCAGAGTTTTATGTCGTTCTACAACAATTAAGGAATCTGCCTCCCTGACCTTTTAGGGTCATCACAACACAATACCAGACCCCAATCAGAGGGTAATAAAACCTTCACTCCTTATCTATGAACTAGTCATATTTATGTTAATCCCTCTGCCATAATGACAGTTCTGCTTCATGTCACTTGTCCTACCTATTGCATTTTTTCTGTGCTATTTTGTGTATAAATATGTGATTCTTCAGATGTTGTATTAGTCTATGCCTGATGAAGAGACCTGAGTAGTCTCGAAAGCTTGCAATTTGTTACCATCTTTTCAGTTAGCCATTAAAAGGTATCAACCACTGAGGACTCTCAAGTCTAAATATTTTTGTGTTTTTTCAGCGTTTTTGCAGTGAAAAACCGCCGCAAAAATGCTAAAAAACGCGAATAATCCTGAACGTGTGCACACAGCCTAAACGTAATGAGAAAAAAAGGACAGATTAATTTGATCAGACTTTAATCAGAGTGAGGTCCGAGTGTCATCCGTTTATCTCGTCCGTGGAGGGAAAAAAAAAAAGAAGATTCACCCTTTCTTTTCAAACAGTCCATGACAATCAGACGTTATCCGAGTAACGTCAGAATTTTTTCATGGACCCATAGACTTGCATTGGCGATCTTGATCTGACCCTCGGATCAAAATCGTACGTCTCAATTTTTTTCAACGGACCACTCGGTCTCAGTAAAAAGACTGGACATGTGAACAGTCCCATAGACTATCACAGGTACGAGTGCTATCTGTGAAAAACACAGGATTAGTGCTCAAGCGGATGTCACTTTTTCTTATACGTGTGCCAAGTATACACGGGTGTTGAATTTCTCAGACCAGTCAAGAGCACAATTTGTGGATATTAGTGGCTCCGTCTACTCATCAGGAGAGAGGTCGGGATAGGAGCCACTAATTATTTATATAAAATAGTCTGCTCCATAATTTGGACCAGCCTAGCTCAGGTTCAACATGGACCTCAGTTTCTTGCGGAAAATCAACCACGAGTACTAGCACAAAGGCTCACATTAATCTGTGTGCAGTCCGTGAGCGGTCCACATAGACAGCACATGAAATGAAAATACTTACCATTGGATATAAAATCAGCAGAAAAACTTGGAGTAAATACAGAATAAAATCTGTCATGAATTACTAGTATATTTGTTGCTGGATTTCCGTCCATGCACTGCAAATGAAAATCCATGACATTTTTGGTAAAAAAATAAAGTAAATTGACATGAAAAGTAGAGGTATAGAGCTCACCACGCTAGTCCAGAACTTACTCTGAGGGTACTGCATCGGTGGGTGCCAGATCCTGCTGGTGTGACACAGCAAAAGATGGTAATAGAGGACATTTTTCGTCACTTCCATCCAATGAATAAAAACGCCTTTATTGACTTAAAACTTAAAAACTGTCATGTTTTGGAGGGTTTTGAGCTATGGGAGAGGAGAGGGATTAAACGAATATCACAGCTTTATTCGGAAGGTGAGTTTCGATCTTTTGAGGATCTTAAACAGACGTTTTCCATTCCTAATGCAAGATTTTTTCAATAACTCCAGCTGAGACATGCTTGTGAAACACAACAGCGACTCATTCCACTAGGTAAAACTCCGCTGTTGGATAGAGTAGTGGGGGGAGGAGGATCAAGAGGTATTATATCCATGATATATGCAACAATGTTGGAAAAGAAAGTGGCAAGCTTGGAGGCATTGAAGAATAAGTGGCAAGTTGATGTAGGTGATTTAACAGATGATGAATGAGAAGATGCATTGTAAGAAGTCACAAAAATCTCGGTTAGCGAGGCGCAGAGAGTGTCACATCTTTTTTTGCTTCATCGGGTTTATCGAACTCCTGTACGGCTGTTGAAAATGGGATATGCTAGAGAGGCTGACTGTTGGAAGTGTGGAATGCCCAATGCGGATCTGATACACATGACCTGGAACTGTCCCCGGCTACGAAGGTTTTGGGGAGGTGTGACTGATTTACTAAATACTGTCTATCAATGTCAAATGGTACTAGACCCCAAAATGGCTATCCTGGGTCGAGTGGAGAATTTGCCGCTCTCGGAGGGACACCAGCTGGCAGTCTCATGAATATTATATCAAGCTCGCAAGAGAGTGGGGGCTCACTGGAAGGGATCTTCTGTACCCACAATTACGGAAGTTACTGATGCAGTTAACAATAATATAGATATGGAGAAATATGTGTACCAAAAGAGAAGAACAATTAAGAAATGGGTGGATATATGGGCGCCTTGGTTGGACACAACCGGGTTGGCTCCTTCTAGATTAACATGGATGAGAGCGTTGAGGAGGATATAACTGGAAAACTCTGGCTGTGAGAGACCAAATGCATCGAGAGAGAAGAGAGTTTTTCTTTGTCGAGTGAGTGTGGGGGTAAGATGGGAGGGATTTTGTGGGGTCCTATTGTGTTTATGTAATACACTATTTGTGAATTACTCTGTATGTTATTACCTGTTTTTTCAGTTTTGAAAATGTTTAATAAAAAATTACCTGATAAAAAAAAAAAATAATAATAATGTTTCTGGCGCAACCTGGCTCACTCAATCATACAATGATTAAGGCCGCCTGTTTGTGCCAGAAATGCGTCCGTTTTTAATACCATCTCACATGGATGTGCTTGTTTTTATGGATTTACAATAAATTAATTTTTATTCATTGGATGGAAATGCTGAAAAATACCCCCTTTTACCAATCTAGTAAATTGCCATGCTATAGATTTGACTTTGCAGGTAATGAAATCTGCTGCTGATATATTGCACTGAAAATTTAGGCAGAAAATCCACAGCATATTCTCCCCATGTGACCATACACTATAACTTTTAGATAAACAGTTTGGCCACTAATTTTTATTGATTTATCTTTAGGCTAGAAGGAGGTGTGACACCAGGCATCCTGACCGGTAACAGCCGATCGGCAGGATCCCGGGTGTCCTACCTCCACCGATCAGATATTTATGGCCTATCCAGAGGATCACTAAAGCGTTTGACCACTACTTTCTTATGGATTTTGGGGCGTTTTATCATACTTGGTTAAACACAATACAAATGATGAGCGTTACAGTTAATAATGTCCATCTTATGTATTTCAATTCATATAGAAAATAACATGGGAAACGTGGAGGGTTCTTCACACATCTACATGTAGGTATCAAAAAAAGACATCAGTAAGGAGAGTTTTGCTCTGGACGCAGAAAGCATTTGCCAGGCAGACAAGCCTGAAGCTAAACACTAAAGTCTTTAGTCCAATCTCCTCAAGCAGTTTTACAGAGATTAGATGACACTGTGAAAGAATCACACATCTCTCTGATCCGTCCAAGGATAACTTGTGTGCACTTTGTATGGTCAAGACGGCACCCCGGCCTCTCCCATCCCGCAAGCGGGAAATAAATGAGCGTTTCAAAGACATCTCTGTATGAGTAATCTCCGTGTCAGGTTTCAAAACAGATCCAGTCACACTTCCACTACATTTGCTGTAAAGTGCAGGGTTTACAAAAAAAGTCCTGCCAACACGCTGCTCGCTTCAAAGCCACAGAATGGTTTGTTAGCTTATTAAATTCAGACAGAGAAAATATCAGACCTAAAAACTACACATTCCACTTAAGGCTGTCAGACATCAAACACAAGCGGGCTATTCCGGACTTGCTAGCTGAATACATTTAAGGATCTGACTGTCTACCGTGCACACCGGCAGATATCTTCTCCTAGCACATCTAATGTGTTCTGCTCAATGCCATACAGTAAAGCTATGCAGTAATGGTAGATCCAGGCACTCACATCAGCATTCTAAAGTTCTCCTTTTCACTAAAAATTAATACTCATATCCTAGAGTCATCCTAGTCACAAATGCAAGAACTATGTTCTAAAACATACATAAAATAAAATAAATGACTCAGCAGGAGTATTACCCAAGGCTTATTCACAAAAGTACCTTAAGTGTATATTCTTAAACATCTAGGAGATCAGAACCGTAGTGGAAAAAGGTAAGGTATTCCCAAAACTTCAGTCACCTAAAATCTTCGAGCAGCACAGAAACTACAGAAGGAGACCACTGGATCACCAGGAGACTCATGACACATGGGACCAACAGAAGCAAGACAGATGGGAAGAGAGGGGGACATTTGAAAGTGGGGAAAATAGTTTATTTTTTTCCAATGAGGGGGTTGATGATGAGGGTTGTGATAGAAATCTTACACCTGCTGATGTGTATCACATCTATACAAAGTGCAAATGTCACTTCCTTTACCCCCACGTAGGAAATTATAGGTTTAAAGGCATTGTTCTACTGTATTGTAGTCTTTACAATCATAAAAATGTAGTTAGAGGCGTGTTACTAGACTACAGTGGACAGGACTCTAGTGACATAGCTCTTTTAGTAAAAAGTTGTATTTTCTGTCAACAATAGTAGAAAACCTGCTCCAGAACAACTCTGTGTTGTATCTCTTATTCATCTGGGCAGTACCTTTACCCTTGTAAAAGGGGTGTGTCCCTACACTGCATGACCCAGTCTGCACTGATTGGTGGTGTGAGCATTCAGGGACACACCCTCAACTGGTAACACCCAGGTGTAAATTTATGAAAAAGCGTTCTAGTAGGAATTACAGAAGAAGAATGGCACAACACTGATTTCTAGAATTATGTCATGGAGATACAATTATTTACTTAATGAGGCATTTCAGGAGAATTTTCAGTGCCTTTTTTATTATGGGTTTAACCCCTTCACCCCGAAACCTGTTTTCACCTTCCTGAGCAGGTCAATTTTTTCAATTTTGACCACTGTCACTTTATTATTATTAATTTTTATAGCGCCATTTATTCCATGGCGCTTTACATGTGAGAGGGGGCGAATATAGGCAAGTACAATAAACATGAGCAATACAGAACGCACATAAGTACAGAAGGAGAGAGGACCTTGCCCACAAAGGCTCACAATCTACAGGGGATGGGTGAGGATACACTAGGAGAGGGTAGAACTGGTCGTGTGGCGGTTCAGTAGACTGTGAGGTTCACTGCAGGTTGTAGGCTTGTCGGAATAGGTGGGTCTTCAGGTTCTTTTTGAAGGTTTCCATGGTAGGCGCGAGTCTGATGTGTTGGGGTAGAGAATTCCAGAGTATAGGGGAGGCACAGGAGAAGTCTTGTATGCGGTTGTGGGAAGAAGAGATAAGGGGAGAGTAGAGAAAGAGATCTTGAGAGGATCGAAGGTTGTGTGTGGGTAAGTAACGGGAGACCATGTCACAGATGTATGGAGGAGACAGGTTGTGGATGGCTTTGTATGTCATAGTTAGGGTTTTGAACTGGTGCCTCTGGACGATAGGAAGCCAATGAAGGGCTTGGCATAGGGGAGAGGCTGGGGAATAATGGGGAGACAGGTGGATTAGTCAGGCAGCAGAATGTAGGATGGATTGGAGTGGTGCCAGAGTGCTGGAGGGAGGCCAGAGAGTAGGAGGTTGCAGTAGTCAAGGCGGGAGATAAGGGCATGCACTAGTGTTTTTGTAGTGTTGTGGTCAAGGAATGCACGGATCCGGGAAATATTTTTGAGTTTTAGACGGCAGGAGGAGGCTAGGGTTTGGATATGTGGCTTGAAAGAAAGGGCAGAGTCGAGTATCACCCCGAGGCACAGAGCATGCGGGACCGGGGAAAGTGAGCAGCCGTTGACATTGAGGGATAGGTCTGGTGGAGGAGTAGAGTGCGATGTGTGGAAGATGCTGAATTCTGTTTTGCCCATGTTCAGTTTTAGAAAGCGAGCAGAAAAGAAAGCTAAAATAGCAGACAGACAGTGTGGGATTTTTGTCAGTAAGGAGGTGAGGTCAGGTCCAGATACCGTATATACTCGTGTATAAGCCGAGATTTTCAGCCCATTTTTTAAGGCTGAAAGTCCCCCTCTCGGCTTATACGCAAGTCATATATCGGGGGGGTCAGCGGGGAGGGGGAGCGGGGGTGTAGGATCATACTCACCCCTCCGCTGGCGCGTCTCTGCAGCCCCCCTGCTTCTCCCACGATCTCCGGCTCCTTCCTGCAGCGGTCACATGGTACCGCTCATTAAAGTCATGAATATGCACATATTCATGACTTTAATGAGCGGTACCACGTGACCACTGTAGGACGGAAGAGCTGCGGAGACCGCCGGGAGAAGAGGAGAGGCTGCAGAGACGCGCCGAAGGAGGGGTGAGTATAGCGATATTTACCTGTCCCCAGACCACCGCTGCGCTGCTCCCTCGTCCAACTCCTCTGGCTGTGAATGTTCAGGCAGAGGGCGCGATGACGTCGTTAGTGCGCGCCGCGCCCTCTACCTGATCATTTATTGCCGAGGACCCGGAAGAGGGAGCAGTGCAGCGGTGGACCAGTCCGCTGACAGGTAAATATCTCAGGTGCCGGGGTCCTGAACGAGCGGTGACACCGGCACCTGTCTCCCATAGCGCGCCGGTGTCACCGCCTGCTCAGGTAACCGCCACCTGGTCCCCAGCGACGAGAGGGGAGTATGTCATTTTTTTATTTGCAGCAGCAGCATAAGGGACCTATACTATGGGGTATAATCTGTGGAGCATATGGGGGCATAATCTGTGGAGCATATGGGGGGCATAATCTGTGGAGGATATGGGGGCATAATCTGTGGAACATATGGGGGCATAATCTGTGGAGCATATGGGGGGCATAATCTGTGGAGCATATGGGGGCATAATCTGTGGAACATATGGGGGCATAATCTATGGAGCATATGGGCGCATAATCTGTGCAAAATATGGGGGCATAACCGGTGCAGCATATGGGGGCAATAACCGGGGTGCAGCATATGGGGGCATAATCTGTGCAGCATATGGGGGCATAATCTGTGCAGCATATGGGGGCATAATCTGTGGAGCATATGGGGGCATAATCTGTGGAGCATATGGGGGCATAATCTGTGCAGCATATGGGGGCATATTCTGTGGAGCATCATATGGGGGCATAATCATTTTTCACCCTAGGCTTATACACGAGTCAATAAGTATTCCCAGTTTTTTGTGGCAAAATTAGGGGAGGTCGGCTTATACACTGGTCGGCTTATACATGAGTATATACGGTAGGTATATGAGATCATAACGCTGGAACGCTTCAATGGATCCCACTGATTCTGAGATTGTTTTCTCGTTACATATTGTCCTTCATGACAGTGGAAAAATTTATTTAATATAACTTACATTTACTTGCAAAAAAATTGGAAATTTGGCAAAAATTTAGAAAATTTTGCAATTTTCAAACTTAATTTTTATGCCCTTAAATTAGAGAGATACGTCACATAAAATAGTTAATAAATAACATTTCCCACATATCTACTATACATCAGCACAACTTTTTAAACATATTGTTTTGTTAGGAAGTTATAAGGGTTAAAAGTTGACCAGCGATTTTTATTTTTACAACAAAATTCACAAAACCAACTTTTTTTTTTTTTAGGGACTAGATAACATTTGAAGTGACTTTGAGCAGCACATATGACAGAAAATACCCAAAAGTGACACCATTCTAAACACTGCACCCCTCAAGATGCTCAAAACCACATTCAAGAAGTTTATTAACCCTTCAGGTGCTTCATAGGAATTAATGGAATGTGGAAGGAAAAAATAAACGAGCATTTAACTTTTTCCCCAAAAATTTTCCTTTAGAACCATTTTTTTTTTACTTTCACAAGGGTAACAGGAGATAGTGCACCGTACAATTTGTGGTGCAATTTCTCCTGAGTTTGCCGAAACCCAATATGTGGAGGAAAACTAGTGTTTGGTCAAACGACAGGGCTTGGAAGAGAAGGAGCACCATTTGACCTTTAGAATGCAAAATTAGAATGCAAAATTTGCTGGAATAATTAGCGGACACCATATCACGGTTTGAGAGCCTCTGATGGGCCTAAACTGTGGAAACCCCCACAAGTAACACAATTTTGGAAACTAGACCCCTCAGGGAACTTATCTAGATTTGTGGTGATCACCTTGAACCCCCAGGTACTTCATAGAAGTTTATAAAGTTAAACCGTGAAAATCAAAAAAAAATAAAAAAAAATCTAGTTTTCCCCACAAAAATGTTTTTAGCCCAAAATTTTATATTTTCACAAGGATAACAGAATAAAATGGACCCCAAAATTTGTTGTGCAATTTCCCTGGAGTTCAACAATATCCCATATGTGGTCGAAAACTACTTTGGAGGCACAGTGCAAAGCTCAGAAGGGAAGAAGAGCCATATTGGAGTTCAGATTTTGCTGGACTGGTTTGACGGGGCCATGTCACATTGGTAGAGCCACTGAGGTGCCAGACCCCATTTTACAAACTACACCTCTTAATGAATTCATCTAACGGTGCAGTGATCATATTGACACCAAAAGTGTGTCACAGAATTTTATACCATTGGGCAATGAAGAATAATTACATTTTTACCACCAAGATTGTGTGTAGGCCCCAGAGCTCACATTTTTATACTGGGAAATGTGTGAAAAATGGCACCAAAATTTGTCCCACAATTTCTACTGAATGTAGAAATACCCCATATGTGGATGTACAGTACTGCTTGGGAGACTTGGAAGGGACGGAGCGCTATTTGCCTTGTGGAGCGCAGATTTTCCTAGTTTGCAGACTCCATATACAGAGCCCCTAAGTGATAGAAAAGCAGAATCCCCCCTCAAGTGACCCCATTTTGGAAATTAGATCCCTTTGGGAATTTATCTACAGGTGTAGTGACGATTTTGACTCCATGGGCGTTTTCCAGAAACACGCACCAGTGGATGTTGCGGAGTGAAAATTGCTAATCTGTAATTGTAGTGCCCGTACATTGCAATGCTTAGCATATTGAAGTCACCAGTACGTTGTGCCCATCCTGTGCTTCTGGAGACACGCACCTGTAAATTAGGTGGGCTCTCATCGCTACAGAAATGCCAAACGTGTGGACGCTAAATGTGGTTTAAGACACTATGTGGCTCAGAAGGGAGGAGACATTTGGATTTGGGAGTGCAGAATTCACTGGACTTCTTTTGGGGGTGAGGTCCCACAGCGCTTTTCCAAATCCTTTGTACTACCAGTAACGTGGAAGCCCCCTATATTTCCGTTAACAGATGACAGACCTGAGTGGGGACTTGCTTTTTTTGTGGATTGAGTTGAAGCTTATACGGCTCGTATTGGGAACATTTTACATAAGATTTAGGATCACATTTATCTGGCGCTCTACGCTGAGCACTTACTTTGGGGTTCCCTCTAAATCTCCGAGTGACGTGACAGATGTAATCCCTGAGGGATCCATTTACTATAACAAGGCAGCAGAGTTGCTCTGGACTTTGGCCTCTGTTCAGCTGTCGTTTTCAGAAGGGCACAAAACTGTGGTCGACCACACGCTTATGTTCGCCTAAAAAGACAGACACGGCAGGATCACAGGTCCTATACAGTCCAAAGTGCTTCCATCTGCTTCATTATAGGGAATCTAACGTCAGAGGTTCCGTCTGAATCACGTATTTCAGAGAATTGCATGGAAATGGAAGCACTCAGCGCAGAGCGCAGGGTAAATGTGAGTCGAGCCTTATTGCGATCTTTGGGACGCAGAATGGAAAAATCAACAGAAGGTCAAGACTTGGTTTTATTTATTTTTTTACCTCGTGCGGTATAAGTGATTAGACGACTTTATTCTTCGAGTCAGTGCAATTACAGTGATACCAGATTTATATGTTTGGCAGCTGTTACACACTAAAAGACGCTTTTTATTGCAAAAACTAGTTTTTGCACCCTCAAATTTAGACAGCTATAATTTTTCAAAATTTCGTCCCACAGAGTCATGTGAAAGCTTCTTTTTTGCATGACGAATAGACATTTATATTGGTACCATTTTCGGCATAAGACACTTTTTGATCGCTTTCTATTTTTATTTTTGGGAGGTAGAATGAACAAAAAACAGCAATTCAAGAATTTTTTTTTATATATACCGTTCCGCATGTGGTAAAATTGATAAGGCAGCTTAATTCTTCGGGCAGTACGATTACAGCATTTATATAGTTTTTTGTGTTTGGGCGCTTTTACACAATGAAAACTTTTATAGAAAAAAATTATTTTTGCGTTGCTTTATTCTGAGAGTTATAACTTTTTAATTTTCCTGATGACGGAGCTGTATGGCTTTTTATTTTTGCATGACAAGATGACATTTTCAGAGGTACCATTTTTATTTACATTCATCTTTTTGATCGCGTTTTATTGCACTTTTTGTTCGGTAGTATGATGATAAACCATAGTTTTTTGCCTTTTTTTTTTTTACAGTGTTCACTGAAGGGGTTAACTAGCATGACAGTTTTATAGGGTGGGTCGTTCCGGACGCGGCGATACCAAATACATGTACTTCGTTTATTTGTTGTGTTACCTAAATAAGTGTACTTATTGGATTAAAATGTTTTCTTTTTTTTTTGAGGGATTTTTAAAAAATATTTTTACAATTTTAATAACTTTTTACTTTTTTACATTGTTTCACTATGGGACATCAATGCTTCTGCATTGCAGGGAATCAGAGCAGCGTCTGACAGGCAAGGACGAGGCGTGTCAGCTCCTGCTCACATGCCATCTATCAGAGCAGCGTCTGACAGGCAAGGACGAGGCGTGTCAGCTCCTGCTCACATGCCATCTTTCCTGAAGTAACCTGCGGCCATCTTGCAGTCTGGGGTCACCATGGAGACCAGCGTCATAACGATATCGCATTGCGTTGTGACAATGGGAGCAAACAGGGAGATCACTCCCTCAGCGAGGTTCCTCAATGACAATGTCACTATTGACAGCAGCATCACAGGGGGTTAAACGTTCGCGACCAATGCTAGCATAGAGCTGACACCAGCACCTAATCCGACAGCGCTCAACGTGAGGCCGCACGGTGGTTTGCTGGAACATAGCTGGTAAGAAACAAGACTTAGTGTTTATAACAGCATTATTCCTATGAATATTATAAAGGGATCCTATAATCTTCTTCAGATAAACTGAGATGCTATTCTTAACCCTTTGGCACAAGGCTAAAATGTTAGTGCATGCCCATATCTCCCACCTTGATTACTGCAACATCCTCCTCTGTGGTCTGACTGCCAACACCATCGGACCTCTCCAGTCCATCATTAACTCTACTGCCTGACTAATCCACTTCTCTCCTCACTACTCCTCCTCTTCTCCCCACTGCAAAGCGCTTCACTGGCTCCCAAATGCCCAACGTATCCAGTTCAAACTACTAACAATGACCTACAAAGCCGTCCATAATCTGTCTCCTTCATATATCTCCGAACTAATCTCCCGATATCTTCCAACACGCAACCTCTGATCCTCTCAAAACCTGCTTCTCTTCTCCACACACGTTCCTCACTCAAACGCCTCCAAGATTTCTTCCGAGGATCCTCCATACTCTGGAATTTTGTGCCTCAATATGTCCGGTTATGCGTCAGTCTCGGAACTTTCAGAAACAACCTGAAAACGCATCACTTCACGAAAAATTACAGCCTGCATTGACCCCGCTGCCACCTCACAACCACCGGAGCTGATGCAACCTCCTAATCCACTGTCTCCTCCCATTATCCTGTAGAATATAAGCCCACATGAGCAGGGTCATCTACCCTCTGTACCAGTCTGTCATTGTTAGTTTGTTCGCTGTAATTTATATTTGTATCTTGTATGTAACCCCTTCTCATGTACAGCACCATGCACCATGGAATCAATGGTATTCTAAAAAGAAATAATAATACAAAATATATTAGCGGTGCAAGAGGGATGTACTTCCCAAAATACATCTCAGTTATTTAATCCTATTCATGCTGAAAGTCAATCGTGACCACAGTATCTAAGTGGATATATAAATGGAGGAGCCCCCTCTGCC
Source organism: Oophaga sylvatica (assembly GCA_033576555.1). Lineage (NCBI taxonomy): Eukaryota > Metazoa > Chordata > Amphibia > Anura > Dendrobatidae > Oophaga > Oophaga sylvatica. Next base: position 463,351,994 of record JARQOD010000004.1, read on the forward strand.
ACCCAAACGCTTCTCCTGCAATAGAAAGCCATAGAGGGAATCTGTCAGTAGGATCCACCCTCCTAAGCCATCTATATGAGCATGTAGATCATGGGAAGCTGAATAAAATGGCACCTTAATTTCTGCGATCTGATGTCTTGTTCTAGAGAAATCCACATTTTTCTTATACATAAAATACCTCTTCCAGATTATGGGGAAGACACTGCCTGGAAGATAATTCTGCCTCCAGAGCTTATTTTATATGAGAGGGAGGGGGGGGGGAGTAACATTTTTCACACCTCTCTGAGCTCTGCTGTATTGTAAAGGGTATGCCACACTAAACAATATCGCTAACGAGATCGCTAAAAAACGTCACTATTTAGCGATCCCGTTAGCGATATTGTTCAGTGCGGCAGCTTCCAGCGACGAGCTTCCTGCTGTGATCTCGCTCGTCGCTGGAATCGCTCCGGACCCTATTTCATCGCTGGCGCTCCCGCTGGGTGAGTATCTAATCGCTGTGTGGCACCTTTTCTTAGCGATTTAGCGGTACTTTTGTACCGCTAAAGTCGTTAAGAAGATCGCTAACGGCGATAGCGTCGTTAACTATATCGCTAAATGTGGCCGCATTTAGCGATATAGAAACGATCCCGCTAGCGATCTCATTAGTATGCAACGCTAACGAGATCGCTAGCGGGATTGTTTAGTGTGGCAGTACCTTAACACTATTGCAACCCTATCTGACTGAGCTGGAAGCTGAAGCTGAGAGGAACCTGCAGATGTGTCAGGTACAATCACACACAGCTCTGCAGTGAGATCAGAAGAGCGGCCATCGCACATCATACTGGTAACCATTACACATCACACTGGTAACTCCCCTTCTTGTAAAATAAGCTCTGGCGGCAGAGTTATTTTCCAGGCAGTGTTCTCGTCCCGGCCCCTACTTTTGTGTTGAAGCATTTAATGAGTGTATGGAAAGGTGTTTGTGAAGAAAGGATGACTAGGATCAGCTGTGACATCACCTATTGTGATTGGTGGATCCGGTGTTATCAGCGGTATACAGAGGGGTTACCTGTCATTGTAATCCTGCCTCTGATGCAGGGCCGGCATTAGTGGCAGGCAGATAAGGCAGCTGCCTAGGGCCCCCGCCCCCCTAGGGGACCCCAGCGAGTGGCACATCACACAGCCACTATGGGGCCCGTGAGGCAGGGGGGCCCGCCTGCCGCCAGTGCCGACTCCCCCTGCCGCCGCATTGAACTATACCGGCGTAATAGACGCCGGTACAGTTCAAAGCAATGATGGAGGAGAGAGCGTCAACTGACGCTCCCTCTCCCATCATTCCCCGCTCTGCCTCTGACACTCACTGTGTACCAAGCATTGCAGGCTGAGCCAGGAGACAGCCGGGAGCAACGCGGGCACGAGGAGAGGTGAGGAGTGTGTTTTTTTTAATGTAACAGTGAGTACTGGACTATGGGGCCATTCTAGGGAGGGGGGGGTGTTATATGCTATGTGGTGCTATATACCATGTGGGGCTGTGCTGTATACCATGTGGGACTGAGCTGTATACCATGTGGGACTGAGCTGTATACCATGTGGGGCTGTGCTGTATACCATGTGGGGCTGTGCTATAAACCATGTGGTGCTGTGCTGTATACCATGGTACTGCCATATATTCTGTGGAGGGGCTGCATTATATTGTAAGAGGGGGCTGCATTATATTCTATGGGGGGGTTACATTATATTGTATGGCAGGGCTGCATTATACTCTGTGGTGGCTGCATTATACTCTGTGGGGTGGCTGCATTATGCTCTATGGGGTGGCTGCATTATGCTCTATGGGGGCTGCATTATACTATATCGAGGACTATGGGGAATACATTATACTATATGAAGAACTATGGGTGCATTATACTATGGGAAGTGAATTGTACTACATGGATGACTGGCGGTGTATTATACTATATGGAGCACTATGAGGAGTGTATTATACTATATGGAGGACTGAACAGTGTATTTTAATATATGGATGGCTATGAGGAGTGTATTATACTATATGGAGGACTATCGGGAGTGTATTATACTATATGAAGGACTATGGGGAGTGTATTATATTATATGGAGGACTATGGGGTGTAAACTGTAGATGTGCTGCTGATAACATGACACTGTATGGTGATCTGTTAGTGATCCATTAGTGATCATTCTGTCCCCATCATTCGTTCTCAGACGGTGGAAAGAGGCCGGAAACAAGTGTTGAACGACTTCAATATTGTCGATCACACTCATTTAGCGGCCTGACATCAGCGCATGTAAATACAATCGAAATGCTTCTGTGTGATGGTGCAACAATATGTTAGCATTTGGGGCCCCATTTTAAACTTTGCCTAGGGCCCCACTATGCCTAAAACCGGCTCTGCTACGATGATAAAGATCCTGCTGGAGACACATCCTGTAAGATCAGAAAGTAGGAGTCTAAAAAAGCCACAGTGACCAGTGTGAAAACTGCAAGATTACTATTATTTTTTATAAGGATTGTGCTATTATAAAAAAAAAAATGAGTAACATGAAAACTTATATAAAATAATAAGCTTATTTAACCGATTTAAGTAATAGGTCATTTTCTGATGATCGCTTCCCTTTAATGTATGTGAGCCTATAAGGCCCTACCTTCACAGACTGCCCAACCCTGCACAGAACTTTTTCAGTGTAATGGAGAAGCGATTAGAGGATCGCACCTTTAAGTCCTAATCGGACTAAAGAATTTGATTTTGTCTATTTTTTTTTAAGTTGAATGTATAATTGCAGTTTTATTTCCCATTCACCAAAATATTAATAAAAGTTATCCCATACATAATATGAAAACTTACCACTGTTACTTGGTACAGAGATGACATGCTGGTTACACATATGATTGCTGTAGCTTCAACAGTGCAACCACGGAGGCCAGTGATTGGCTGCAGTGGTCACGCGAGTCTACACGACAGCATTATTACACAGCAAACAAAGACCCGCGGGAAGCATTGGATTGGTAAATGTTGAAGTAGTGGTGTATTTAACCCCTTAATATAAAAAAAAAAAAAAATGAATGTACATGCACAAAAAAGAAATGCAATGTAGGTAGAAACCCTCTACCGCTGTGGTGCCAGCAGAGGCCCACTACGGGCAGAGGCCCGCTAAGGGCAGAGGACCGCTACGGGAAGAGACCACTACGGGAGGAGGACCGCTACGGGAAGAGGACCGCTACGGGTAAGAGGACCGCTACGGGAAGAGGCCCACTACGGGAAGAGGCCACTACGGGAAGAGGCCCACTACGGGCGAGTCTTACAGATTACCAAACCTGTAAAAATAGCAAGAAAACTAAATGAACTAGAAGAAAAGTGCTGCACCACAGATTGGCAGTGAGGATTACATAACTACACAGTGATACATTCAGAATGTACCAGCTCACTTGTCAGATGCCAGTAATGCCAACTTGTCCTAGCTTGTCTGGCACACCACTCAAGAGTATCTGTTGCAGATGTTTATCTGTTTGACTAACACTTCGCCATAATTACATTACAAGCCATGAGAGTGCCTGACTGACGTACTGCATGTGTTCACACTGCTCACATAAAAGGACCAAACTGCAGAACTGAATGTGCAATTACTGAGGACTGGATAAACCCTAATTATGAAAAAGCATTTGGCCTCCAGGGGCGCTCTTCCTGGTTATTATAGACAAGTATAAGGTTATGCTAACAGGGTAGATTTTTAAAGTTGATTATTTTGCAAATTAAAGGTTAGCTTTCTGATTTCTGATGGAAATTAGTGTTCGATGTGCTGCAGATGCCCACACAGTTTATCTTTATCCATGTGACTACCACACCCAGCTTGAGAGATTTGCATTGCGAGTCTCAATTCCATGCCATTCGTACTACCATACCATGATTTTCCATGGTTTTGCAATGCGTGGGTTGGGCACGGTTTTGACCAGTGAAACATAAATGAGTGCCACCAGTAAAAAAAACACAAAGAATCTTTGTAAAGCCATCATACACTTCAGATGCAGTTTCTAACTGCGATTTCTGAACGATTTTAAAGGGGTCGTTCACTACTAAGTCATCATCAGGCAGTGGATTCTGATTGGCTGCAGTGTTCACGTGACAGCCCAGCCAGATGAGGATTTCAGAAGCAGCGCTGATTCAGGTGGAGAGTAGGAATTATTTATTTTCACCTCTCTGGTCCCATTAATTAGGAGGTTGTCCAGGAGCGGACACAACCCCTTTAACTATTAGCTTTTAACTGCTATAGAGTATAATTAGATTTAGCTGGAAATTTCAATGAGATTCGGCTGGAAATTTCTGGAATAATCACTCATTCGTGTTTTCAATGTTCAATATATAAAAAAAGTATTACTAAAAAAAGATAGCAAACAAGTACGAATGACAAGCCACGGACACCGGAAATGTGTATTCACACCACCCATGATGAAATGGTCTTTTTTTTAATCTTATATAAAGGACATGTGATCACACAAATGGATGACATCTCCTCCATCTACTCCGTTCTGAGCTTACTGAACCAAATGCAAGAAGAGTTCAGCTGTGAAGATGAACAGGACAGACGACTGCATTCCTGCAAGCTTTCCAATTAGATCTGCACGCTTTTGAAGTGCACAGCTCTATGACCCATTAATGATCATAGACTTAAAAAAAAAAAATGAAAAAAAAAAAGTGCTCTCTTACATCAAAGTAGCCATTATTTTTAAAAGTGCTACACGCCGAATAATGACTGACAGAGACGGGAAAAGGTCAGCCAAAGATGGTGAACAAAAAAAGATCACTGTGCCAAAAATGTATATATTAACGGACTAAACCATGGCCAAAGCCCTCAGGTATGTGAAAATCTGTCTTTAGTAATGGGCAGGTCAAGAGTCGCAACCAATGCCTGTAGGCAAATCAAGATTAGCAGAGAACCAGATCGAAAGCCCCATGTACAGGTGCATCTCACTAAATTAGAATATCATCAAAAAGTTATTTATTTCAGTTCTCCAATACAAAAAGTGAAACTCGTTATATAGAGTCATTACACACAGAGTGATCTATTTCACGTGTTTATTTCTGTTAATGTTGATGATTATGGCTTACAGTCAATGAAAACCCAAAAGTCATTATCTCAGTAAATTAGAATACTTTATAACACCAGCTTGAAAAATGATTTTAAAATCTGAAATGTTGGCCTACTGAAATGTGTGTTCAGTAAATGCACTCAATACTTGGTCAGGGCTCCTTTTGCATCAATTACTGCATCAATGCGGCGTGGCATGGAGGCAATCAGCCTGTGGCACTGACCTTAACCCCATAGAGTCTATGGTGTAGTGTAAAGAGGAAGATGAGAGACACCAGACCCAACAATGCAGACGAGCTGAAGGCTGCTATCAAAGCAACCTGGGCTTCCATAACACCTCAGCAGTGCCACAGGCTGATCGCCTCCATGCCACGCGGCATTGATGCAGTAAGTGATGCCAAAGGAGCCCCGACCAAGTATTGAGTGCATTTACTGACCATACATTTCAGTAGGCCAACATTTCTGATTTTAAAATAATTTTTTCAAGCTGGTGTTATAAAGTATTCTAATTTACTGAGATTATGACTTTTGGGTTTTCATTTTCATCAACATTAACAGAAATAAACACATGAAATAAAGTCATTACAAACAGAGTGATCTATCTAACATAGGAGTTTCACTTTTTGTATTGAAGAACTGAAATAAATTAACCTTTTGATGATATTCTAATTTTATGAGATTCATCTGTATATCTATCCAAAATATGTCACTAGTGTGCGGCAAACTAATTGACAAATGGAGCTAGATTCATCATTTGTAGGGGTTTTTGTAAAGTCACCCTTTTTTTTTTTATCTTGTAGCATTTGCTGAGGGGTTTTGCATCAAATTAATCAACGTGGCACATGAGATACGTGAATTTGGCATAAAGTAAAAAATGGTCTGTCTTTAACCATTCTTTTATTCTTAATGCAAAAAGTCACACATTTTGCAAAATGTGAAAAAAAAAAATTCTGGCGTACATAGAATTATTCTACAGTGAGGGACTGGAGTATATTTGCATCCAGTTTTAAGAATGCTCTTGTCATAATTGGACGGAAAAGTATTCACATCCATCCAGTTTTCTGAGTTTTTGAAAAGTCGTAAATGATAAATATATCCAAAGAGTTTCTAGGAAGGTCATGAATAAGATTATTCCATTGCTGAGCCTTTGTTTTATGCCACTTGGTGCAGCTCGTCCACGATCTGAGACAATGGAAAATAACAGTTGTAGCTGTTCCAATGTGTCACTAAAGGAAGAGAACAAGGGGCCGACAGCTGGCCACTGGGCTCAGTCACTTTGCAGGTGGCAAGTTGTGCAACAACTGCATGATAAAATGGTGACATGTGAACAAATGTCTCTGCAAAGAGACATATATGATGAATATTAGGCAAAAAACTACAATATACCCAGCAGCTGAGGGTTGACCTCTAAATAATATGCGTGATATAACAACTTATACAACAAGCATACAGTACAGACCAAAAGTTTGGACACACCTTCTCATTCAAAGATTTTTCTGCATTTTCATGACTATGAAAATTGTAGAATCACACTGAAGGCATCAAAACTATGAATTAACACATGTGGAATTATACATTACACTTTACAAAATAGTGTGAAACAACTGAAAATATGTCTTATATTCTACATTCTTCTAAGAAGCCACCTTTTGCATTGATTACTGCTTTGCACGCAGAAAAGGTGAACGGATGGACTCTACACGCCTGGTTCCCACAGTGAAGCATGGAGGAGGTGGTGTGATGTGTGGGGATGCTTTGCTGGTGACACTGTTGGGGATTTATTCAAAATTGAAGTGGAGAGCGGTCCAGCTCACCCCAAACCATCTTGATTGGGTTCAGGTCTGGTGACTGTGGAGGCCAGGTCATCTGGCGTAGCACCCCATCACTCTCCTTCTTGGTCAAATAGCCCTTACACAGTCTGGAGGTGTGTTTGGGGTCATTGTCCTGTTGAAAAATAAATAATGGTCCAACTAAACACAAACCGGATGGAATAGCATGCTGCTGCAAGATGCTGTGGTAGCCATGCTGGTTCACTATGCCTTCAATTTTGAATAAATCCCCAACAGTGTCACCAGCAAAGCACGTCCACACCATCACACCACCTCCTCCATGCTTCACGGTGGGAACCAGGCATGTAGAATCCATCCGTTCACCTTTTCTGGGTGCAAAGCAGTAATCAAAGCAAAAGGTGGCAACTTTGAAGAACCTAGAATATAAGACATATTTTCAGTTGTTTCACACTTTTTTGTAAAGTGTAATGTATAATTCCACATGTGTTAATTATAGTTTTGATGCCTTCAGTGTGATTCTACAATTTTCATAGTCATGAAAATACAGAAAAATCTTTGAATGAGAAAGTGTGTCCAAACTTTTGGTCTGTACAATAAAAAACAACGAAATACAACACGGCACAGACGTGGGTGCAAAATCTTCTACTTTAGACAAGAAGTCCGCTTGCTCTCCGCTGTCTCATGTAGGCAACAATTGATATTAGTGGGGGAAGGGAAGATTGTAGCGATTTTGTTTCTGTTTATTACAGGTTAGGGTCTCATTCAGATATCCATGATTTTCAATGATAGAGCACGTAGCCATTATATGTCTTTGGTGCTATTGATATGTCCGTTTTTTGTTTTTTCTTATGGACTATGTGCCAGCAACAAATCACGGCAACATTCACAAATCGGTTTCTATTTATTTTTATTCTTGTGTTGTCCATTTTTAAAACCTGAAGGCAGTAAACTGTCCGCCTTTTTTACCCCCCCATCATTGACACTTAGCAATAGATCTTTGAAAAACGGATGGGAAACTGATTTAAAAAAAGATGTCCTCAGTTTTTCATCAATTTTTGATGACTCCCCGTAAACTTGAATGGTCAAGTGTGCTTGAACAGAACATGGATTGCGTATAACGCAACAGACAGAAGGATCGGATTAAAAAAAAAAAACACACACTTTCCCTGATGAAGCTGCTACACAGCAGTGATACACATGGAACTCATCCCCACTGACATCATATTGCTTGGCATACTTGATTCCACGCTTATGGACCCCATATGATAATGGTATAGACTTTTTTTTTTTATATAAATATAAAAATTCGCGCTGAGTGTCTGGAGGAAATGTGATTACTTTCTGTGTCCTGATAAAACCGTCTATACTGTGGTTAGTGTGAAATGATAAGGCTAAAAAATAGAAATGTCACTTTAAAACATAAATATATTGATGTACTTCAATTGCAGTATATGTTACTAACAGCAAAAGGATACTAGATGGGATCTTAATGCGCTTATAAGTCCCAAATTAGGGTAAAAAATTGCAAATTCCGTCCATATTAATAATTAAAACACTAGGTCCAACAGCGGTCGATGGGTAAGCGAATAATAAGGTGCTGTTCCTACCTCACTGCCACAACATTGCTCCAATGTGTGTGACCAATAGGTCCTCAAATATACCGGTGCTGGGTTTCTTCTGACTTCAATGTGTTCTCTGATAGTGCTGGGATTCCTCTGGGTTCGCTATGATTTTCTCGGGCACTGTTGCGGCCGGTAACAGATGCCCCTCTGCTGTACTGCTGTGAGTCCATGCTCTTTTTTTTTTTTTTGCTCTTCCATATTTTCAGGTGGGACATTTATTGGTACTAGTAAGTGTTTATTATTAATTAGTGCTTTATATAGCACCTTTATATCATGGATCAATGGTTTTTCTGATTGATAACGACAATTGATCTGTATCTAATTGTACTATTTTGTGGACCTTATACTTGGGTCATTCATATTACAGTGGGTACAGAAAGTATTCAGACCCCTTTAAATTAGTCACTTTTTGTTTCATTGCAGCCATTTGGTAAATTAAAAAAAGTTCATTTTTTTTCTCATTAATGTACACTCTGCACCTCATCTTTACTGAGAATAACCAGAAATGTAGAAATTTTTTCAAATTTATTAAAAAAGAAAAACTTAATAAGTATTCAGACCCTTTGCTCAGTATTGAGTAGAAGCACCCTTTTGAGCTAGTACAGCCATGAGTCTTCTTGGGAATGATGCAACAAGTTTTTCACACCTGGATTTGGGGATCCTCTGCCATTCTTCCTTGCAGATCCTCTCCAGTTCCCTCAGGTTGGATGGTGAACGTTGGTGGACAGCCATTTTCAGGTCTCTCCAGAGATGCTCAATTGGGTTTAGGTCAGGGCTCTGGCTAGGCCAGTCAAGAATGGTCACAGAGTTGTTCTGAAGCCACTTCTTTGTTATGTTAGCTGTGTGCTTAGGGTCATTGTCTTGTTGGAAGGTGAAGCTTCAGCCAAGTCTGAGGTCCAAAGCACTCTGGAAGAGGTTTTCATCCAGGATATCTCTGTACTTGGCAGCATTCATTTTCCTTCAATTGCAACCAGTCGTCCTGTCCCTGCAGCTGAAAAATACCCCCATAGCATGATGCTGCCACTACGTTTCACTGTTGGGATTGTATTGGGCAGGTGATGAGCAGTGCCTGGTTTTCTCCACACATACCGCTTAGAATTACCAAAAAGTTCAATCTTCGTCTCATCAGACCAGAGAATCTTATTTCTCATAGTCTGGAGTCCTTCATGTGTTTTTTTTTTTTTTAGCAAACTCTGGGCATTGATATGACTGGCACTGTGGAGAGGCTGCTGTTGAGCCACTCTGCCATAAAGGCCTGACTGGTGGAGGGCTGCAGTGATAGTTGACTTTGTGGAACTTTCTCCCATCTCCCTACTGCATCTGTGGAGCTCAGCCACAGTGATCTTGGGGTTCTTCTTTACCTTTCTCACCAAGGCTCTTCTCCCACGATTGCTCAGTTTGGCTGGACAGTCAGGTCAAGGAAGACTTCTGGTGGTCCCAAACTTCTTCCATTTAAGGATTATGGAGACCACTGTGCTCTTAGTAACCATGAGTACTGCAGAAATTCTTTTGTAACCTTGGCCAGATCTGTGCCTTGCCACAATTCTGTCTCTGAGCTCCTTGGCCAGTTCCTTTGACCTCATGAATCTCATTTGGTCTGACATGCACTGTAAGCTGTGAGGTCTTATATAGACAGGTGTGTGCCTTTATAAATCAAGCCTTATCAGTTTAATCAACCACCGCTGGACTCCAATGAAGCAGTAGAACCATCTCAAGGAGGATCACAAGGAAATGGACAGCATGTGACTTAAAAATGAGTGTCTGAGCAAAGGGTCTGAATACTTATGACCATGTGATATTTCAGTTTTTCTTTTTAATAAATTTGCAAAAATTTCTACATTTCTGCTTTTTTCAGTCAAGATGGGGTGCAGAGTGTACATTAATGAGAAAAAAAAACTTTTAGGAGTTTACCAAATGGCTGCAATGAAACAAAGAGTGAAAAATTTAAAGGGTCTGAATACTTTCCGTAACCACTGTATATGTACTTTATTGGCTTCAGATTGTCATCTTTAAAGGTTACCATTTTGAGCATTGTTTAGTTATAATACTGTTCCCTTATTTTCTGGTGTCATTGCTACAGGTGTCAGTGGGGACATTTTGTTTTTAATATTTTTTTTGTCTCTAATAAATGTACACATTTTGTATCACAGGCGTGCTTATCATTAGGCAATTTCTTTATGTGGGTTAGTTTTCGATTGATTACTGTTTTAGCCCCTGTGTTATCCTAGTTGCGAGTCTCATTTTTGGATCTGATGAAAAATTACTTATGTGCGACTGGCTCTATTAAACTCTTAATAAGGACTGCACTGAGATGAGGAAAAGAATGTTTGAATGTAACAAAGTACCGTATATACTCGTGTATAAGCCGAACCGTGTATAAGCCGACCCCCCTAATTTTGCCACAAAAAACTGGAAAAATTATTGACTCGTGTATAAGCCGGGTGTATAAACTGCCCTCCTGCTCTGTGCAGCCCCCATCCAGCTCTGTGCTCCCCCATTCTCCTCTGTACTCCCCCCCTCCGTCCTCCGCTGTGCTCCCCCATTCCTTCTCCGTCCTCCTGTGCCCTCTGTCCTGCTCTGTGCCCCTCTGTGCCCTCCATCCTCTCCTGTCCTGCTCCATGCTTCCCCAGTCCTCCTCCACGCTTCCCCCATCCACCGATCTCCCCCCCCCGTCCTCCACGCTTCCCCCGTCCACCGATCTCCCCCCCCCCCCCTCCTGCTCCATGCTTCCCCGGTCCTGCTCCAGCTTCCCCCGTCCACCGATCTCCCCCCCCTCCTGCTTCATGCTTCCCCGTCCTACTCCAGCTTCCCCCGTCCTCCTCTATGCTTCCCCCGTCCACCGTTCTCCCCCCCATCCTGCTCGTGCTCCTTGTCCTCTCCTCCATCATACTCACCCCTCCCCGTGCCATCGCTGAGTGTCCCTGCAATCCTGCGTTCTCCGTCTTCCTGCTGCAGCTCTCCAGCACTGAGCGGTGATGTAATACCGCTCATTAAGGTCATGAATATGGAGGCCACGCCCATGGGAGTGGCGTCGCGTCCATATTACATGACCCTAATGAGCGGGTATTACATCACCGCTCAGCGCTGGAGAGCTGCAAGAAGACGGGGAGAATGCAGGATTGCAGGGACCCTCAGCAATGGCACGGGGAAGGGGTAAGTATGATCCCAGCCACCGGCTCCTGCCTCGGCATCCCCTCCCCCGCTGGTTTCTGCCCTATGACTCGTGTATAAGCCGAGGGGGCATTTTCAGCACGAAAAAAGGTGCTGAAAATCTCGGCTTATACACGAGTATATACGGTATGTCACCTGTGCCATCTTCTATAGTCATATCTAGATACCGTATATACTCGTGTATAAGCCGAGATTTTCAGCACCTTTTTTCGTGCTGCAAATGCCCCCTCGGTTTATACACGAGTCATAGGGCAGAAACCAGCGGGGGAGGGGATGCCGCGGCAGGAGCCGGTGGCTGGGACATCATACTCACCCCTCCCCGTGCCATCGCTGAACGTCCCTGCAATCCTGCGTTCTCCCCGGCTTCCTGCAGCTCTCCAGCGCTGAGCGGTGATGTAATACCTGCTCATTAAGGTCATGTAATATGGACGCAACGCCACTCCCATAGGCGTGGCCTCCATATTCATGGCCTTAATGAGCGGTATTACATCACCGCTCAGTGCTGGAGAGCTGCAGGAAGCCGGGGAGAACGCAGGATTGCCAGGACGTTCAGCGATGGCACGGGGAGGGGTGAGTATGATGGAGGAGAGGACAAGGAGCACGGAGCAGGATGGGGGGGGGGGGGGGAGTACGGTGGACGGGGGAAGCATGGAGGAGGACGGGGGAGAACGGAGGAAGCATGGAGCAGGACGGGGGGGAGAACGGAGGACGGGGGAAGCATGGAGGAGGACGGGGGGAGAACGGAGGACGGGGGAAGCATGGAGCAGGACGGGGGGGGAGAACGGTGGGCGGGGGAAGCATGGAGGAGGACGGGGGGGAGAACGGTGGACGGGGGAAGCATGGAGGAGGACGGGGAGAGAACGGAGGACGGGGGAAGCATGGAGCAGGACGGGGGGGAGAACGGAGGACGGGGAAGCATGGAGGAGGACGGGGGGAGAACGGAGGACGGGGGAAGCATGGAGCAGGACGGGGGGAGAACGGTGGAAGCATGGAGGAGGACGGGGGGAGAACGGAGGACGGGGGAAGCATGGAGGAGGACAATGAGCACGGAGCAGGACGGGGGAGGATGGAGGGCACAGAGGAGCACGGAGCAGGACGGGGGGAGAGGATGGAGGGCACAGAGGAGCACGGAGCAGGACGGGGGGGCACAGGAGGACGGAGAAGGAATGGGGGAGCACAGCGGAGGACGGAGCAGGAGGGGGAGGGGGGGAGTACAGAGGAGAATGGGGGAGCACAGAGCTGGATGGGGGAGCAAGGAGCAGGGCAGGGGCAGCACAGAGCAGGAGGGCAGTTTATATACCCGGCTTATACACGAGTCAATAAGTTTTCCCAGTATTTTGTGGCAAAATTAGGGGGTCGGCTTATACACGAGTATATACGGTAGTTTTAAAAAAATTTCTTATTTTTTTGCCGCTCTACATTAAAGACAATACCGAATACTTGTCAGGTCTACGAACTTTCCCTCCATATTTTTTCACTTTACAATTTAAGACTGGTCTGCTGACAAGAGGTATTGTCAGGGGGGTTTGTCAAGGTGACCTGAGATTGTGGCAAGGAAAAGATCTAGCACCAAGAACTTTTCTGCAGACAACAGCAGTATGCTGAGCAGGGGCAGATATATCTTATGTGACACCAGAGCAAGGACCCAATATATAGATATCTACCACTTCAAAAGTGTTTTTCCTACTGGATTAGTTCACATGACTGAGTAAATGAATTAAAGTTACAGAAAAAAAGGGGTAGCTATTGTAAATTAATATAATCTTTTGCACAGAGGTCCTCTACATTCTGTGCACTCATAGGCAAGTGTAAACATTTTCTTTAAAGGGAATCTGTCACCATCTGAGAGCAGCATGATGTAGAGACCATGGTTCCTGTGATGCTTCATTTAAAGGGAACTTGTCACATGCAGTCCAACCTGTGAACATAATTGTAGAGGAGAAGCTGAGCAGAATGATATATAGGTTTGATTCAGTATGACTTGTATTTTATTCATTATCCCTGGTGTTTTTATGTAAGTGAGTCCAGTGGGAGGTTCTACAGTGATTGACAGCTATCTCTGCATGCACAATCATACAGTGAAGACTGTCAATCACTGATGGGAACGTCCACTGGACTCATATACATGCAAACACCAGGGATTGTAATTAATAAAATTCAAGATTCACTAAAACCTTTTCCAACAGAAAACGGTGTCCATCTGATCAGCTCCTCCTGCTCCGTGACATCCCGCCTGTAGACCGGATACCATTTTCAACATGACCGGTTCCCTTTAAGGTGCATTCACATTGCCAGATTATAGAAACACTCATTCACGATAAAGGCTCGTTTCATGATAAACTTGCAGTGTAAACAGGTTGCCGATCACCTGATGATCGAGCGAAATGTTCATTCATCAGATGAAATAATTTATAAGCAGGCTTAAAAGAGATCGGTCCCGGAAGCACATTGAGAACAATAGTAGCTTATGTGCACAGAACGATCCATTGCAGATCGTTCAGTGAGCATCGCTTATCATGGTCTGCTTTTGTAAACAGGTGATCTGTAAATAGTTACCGATTAGCAGTCATTTACAGCCGCTGCTTGGTTTGTTTAAACGGATCCTTATTGGGCTGCTTGCTGTACTTGTGATAAAACTGATTTTTATCAGGAGTTCATTACTAAAGGAAACCTGCTGCCATGCAGTCCTCATTATTCATGAGCGCTATATAACCCTGCCCCCACCACAGATTGGCAGCTTTCTGTGTACACTGTGCATAGACAGAAAATTGCCAATCAGTGATGTGCGAGGGGTTATACAGGGCTCAGTAATCAGAGAACTGCTAGATCTGCAGCAGATAAAACAGTGATTTTAATCAAAGCTACAGAAAGCAGCTCAGTAAGTGGCACATTGTTGGAATTGGTGTCTCTGCCCCTAGATCATACTGATCTCAGATTCCCTTTAAAGAGGACTTCTTACGCGCTTTAAAATATGTAATTTTTTTTACCTGGTATAAATATCACTAAGAGTGATAAATCTGGCATTGCTTTTCTTTTGTTCCTGCACCAATCCATGCACAAGATACGACCCCCCCCCCTTACCCCTGTATGCAAATATTGTATTGTTAGCCAAGTGAGCATGCGTGATGAATTCTCTGTGAGCGTCAGCTTGAGGTCCATGCCCCTTTGGCCATTAAGACTAGATTTACATACAGTGAAGCGGGGGGCACATCTCAGGAATGGAGACACAGGTACAAGAAATAAACCAGATTCAGGACAAAAGTAGATTAACACCAGGTAAGAAATTGCATATTTATGGCAAATAGCATGTCTTGTAAGTCTGTATACACCTGCAAGAGCTGCCAGTGATTATCCTGAAAGAAAGAGCTCCACTAAACATGAAGCTGCACTTCTACTTATAAACTTCAGGCAGTCAGAAGACTGATCCTCCTTCACCAGCACAACTTCTCGCCAGTGTTAACCCTTTATCCTTACTTATAAAACAGCAGCTAACATGACATGTGAATGTGACCTTATCAGATTGTTAGATCAGGAATCCATTCACATGTAAATTTGGCCGTCTATGAAAGCCGATTGAAGTATTCACATTATAAAGGAACCATTCAGAATTGTCAAAACAACCAAATACAAAAGTACAGCTACAATATTTATAGAGGAGAGCAGTCAAAGATCTGGCTCTGCCAAAACGGGCTCAAGAAATGCTTGAAAAGAACAGCCAAGAGCAGCCAGCGCCTGCATCACATCCCACCGGCATTCTTAATGCCACCTCTGCCTCTTCTTTTTTCCATGTCTTTAAAGAATCATTTAACTTACAGGTGAAAGATTAACCCCTTCTCCCAGATCTAAGAATATGGACCCAACTCTCCAAAAAGGTAAAAAAAAAAAAAAAACTGCAAAATAAAGAAGCACCACTCAAGTGAATATAGCAGTTACAACACCAGAAATGGGCAAGTGTTGTGAATAGGCTGGAAATGAGTTCTGAGCAGAAGCTCCCTCTGGTGGTTACAAACGGTACTGGACTGTCCAGTGAAGATTGTGAGGATTGGGAATCAGGTGTTACTGACTGGTCTTATATAAGGGAGTCGCCTTCCCATCAGGGTTGCCGGTGATCAATTGTTCTGGTCTCAATCCTTGATTCCTGTTTCCTTGGTAGCCTGCTGTGTCGTGTCTGAATCTCCTGCTAACAGATAAGACATTTTCTTCTTTTTGTTTTTGTGCTTGATTTTTGCATTTTGTCCTGCACTTCTGTGGGGGCCTTTAGGGTCCCCTCAGGGGCTTTTGCCCTCTCAGTTCAGTTCAGCCACTGATGTTTGTACATTTGCTTTTTCCAGTTTTTTCAGTGGCTGCTGTTTTGTTTTTGGTTACACCAGAGAACTAATTTAGGTGGTAGAGGTCGTGTGATCTCAGGTGTTTTTGAAATTAGTAGAGTTGGTGCTTTTCAGGGTTTTTTGGGATTGCAGTAAGTGCCCTTCCTATCCTTTTCTATTTAGTAAGTTTGGGCCCCAACGTTTGCTCATACTATTTTGTCTGTGTCAGTATTTCTTCTTGTCTAACCGCCATTACATGTTTGGGGGCTTTCTATGTTCTTTGGGGATCTGCTCCGGGGCACATAGCTTTCCTCTTTCTATCTTTAGGTGTAGTTAGTTTCTCAGGCTGTGACGAGGCGTCTAGGACCAACGTAGGAACGCTCCACGGCTGCCTCTAGTTGTGGTGGTTAGTCAGGGTACTGCAATCTCATAGTTTCCAACTCCTCTGGTGTATTTCCTTTTTGCCTGCTCTCCTCAGCTTCCAAATCATAACAGTATCACCGGCCAAAACTGAAAATTATATTGTACTCATAGAAGGGAAAAATATTGTGGAAAGAAAAAAAAAAGTTGTCAGATATTTTTTTTTTCTGTTTGTTTCATTTTTTTTTTTTCCCTCTGTATCTCTGGGTGCTGAGGAGGATTTTTTTTCTCTCAATGGAGTTTGCACAGTTGTCTGGCCGTGTGGATCAGCTTGCCACTGAAGTTCGGAGTATTGCTACCTATCTTGCTAGGTTGCCTGTTGTGGAACCTAGGATTCCCATGCCAGATTTGTTTTTAGGGGATCGAGCTAAATTTCAGAATTTCAAAAATAACTGTAAATTGTTTTTTGCCTTAAAATCTAAGTCCTCAGGGAACGCTGCGCAGCAGGTTCAAATTGTCATCTCTCTCCTGCGCGGCGACCCTCAGGATTGGGCTTTTTCCCTGACACCTGGGGATCCTGTTTTGAGTGATGTTGATGCGTTTTTTCAGGCTTTGGGGTTATTGTACGATGAGCCTAATGTCACTGATCAAGCTGAAAAAACTTTGTTGGCATTAAGTCAGGGGCTTGAGGACGCTGAGTTATACTGTCAGAGATTCCGTAGGTGGGCAGTCCTGACCAAATGGAATGACGACGCTTTGGCAGCTCTTTTTCGGAAGGGACTGTCAGATAATGTAAAGGATGTTATGGTGGGATTCCCTGTCCCCTCTGGTCTCAATGATTCTATGTCATTAGCGATTCAAATTGACAGACGTTTGCGTGAGCGTAAAGGTATGCGTGGAATAATGTTGCCTTGTGAACCTGCTTCTGAATCCATGCAGTGTGATAGAGTGGTTTCTGGGGCACAGCATCATGAATTTCGAAAGCGCAATGGGTTGTTTCTACTGTGGTGATGCCTCTCATGCTATTTCAGTCTGCCCTAAGCGGGGAAGACGTTTTGCACGCTCAGTTGTCTTGGGTAGTGTTCAGACTAAGTTTTTATTAACTGTTACCCTGATATGCTCTCTGTCCTCATTTTCTGCTCAGGCTTTTGTTGATTCTGGAGCAGCTATTAACCTGATGGATTTTGATTTTGCTAAACGTTGTGGGTTTCCCTTGATACCCCTACGGAAGTCTATTCCCCTACTGGGGATCGATTCTACCCCTTTGGCTGAGAATAAACCTCAGTTCTCTACTCAGGTGATAATGAGGGTAGAACCTGATCATCAGGAGAGTTGCAAATTTTTGGTTCTGTATAATCTGCATGACATTATCGTACTGGGTTTCCCTTGGTTACAGTCTCATAATCCTGTTTTGGATTGGAAATCTGTGTCTGTTACCAGTTGGGGCTGCCAATGTGTTAATACCAACACTCCTGTTTTTTCTGCCTCCCCCCAGGGTCAGGATGTTCCTGACTTTTTGATTGATTTTTCTGATGTGTTTAGCGAAAGTAAATCTGCATCCTTACCTCCCCATAGGAGCTATGACTGCGCTATTGAATTAGTGCCTGGTAGTAAATTCCCTAAAGGTCGCCTTTTTAACCTGTCTGTACCTGAACATGACGCTATGCGGTCTTATATCAAGGAGTCATTGGAGAAGGGTCATATCAGACCATCCTCTTCACCCTTAGGTGCCGGTTTTTTCTTTGTAGCCAAAAAGGATGGTTCATTAAGGCCGTGTATTGATTATCGTCTCTTGAACAATATTACTGTGAAATATCAATATCCTTTACCCTTGATCTCTGATCTGTTTTCCAGGGTGAAAAACGTTACTTGGTTTACCAAGCTTGACCTCAGGGGGGCATATAACCTTATTCGCATTAAGCACGGGGATGAATGGAAGACGGCATTTAATACCCCTGAAGGGCATTTTGAGTACCTTGTGATGCCCTTTGGGCTCACTAATGCTCCTTCTGTCTTCCAGTCCTTCATGAATGACATTTTCAGTATTTTGTGGATAAATTTCTGATTGTTTATTTGGATGATATCTTGATTTTTTCCAATGACTGGGACTCTCATGTAAAACATGTTCGGACTGTGTTTCAGATTTTGAGAGAGAATGCTCTGTATGTGAAGGGGTCAAAGTGTCTTTTTGGCGTTCAGAGGATCTCATTTCTGGGATTCATTTTGTCCCCATCTGTTATTGAAATGGACCCGGTCAAAGTTCAGGCCATCTGTGATTGGGTCCAACCTACTTCATTAAAGGCTCTTCAAAGATTCTTGGGTTTTGCCAATTTTTATCGTAAATTTATTGGTAATTTCTCTGTTATTGTTAAACCATTAAC
Organism: Oophaga sylvatica; assembly: GCA_033576555.1. Taxonomy (NCBI): domain Eukaryota; kingdom Metazoa; phylum Chordata; class Amphibia; order Anura; family Dendrobatidae; genus Oophaga; species Oophaga sylvatica. The sequence goes on from JARQOD010000004.1 coordinate 463,370,707, forward strand.
TGATTCGACCAAGAAGGGTTCTGATGTGGTGAATTGGCCTCATGAGGCAGTCTCTGCATTTCAGGAACTTAAGCAGAGATTCACTTCTGCTCCTGTTCTAACGGCAGCCTGATGTTTCTCTACCATTTCAGGTGGAGGTTGATGCCTCTGAAATTGGGGCAGGTGCCGTTTTGTCCCAAAGAGATCCAGAGACCTCTAAAAGTAACCCTTGTGCCTTTTTCTCTCGAAAATTTTCTCCCACTGAACGTAATTATGACGTGGGTAATCGGGAGTTATTAGCCATGAAGTGGGCTTTTGAAGAGTGGAGACATTGGCTGGAGGGAGCCAAACATCAGGTGGTGGTCCTTACGGACCATAAGAATCTAGTTTATCTGGAATCTGCCAAGCGACTTAATCCTAGACAGGCCAGGTGGGCCTTGTTTTTCACACGTTTTAATTTTGTGGTTTCATTTCTTCCTGGCACTAAAAATGTTAAGGCGGATGCCCTCTCGAGGAGTTTCCTGGCGGACTCTCCTGAGTTATCTGATCCTTCTGTTATTTTGAAAGAGGGTGTAGTTCTTTCTGCCATCTCGCCCAATTTGAGACTGGCTCTGGAGGGGTGTCAGGAGGACAAGCCCGAGCGCTGCCCTATTGGGAAATTGTTTGTCCCGGAACAGTGGAAAAAGAGTGTAATGTCTGAGATTCATTGTTCCACGTTGGCCGGTCATCCCGGAATTTTTGGTACCAGAGACTTGGTTAGTCGGTCCTTTTGGTGGTCTACCTTGTCTCGTGATGTCAGGGAGTTTGTGCAGTCCTGCGGGACTTGCTCTCGCTCCAAGCCTTGCTCTCGTTCTAGTGGTTTGTTGATGCCATTACCTGTGCCCAAGAGACCATGGACCCATATCTCTATGGATTTCATTTCCGACCTCCCTGTTTCTCAGAGAATGACCGTCATCTGGGTGATTTGCGATAGGTTTTCCAAGATGATACATCTTGTGCCATTACCTAAGTTGCCTTCCTCCTCTGAATTGGTGCCTTTGTTTTTTCAGCACGTGGTTCGTTTACACGGCATTCCTGAGAACATTGTGTCTGACAGAGGAGTCCAGTTTGTTTCCAGATTTTGGAGGACCTTTTGTTCTAAAATTGGTGTTCAATTGTCTTTCTCCTCGGCATTTCATCCTCAGACCAATGGTCAAACTGAGAGAACAAACCAGACATTGGAGACTTATCTAAGATGCTTTGTGTCTGCTGATCAGGATGACTGGGTCTCTTTTTTGCCTTTGGCTGAGTTTGCTCTTAATAATAGGGCTAGCTCTGCCACTTTGATGTCTCCATTTTTCTGTAATTCTGGGTTTCACCCTCGATTTTCTTCAGGACAGACGGAGGCTTCTGTCTGTCCAGGTGTTGACTCTCTTGTGGAGCGTATGCAGCAGATTTGGGACCAGGTAGTGGAGAGGTTGTCCCTCTCTCAGGAGAGGGCCCAGCGATTTGCTAACCGGCATAGGACTGATGGTCCTCGGTTTAAAGTGGGGGACTTGGTCTGGTTGTCCTCAAGAAATATTCCTATGAGAGTGGCATCTCCTAAATTTAAGCCTAGGTTCATTGGACCTTATAAGATCATGGAGATTCTTAATCCTGTTTCTTTTCGTTTGCTTCTTCCAGGGACATTTAAGATCCATAACGTGTTCCACAAGTCCTTGTTGAAGAGGTTTGTTGAGCCAGTGGTTCCTACTACTGTGCCTCCTGACCCTGTTTTGGTTGAGGGCAATCTGGAGTATTTGGTTGAGAAAATATTAAATTCTCGTTTTTCTAGACGGAAACTCCAGTATTTGGTTAAATGGAGAGGTTATGGTCAGGAAGACAATTCTTGGGTGTTTGCTTCGGACATCCATGCTAGGAGACTCATCCGTGCGTATCATAGAACTCATCCTGACCGACCTGGTTGCTCAAATGAGGGTTCGGTGACCCCTCCTCAAGGGGGGGTACTGTTGTGAATAGGCTGGAAATGAGTTCTGAGCAGAAGCTCCCTCTGGTGGTTACAAACGGTACTGGACTGTCCAGTGAAGATTGTGAGGATTGGGAATCAGGTGTTACTGACTGGTCTTATATAAGGGAGTCGCCTTCCCATCAGGGTTGCCGGTGATCAATTGTTCTGGTCTCAATCCTTGATTCCTGTTTCCTTGGTAGCCTGCTGTGTCGTGTCTGAATCTCCTGCTAACAGATAAGACATTTTCTTCTTTTTGTTTTTGTGCTTGATTTTTGCATTTTGTCCTGCACTTCTGTGGGGGCCTTTAGGGTCCCCTCAGGGGGATTTTGCCCTCTCAGTTCAGTTCAGCCACTGATGTCTGTACATTTGCTTTTTCCAGTTTTTTCAGTGGCTGCTGTTTTGTTTTTGGTTACACCAGAGAACTAATTTAGGTGGTAGAGGTCGTGTGATCTCAGGTGTTTTTGAAATTAGTAGAGTTGGTGCTTTTCAGGGTTTTTTGGGATTGCAGTAAGTGCCCTTCCTATCCTTTTCTATTTAGTAAGTTTGGGCCCCAACGTTTGCTCATACTATTTTCTGTCTGTGTCAGTATTTCTTCTTGTCTAACCGCCATTACATGTTTGGGGGCTTTCTATGTTCTTTGGGGATCTGCTCCGGGGCAGATAGCTTTCCTCTTTCTATCTTTAGGTGTAGTTAGTTTCTCAGGCTGTGACGAGGCGTCTAGGACCAACGTAGGAACGCTCCACGGCTGCCTCTAGTTGTGGTGGTTAGTCAGGGTACTGCAATCTCATAGTTTCCAACTCCTCTGGTGTATTTCCTTTTTGCCTGCTCTCCTCAGCTTCCAAATCATAACAGGCAAGAGTGGTGCAGTTTCTGGCAGAGACAAAACAAAATGCCTTTTTAGGCCTCATTCAGGCCTTCATGTTTGCCTCATACGTGAGGAAAGGGAACAATTTTATCAATGTATTCAAATTAGATTTCAAATCAGTGTAATAAAAAAATAGAAAAAAATATTTTATTTTATTTATTTTTTGCTACCCACTACAATGGTACAATGTTAAAAAAAAAACACTAACAGTATTCATATTTTACATGGATGGCTCTACATAATTTTTAGAAACCCATAGACCTGTCTCGGTGACTTTGATTTGTGGCTCAGATCACAAATGGAAAAAGATCAATTAAATTAGTATATCAAATGGAGTCCCACACCAGTAAGAACCAAGAGAAATAAAAAAAGAAAAAAACTGAAAAATAACTTTTAATGTTAATCACTTAAAAGTATATTAATAAATACAAAATTCTTAAAAAGGAGGACATTGGAAGGGTATATCACTATAGATTATTTCTAAACACTGTTTTTCAATGATTACTTTGGATCTCCGTTCATACTGCACCCACACACACAAATGATACACCATTTGAAAGGTAAACTTTCCCTCTTCAACAAGAAAATAGCCAAACAAACCACACATCCATGATTTGATCACAAAATACAGTTTAAACATTAATTTTCATAAACCTGCAGTAAGAAAAAATGACCTGCAGGTGGCATCACAGTGACCCCAAAGCACACTACCACAAAGCTGCTTACAGACATCACAAACAAATCCAAACATTTGCCTTGGGTCTTTCCAGCTTGCGCAACTGCTTGCCCAGCCTATTTTAGCCAAACTGGAGGATTGCACACTTCACTGCAGGTGAGGCACATATGCAAACACATTTGTAAACATGCACTGCCTACTGAATTGCACACTTGCTCCGTTCATACTCCACCCACACAAACAAATGATACACCATTTGAAAGGTCAAATGACCTGCAGGTGGCAGCACACTACCCCAAAGCACACTACCACAAAGCTGATTACAGACATCACAAACAAATCCAAACATTTGCCTTGGGGTCTTTCCAGTTTGCTCAAGTGCTTGCCTAGCCTATTTCAGGCACATTGGAGGATTGCACACTTCACTGCAGGTGAGTCACATATGCAAACACATTTGTAAACATGCACTGCTTTTTCACTGATTACTTCGCCCCACACACACAAATGATACACCATTTGAAAAGTAAAATTGCCCCCTTCAGCAAGAAAATAGCCCGACAAACCACACATTCACTATTTTATCACTAAATACAGTTTAAACATTTATTTTCATAAACCTACAGAAAGACACAATGACCTGCAGGTGGCACCTCTACCGGAAGACATTTTTTGGCCTCTACTTATCAAACCAATTTATTGTATTACTAATCTAAAATTATAATACCTGTCTGTGTTCATCATCTCATGAAATACATTTACATTTGACCAGCTTGCTTTTTCTGAAATTTCCTGCGCCCCCGACGACCAATGTGCGAAAATTTTGCACGGGCCCAGCTAGTAATTTTTAATGTTAATCACTTAAAAGTATATTAATATATACAATACTCTTAAAAAGGAGGACATTGGAAGGGTGTGTGTGTATATGTATAATATATATATATTATATATATATATATATATATATAATATATATATATATATATATAGGCACCCTAAATGGTCGACATGATGGCCCCGCTCAGGTCTTTTCAGGGACTGCCGACGCTAACGTCCCCTATACAACATACAATAAATATATGTACATATATATACACTAATATCAATATAAACCATCCTCCTGGGAATCTCGGAGGTAGGTAACCCAAAACTACTAGTGTGGTGGGTGTATAAAGATGTCATGATATAGAACAAATAAAACCATCTATCCATCCTGTCTTCTAATAAACAAACTTCAAAAGTGCAATAATATATGCACATACTCTGATTTGTACTTCTACAGGTACAGTACCCACAGTAGATAATAACAACCCCCAGAGGTCATTCATCTGACGAATCAGGTATGTTTGTCAGATCCATTTGCCTTGATGCATTTCACCCCTACATCCTGGGGTTCATCAGGGCCATTTATAAAGAGAGACCTCCATGTGTCATAGGGCCAGTGGTTTGGAGCCCTGTTTCCTCCAGTCACCAGGAGACAATGTCCGTAGCAAGGGATTACAAAAACACCGCCTTATTTAAAAGATTATATATAAACATTTTTAAGTGATTAGCATTTAAATTTTTTAATGTTTTTTTATGTCTTTCTTATGGTTCTTACTTAGATCAAGAAAGGACATATCTCCCTGATTTCTCATGCACTTACAGGGACATGAGCATAGCCCCATGGAACACATTATAGTCTGTGAAAATCCTGCATAGAGCACCTACATGATTTATGGACATGTTATCCATATGAACCCATTTTAGGATATTCTGCCAACTGTTCACATAAAGATAATCTATATGTCACATATGCTAAAATAAAGGAGTCTACAGACTAGATAAACTATTTCAGACTTTAGGGGCCGGTATACCATTCAAAAAGCCAAATAAACTTTTTTGTCCATTTTTAGAGATGGACATTAAAGAAGCACATGTGAGTATGTGTAGTGTCAGTGTGTTAACATACTTGCCTACAGTATTATGATGGATCCAGCGGCGTTCTGCTCCTCTTTTCAGTGACATCATCATCATCTCTTAAGACTTATAGGATTCAATATGCGTGAGCGGGAATTTTTTTACAATGCAAATCTATGGGGCCTTGTTCTGGAGCTCCATAGACCTACATTGTAAAGGCCAATTCCGGGTCACGCAAAGCGCAGTGTGACCCAGAGAGTCTGCAGAACGTTGTCGTCACTAAGAAGAGGAGCAGAACGGAGCTGGATCCCAAAGAGAGCCACAGTAGACTAGTATATTAACACACTGACACTACAGCACATACATATATTTAGTGTAAAAAAGCACTTTATAGGAGGATTTGTATATGCAAAATAAACTGCACAGAGATAGGCAAGTGTATTATATAGATATATGCATGTATATATATCTCTATCTATAGATATATACATCTATATAATACATCTATACACTTACCTATCTCTGTGCAGCTCTCGGGCATGTGTCCCTATGCCATAGGCCCCATCTACCTGATGGGAGGTCAAAAGTGTAGCTATAGAGTCTCTGTCTAGCTGGACGATGCCGATACACCTTTATTTTTGTTAATTACACTATTCTCTACAATTGCAAAAAAAAAAAAGAAAAGCACGAAGTGTGGTATGTAGATGTGGAGAATTGGCAATTGGACATGACTTTGGCACCATGACTCACTTGTCATATAGTGACTTTGTGACAAAGACCCCGGGACCTTGAAGTTTAACTACCTGTTTGCTTACTGCTTACACATGGAAATAAAAATCTTTTTTGCATTACTGAAGTGCAGTATGTGCTTTTCCCTTAATCAGTCATAATCTGGTCAGTCCTCTCACTAATGTTACACTAACAAAAAGTTTACAGCACAGCATTACCGAGTTGCCCCTTGGTAATAAATACACTATGACATTAGACAAGAGGCACTGCCAGTGTCACTGATACCATACTGACACAGACAGATGACACCGGGGTGGGGAGGCCAATCGCTTATATCACTACTCTACAATATAAGAAGAGAAGTACGGTAACATGCCATCTGCACTGGCACCTGATCAAATAGGAAACCGCCAGCTACATTTATTTAGGAGTCCTATAGCTAAATACAAAGACGCAGCACAGTTATAGGGAAATAGTGTAGTATTTACTCACGAGGTTAGCACACATATACACATCCAGAGGGAGATCCTACCAGCTTCAGGGGATCTGCACACAGGCAGCGATGATCTGCTGACCTGCAGGAAGGTCCAAGTGTTGGAAGCTGTCACTTATGGAGGAGAGGACGGCTTTTCTCACCGTGCACTGCCGTCCCCTTTTCTCTCTCGCTCTCTGATTCCCATTTGAGGAGCAATAGCAGCTGAAGCAATGAATATTGATGGTCGGCCGGTAACAGCTGAGATAGCACTGACTGACGTCTTTCATTTCACCTGCATCAGCAAAGATAGGGCTGGGAAATAGGAAGTTGTCGGCCTGAAGCATTCCTTTTGATGTGTCTACATTCTTTTAGAAAACTAACAAAAAAAAATGCTACTTCCAAATTTCGTTTTGTGTATGTATAAGTAATAGATCAATCTACAAGAAAGGCACAAAGTATAAGAAGCTGCGAAACTTAGGACTGTCTAATCGTGAAAGTGTTCAGAGAGTCATCTCTATCATCTATCACACAAAAATCGAAGCAATCTTGGCGTAAATGTCACATCAATTCCCATTTATCAGATCACGGTATGTGCCAAAAATGATTCTTAGACATGGCCAGCTTTACTACCAATCTACTACCTTCCTGTGCGCTGTTCCAAGTGTGGCAAATCACAGACTAGAACGACCACAAAGAATATCTTTACATGGGACACCATAGCGTAGTGCCGACCAGCAAGAGGATGAGTTCCACTAAATACGTGGCAGATTGTTTCTGCTGAATTTATGTTGGGCGAAGCCATGCCCTAAAAGTACGGTCTCATGTACCAAACATGCGGTTTTTCTTTTCTGTTTGTTTTCTGCAGGTGTTCGCAACAAAGTACACCAAAGCCATCTGACGAATTTATTGTAGTTCTTCCACTTTTTGGATACGGTTCCCCCGTTCATGCATTATTTTTTGTGTGTGCACAGCAATTTTAATACAGAAACACCATAATTCTGCACCAAAAACGAAGGCTTAGGGGTGATCTTATTACAATGTACAAATATATGAGGGGACAGTACAAAGACCTTTCTAATGATCTTTTTACTCTTAGACCTGTGACGGGGACGAGGGGGCATCCTCTACGTCTGGAGGAAAGAAGGTTTAGCCATAATCACAGATGCAGATTCTTTACTGTAAGAGCAGTGAGACTATGGAACTCTCTGCCGTCTAATGTTGTAATGAGTGATTCCTTACTAAAATTTAAGAGGGGACTGGATGCCTTTCTTGAAAAGTAAAATATTACAGGCTATATTCACTAGTTTTCTAGATACATGCGTTGATCCAGGGAGCTAGTCTGATTGCCGTATGTGGAGTCGGGAAGGAATTTTTTTCCCCAATGTGAAGCTTACTGTTTGCCACTTGGGGTTTTTTTTGCCTTCCTCTGGATCAACATGTTAGGGCAGGTTAGGATAGGATATGGGTTGAACTAGATGGACTTAAAGTCTTCCTTCAACCTTAATAACTATGTAAAAAAAGCTATTATTTACATTTCTGTTTCAAGCTCTCCATAGAATTCTATGGGGAAATAAAAACATACCAAATAGCAAAATTGAGTCCGAAGGGTCTTTTCAGGGCCAGGGTCACCACTCGACACACCCGTGCAAGTGCTGGGGCCCTGGATGAACGGTGGGCCCCTCTCGTCATCAGGGACACCGGCACGCTATGGGGCCCAAGAGTCAGGGTAGTCCGATGCCAGGGATGGAACCGCGCCCCCTTAAATACTCACTTCTTCCCGATCTCTGCAGCATCTTCTGACACTCTGTGATGTCTCGGGTAGAGGGCGTGATGACGTCACTAAAGCGCGCCATCTGCTGGGCATGCAGAGTCAGAATATTCTGAAGAGACTCGAGCAGCGGGGAATGGGGAGAGGTAATAAATTAATTTTTCTTTATGTATGGAGCATTCTATGGGACCATTATATACTACAGTATATGGAGCAATACACTGGCCCATTATATACTGTACGAAGCAATATATGGGGCCCATTATATACTGTACGAAGCAATATACGGGGCCCATTATTCTGTATGGAGCAATATACGGGGCCCATTATTCTGTATGGAGCAATATACGGGGCCCATTATTCTGTATGGAGCAATACATGGGGCCCATTATTCTGTACTGAGCAATACATGGGGCCCATAATTCTGTACTGAGCAATACATGGGGCCCATTATTCTGTATGCAGCAATACATCGGGTCCATTCTGTATGGAGCAATACATAGGGCCCATTATTCTGTATGGAGCAATACATGGGGCCCATTATTCTGTATCGAGCAATGCATGGGGCCCATTATTCTGTATCGAGCAATACATGGGGCCCATAATTCTGTATCGAGCAATACATGGGGCCCATTATTCTGTATGCAGCAATACATCGGGTCCATTCTGTATGGAGCAATACATAGGGCCCATTATTCTGTATGGAGCATTACATGGGGCCCATTATTCTGTATCGAGCAATGCATGGGGCCCATTATTCTGTATCGAGCAATAAATGGGGCTAATTATTCTGTATGGAGCAATAACATCGGGTCCATTTTGTATGGAGCAATATATGGGGCTCATTATTCTGTATGGAGCAATATATGGGGCCCATTATTCTGTATGGAGCAATATATGGGGCCCATTATTCTGTATGGAGCAATGCATGGGGCCCATTATTCTGTATGGAGCAATACATGGGGCCCATTATTCTGTACTGAGCAATACATGGGGCCCATAATTCTGTACTGAGCAATACATGGGGCCCATTATTCTGTATGCAGCAATACATCGGGTCCATTCTGTATGGAGCAATACATAGGGCCCATTATTCTGTATGGAGCAATACATGGGGCCCATTATTCTGTATCGAGCAATGCATGGGGCCCATTATTCTGTATCGAGCAATACATGGGGCCCATAATTCTGTATCGAGCAATACATGGGGCCCATTATTCTGTATGCAGCAATACATCGGGTCCATTCTGTATGGAGCAATACATAGGGCCCATTATTCTGTATGGAGCATTACATGGGGCCCATTATTCTGTATCGAGCAATGCATGGGGCCCATTATTCTGTATGGAGCAATAAATGGGGCTAATTATTCTGTATGGAGCAATAACATTGGGTCCATTTTGTATGGAGCAATATATGGGGCTCATTATTCTGTATGGAGCAATATATGGGGCCCATTATTCTGTATGGAGCAATATATGGGGCCCATTATTCTGTATGGAGCAATATATGGGGCCCATTATTCTGTATGGAGCAATATATGGGGCCCATTATTCTGTATGGAGCAATATATGGGGCCCATTATTCTGCATGGAGCAATATATGGGGCCC
>JARQOD010000004.1:463380792-463433356 GCA_033576555.1 Oophaga sylvatica
GATCCTACCAGCTTCAGGGGATCTGCACACAGGCAGCGATGATCTGCGACCTGCGGAGGTCCAAGTGTTGGAAGCTGTCCTTATGGGGGGAGGACGGCTTTTCTCACCGTGCACTGCCGTCCCCTTTTCTCTCTCGCTTCTGTTCCCATTTGAGGGCAATAGCGTGAAGCAATGAATATTGATGGTCGGCGGTTAACAGTGAGATAGCCACTGACTGCGTCTTTCTTTTTCACCGCTCAGAAAGTTGGGGGGAAATAGGAAGTTGTCGGCCTGAAGCATTCCTTTTGTGGTTAATTCTTTTAAAACTAAAAAAAAAAAATGCTACTTCCAAATTTGTTTTGTGTATGTATAAGAAATAGTAATCTAAAAGAAAAGGCACAAAGTATAAGAAGTTTCGAAACTTAGGCTGTCTTGGTGAAAGTGTTCAGGAGTCATTTATCATCTATCACCCAAAATCAAGCAATCTTGGCGTAAATGTCACATCATTCCCATTTATCAGATCCGGTATGTGCCAAAAATGATTCTTGACAGGCCAGCTTTTACCAATTACACCTTCCTGTGCGCTGTTCCAGTGTGGCAAATCCAGACTGACGACCAAAAGAATATTTTACTGGGACACCATGCGTAGGGGCCGACCAGCAAGAGGATGAGTTCCAAAAATACGTGGGCAGATTGTTTTGCGAATTTATGTTGGGCGAAGCCATGCCCTAAAAGTACGGTCTCAGTACCAAACATGCGGTTTTTCTTTTTGTTTGTTTTCTGCGGTGTTCCAACAAAGTACCCCAAAGCATTGAGGGAATTTATTGTGTTCTTCCACTTTTTGGATACGGTTCCCCCGTTCATGCATTATTTTTTGTGTGTGCCAGCAATTTTAATACAGAAACACAAATTCTGCACCAAAAAACGAGGCTTAGGGGTGATCTTATTACAATGTACAAAATATTGAGGGGAAGTACAAAGACCTTTCTAATGATCTTTTTACTCTTAGACCTGTGACGGGGCGGGGGGGGCTCCTCCCGTTGGGGAAAGGGTTTTAGCCTAATCACAGATGCAGATTCTTTCTGTAAGAGAGTGAGCATGGAACTCTCTGCCGTTAATGTTGTAATGAGTGATTCCTTACTAAAATTTGAGGGGACTGGATGCCTTTCTTTGAAAAGAAAAAATTAAGGTATATTCCCAGTTTTCTAGATACTGCGTTGATCAGGGAGTAGTTGATTGCCCTTTTGTGGGGTCGGGAAGGAAATTTTTTTCCCAATGTGAAGCTTACGTTTGCCACTTGGGGGTTTTTTTTGCCCTTCCCCCCTGGATCAACATGTTAGGGAGGTTAGGATAGGATATGGGTGAACTAGATGGACTTAAAGTCTTCCTTCAACCTTAATAAAAATATGTAAAAAAAGCTATTATTTACATTCTGTTTCAGCTCTCATAGAATTCTAGGGGAATAAAAAAACCAAAAAGCAAAATTGAGTCCGAAGGGTTTTCGGGCCAGGGTCCCACTCGACCACACCCCTGCAAAATGCTGGGGCCCCGGATGAACGGTGGGCCCCTCTCGTCTAGGGACACCGGCACGCTATGGGGCCCAAGGGTCAGGGTAGTCCGATGCGGGATGGAAACCGCGCCCCTTAAAATCACTTCTTCCCGATCTCTGCAGCATCTTTGGGCCTCTGTGATGTTCGGGTAGAGGGCGGTGACGTCACTAAAGCGCGCCATTGTGGGCCTGCAGAGTCCGAAATTTCTGAGGACCGAAGCGGGGGAATGGGGAGAGGTAAAAAAATTAATTTTTCTTTTGTAAAGGGCATTCTAGGGACCATTATTTCAGTATAGGAGCAATACCCCCGGCCCATTATATACTGTACGAAGCAATATTGGGGCCCTTAATACGTTACGAAGCAATATCGGGCCCCCCATTTTCTGTATGGAGCAATATACGGGGGCCCATTTTCTGTATGGAGCAATATACGGGGCCCATTATTTTTGTATGGGCAATACATGGGGCCCCTTATTCTGTATGAGCAAAACATGGGGCCCATAATTCTGACTGAGCAATAATGGGGCCCATATTCTGTATGCGCAAACATGGGCCCTTCTGTATGGGCAATACATAGGGCCCATTATTTGTATGGAGCAATACATGGGGCCATTAATTTGTATCGAGCAATGCATGGGGCCCTTATTCTGTATCGAGCAATACTGGGGCCCCTAATTCGATCGAAGCAATCATGGGGCCCATTATTCTGTATGCAGCAAAAACTCGGGTCCATTCTGTAAGGACAATACATGGGCCCTTATTCCTTTTTATGGAGCATTACATGGGGCCATTATTCTGACGAGCAATGATGGGGCCCATTATTCTGTATGGCATAAAGGGGTAATATTTGTTGGGCAATAACACGGGTCCCTTTTGTATGGAGCAATTTGGGGTCATTATTCTGTAGGGCAATTATGGGGCCCATTATTCTGTATGGAGCAATATTGGGGCCCATTATTCTGTATGGAGCAATGCATGGGGCCATTATTTGTATGGAGCAATACATGGGGCCCATTATTCTGTATGAGCAATACATGGGGCCCTAATTCTGTACTGAGCAATACATGGGGCCCATTATTCTGTATGCAGCAATACATCGGGTCCATTCTGTATGGAGCAATACATAGGGCCCATTATTCTGTATGGAGCAATACATGGGGCCCATTATTCTGTATCGAGCAATGCATGGGGCCCATTATTCTGTATCGGCAATCATGGGGCCCATAATTCTGTATCGAGCAATACTGGGGCCCATTATTCTGTATGCAGCAATACATCGGGTCATTCTGTATGGAGCAATACATAGGGCCCATTATTCTGTATGGAGCATTCATGGGGCCCATTATTCTGTTCGAGCAATGCAGGGGCCCATTATTCTGTATGGAGCAATAAAGGGGCTAATTATTCTGTATGGAGCAATAACATTGGGGTCCATTTTGTATGGAGCAATATAATGGGCTCATTATTTCTGTTTGGAGCAATATATGGGGGCCCATTATTCTGTATGGGCAATATATGGGGCCCATTATTCTGTATGGAGCATATATGGGGCCCCATTATTCTGTATGGAGCAATATATGGGGCCCATATTCTGTTGGAGCAATATTGGGGCCATTATTTTGCATGGAGCAATATATGGGGCCCATTATTCTGTATGGGAGCAATATATGGGGCCCATTATTCTGTATGGAGCAATACATCGGGTCCATTCTGTATGGAGCAAATATATGGGGTTCATTATTCTGTATGGCACAATTATGGGGCCCATTATACTGTATAGCACAATATATGGGGTCCATTCTGTATGGAGCAATACATGGGATCCATCATTCTGTATGGAGCAATACATGGGCCCAATATTCTGTATGGAGCATATATGGGGCCCAATATTCTGTATGAAGCAATATATGGGGCCCATTATTCTATATGGAGCAATACATGGGGCCCATTTTCTGTATGGAGCAATAACATCGGGTCCATTCTGTATGGAGCAATATATGGGGTTCTTATTCTGTATGGAGCAATATTGGGGCCCATTATTCTGTATGGAGCAATATATGGGGCCCATTATTCTGTATGGAGCAATTATGGGGCCCATTATTCTGTATAGAGCAATTATGGGGCCCATTATTCTGTATGGGTAATATATGGGGCCCCTTTTCTGTATGGAGCAATATATGGGGCCCATTATTCTGTATGGAGCAATATATGGGGCCCATTTGTTTGGAGCAATATATGGGGCCCATTATTCTGTATGAAGCAATAATATGTACGGAGGACTATGTGGTGCCCATTATAAAATTTTTGGCATTGTACTCTATTTCTTATTGTGCATCATGGTACATGTTAAAGGGGCCCACGAAAACCTAGAGACGGCCCTGCGTCTTTAATGCAGAGTGGTCATGAATTTTTGGAAAACATAGGTTTGCTTGAATATACAATGTAATGGATGTTTCACACAAAACAAAGGAGAAAAAATGCTCCTTAGTATAGCTATTCTACGGGAATTCAAACTATGTACAGTACAGACCAAAAGTTTGGACACACCTCATTAACGATTTTTCTGTATTTTCATGACTGTGAAATTGTAGAATCACACTGAAGGCATCAAAACTATGAATAAAACATGGGAATTATATATATACATTACACTTTACAAAAAATGTGAAACAACTGAAAATATGTCTTATATTCTAGGTTCTTCAAAGTAGCCACCTTTTGCTTTGATTACTGCTTGCACGCAGAGAAAAGGTGAACGGATGGGACTCTACATGCCTGGTTCCACCGTGAAGCATGGAGGAGGTGGTGTTTTGATGATGTGGGGGGCTTTGTGGTGACATGTTGGGGATTTATTCAAAATTGAAGGCATACTGAAGCAGCATGGCTACCACAGCATCTTGAGCAGCATGCTATTCCCATCGGTTTGCATTTAGTATGGACCATCATTTATTTTTCACAGGGCAATGACCCCAACACCACTTCCAGGCTGTGTAAGGGCTATTTGACCAAGAAGGAGAGTGTTGGGGTGCTACGCCAGATGACCTGGCCTCCACAGTCACCAGACCCGAACCCAATCGAGATGGTTTGGGGTGAGCTGGACCACTCACCGCTTCAATTTTGAATTAATCCCCAACAGTGTCACCAGCAAAGCACCCCCACACATCCACCACCTCCTCCATGCTTCAGTGGGAACCAGGCATGTAGAATCCATCCGTTCACCTTTTCTGGTGCAAAGCAGTAATCAAAGCAAAGGTGGTACTTTGAAAGAACCTAGAATTAAGCATATTTTCAGCTGTTTCACCTTTTTTGTAAAGTGTAATGTATTATTCCACTGTTTAATTCATAGTTTTGATGCCTTCACTGTGATTCTAACAATTTTCATAGTCTTGAAAATACAGAAAAATCTTTGAATGAGAGGTTGTGTCCAAACTTTTGGTCTGTACTGTACCTAAGCAATCCAATGACACATGCCACAATGTTTTCACACAAACCTGGGATTCTGTTTTTTTCCTATGTGAAGAATTAGTAAATTGGTCCTTGCTCTCACAAATAACGTACCATACATAAGACTGCTGAAAAGATTGATAAAAGTAAGTATTTACATATTATCACTTTTTTTGCCCACTACAGAGAATGTAGCATGGCATGGCAGTGATTCAGATGAACGACCATCCGTGTAATACAAGGGAGAATGGAGTCCACCAAAGAAAACCCGCTAATTAATACAGGGAGCACGCCAATCTTGCTC
The DNA here is from genome assembly GCA_033576555.1 of Oophaga sylvatica. Taxonomy (NCBI): domain Eukaryota; kingdom Metazoa; phylum Chordata; class Amphibia; order Anura; family Dendrobatidae; genus Oophaga; species Oophaga sylvatica. The sequence continues at coordinate 463,386,069 of JARQOD010000004.1, forward strand.
ATAGTGGGAGAAACCTATATGATTTTCATATATCCTAATATAGAATACGAACAATTGTTGTGTTTATGGGACAAATCCTGTGCACCCTATAGGGCAAGATTCATTATTGCAGCTACACCTGTTTTTTGTAGAGTTTTGGCATTCATGCTTTTATTATTGTGCCATATTCATCTTTCCATTTCCGCCTTTTTTTGAAGATTAATCAATTGTGACTTTGTTAAACATCCCAAAATGTGTTGCATATTTACATCATCCCGTTCTGGAATGAGAAATAGATTTTTTTTTTTTGGCGCAATTGTTGCATTATTTTGAGAAACTTACAGCATTTTTTGTGCTAAAAAGTCAAAAAGGTTGAGGACAAGATTATAAACCCTTTTTAACGTTGCATAAAATTCATGAACCGCATACGCTATCTGAAGAATTTTCTGCAAAAAAACAACAACGATTACAAGACAAATAATAATAATAAAAAAAAAAAAAAAAAACCATGAATCTGGGCTATAGTGTTTGAAGAAAACCAGCTCTGCCGCATTTGTAAAGACCGTGAGGTCATCAGCAATTTTAGAACGTCAGAATAGAATCCATACATAGAGTGCAATGACATTTAGGAATTACCGTACGTGCCTTGAACACTTGGAGAAAGTAACATAGTCAATGTCACCAGAGGTCAAACACTTCTCAGTCAGACCACATTGCAGCTGGTGTTTTCTTCAAGGTAATATAACCCCGATAGCCCCAAAAGGAAGCCATATCAAAGCCACACAAGACAAAGAAGTGGTGTAACCCCACTGTAAATACCTGGTGTCCCCAATAATGTGCTACACCAACGAACATTGACAACTGCAACAACACAGAAGACTCATCAGCACTGTAGGATAACAGCCCCCATGTGTCCTGACCGAGGAGGAATCCCATGTATTCCAGGCGATGACATTTTTCACACTTGCCATTTGGACTGTTAATAGTGGAATCTTATCTAGAAACACACTGGCTAAGGATATATTCACATTTAAATAAAATGTGATTTGTGATTTTAGCAATATACTTTTTTTATAGTGCTTTATCATTAGAGATTAGAAAAACCGGATTTTGATATTGCAACACATTCAAGTGAATGGGACTGCGCAGAGATACCAGCCCCTATTTTCAGAAGAAAGAAAAACAACACAATGATTGAATTTTTTATAATTCCAGAGAGCTGCTTTTTATTACTAATGACAGGTATTGGCCCTGTTCCTGGCCTATAAGTATTCTACAGCGTTCTAGGAGACAGTCTGTATGGGCCTTTCATGACAATCTTACTTAAAGGATCTGCCACACATCTCACCTTTGAGACCCCAACCCTCATCCCTCCTGCTGACATGCACTGCATCAAATCAAAGAATGGATGGAAAGGTGACTGTACATTTCCAAAGCTCTCCCCATTCACTTCTATGGGAATCATGGAAACAGCATGCTTTCCTAACTCCTATAGCACTGGACATGTGTGGACCCTGTCCATTATAGGTTATTCCAATCTTGTCAGTTCATGAGCAACCACTCTCCATCCTCCTGGCTCCATGACTATTAGTCCATTCATGAGCACAGCACTCCCCATCCTCCTGGCTCCATGATTGATAGTCCGGTCATGAGCACACCACTCCCCAGCCTCCTGGCTCCATTATTGATAGTCTGTTCATGAGCACACCACTCCCCAGCCTCCTGGCTCCATGATTGATAGTCTGTTCATGAGCACACCACTCCTCACCTTCATGGCTCAATGATTGATAGTCTGTTCATGAGCACACCACTCCTCACCTTCATGGCTCAATGATTGATAGTCTGTTCATGAGCACACCACTCCCCAGCCTCCTGGCTCAATGATTGATAGTCTGTTCATGAGCATACCATTCCCCAGCCTCATAGCTCGATTACTGAGAGTCCATGCATGGGCACACCATTCCCCAGCCTCATGGCTCAATGATTGATAGTCCGTTCATGAGCACACCACTCGCCATCCTCCTGGCTCCATGATTGATAGTCCGTTCATGAGAACACCACTCCCCACCTTCATGGCTCAATGATTGATAGTCTGTTCATGAGCACATCACTCCCCACCTTCATGGCTCAATGATTGATAATCTGTTCATGAGCACAGCACTCCCCATCCTCCTGGCTCCATGACTAATAGTCCATTCATGAGCATAGCACTCACCATCCTCCTGGCTCCATGACTGATAGTCCGTTCATGAGCACACCACTTCCCACCTTCATGGCTCAATGATTGATAGTCTGTTCATGAGCACATCACTCCCCACCTTCATGGCTCAATGATTGATAATCTGTTCATGAGCACAGCACTCCCCATCCTCCTGGCTCCATGATTGACAGTCCGTTCATGAGCATAGCACTCACCATCCTCTTGGCTCCATGACTGATAGTCCGTTCATGAGCACACCACTTCCCACCTTCATGGCTCAATGATTGATAGTCTGTTCATGAGAACACCACTTCCCAGCCTCCTGGCTCCATGATTGATAGTCCATTCATGAGCACACCACTCTCCAGCCTCATAGCTCAATTACTGAGAGTCCATTCATGGGCACACCATTCCCCAGCCTCATGGCTCCATGATTGATAGTCCATTCATGAGCACACCACTCTCCAGCCTCATAGCTCAATTACTGAGAGTCCATGCATGGGCACACCATTCCCCAGCCTCATGGCTCAATGATTGATAGTCCGTTCATGAGCACACCACTCGCCATCCTCCTGGCTCCATGATTGATAGTCCGTTCATGAGAACACCACTCCCCACCTTCATGGCTCAATGATTGATAGTCTGTTCATGAGCACATCACTCCCCACCTTCATGGCTCAATGATTGATAATCTGTTCATGAGCACAGCACTCCCCATCCTCCTGGCTCCATGACTAAAGTCCATTCATGAGCATAGCACTCACCATCCTCCTGGCTCCATGACTGATAGTCCGTTCATGAGCACACCACTTCCCACCTTCATGGCTCAATGATTGATAGTCTGTTCATGAGAACACCACTTCCCAGCCTCCTGGCTCCATGATTGATAGTCCATTCATGAGCACACCACTCTCCAGCCTCATAGCTCAATTACTGAGAGTCCATTCATGGGCACACCATTCCCCAGCCTCATGGCTCAATGACTGATAGGCCATTCATGGGCACACCACTTCCCAGCTTCCTGGCTCCATGACTGATAGTCCATTCATGAGCACACCACTCCCCAGCCTCATAGCTCAATGATTGATAGTCCGTTCATGAGCACATCACTCCCAGTCTCCTTGCTCCATGACTGATAGTATATTCATGAGCACACCACTCCCCAGCCTCATGGCTCAATGATTGAGGGGCAGGCACTTCTGTTTGATTGACAGTGTGTAGCTGTAGGATTGTCATAACACGGGTCCTAACTGTGAGCTCCCGATCATGCTATACAGGGCAGCTTTGACCCTGTATCATCCAAACTGCAGCAGCACTGAAGCCATTCCTTCAGTGTGCTCAGCCAGCTTCAGTGCAGTGTCTTCCAAGGTCTATTGGAAAGAACTTGTAAGCGGTGCTCTGTTCTAGCCCTAGCCCATGAGAGGTAAACATTAAACTGAAGAAAAAAAAAATCGTTATTTACCAGTTAGTAAATTGCAAAGTTCCTTGTTTTTACAACACCATTCAATTTTACCCATCTAAGAAGACCCCTGTTGTGGAGCTAAGAGTATTGGACTGCACTCGGATGTCATCTTAGTGCAGTCTTATTTACGCAGACAGAGACAATGGAGAAGATGGAGAAATTAAGTTCTCCATCTACTCCAGACCTGTGTGATATGATTCTCATATGAGAGAATTGGATCACACCAACATGATAGAGTTTGCGCCAAATTCAAATGTCTGTTTATCACTGTCCGAGCATGGACCAACTGTGGGTTTCATCACCCAAACTTGACAGTGCTGTCAAGGTTAGGTCAGGAGACCTACGGCCACTTTGTGCTTCACCATCTGTACTGTACATGGAAAGTGATACATGGACGTCTGAATTCGGTCCAAGGTATCCGATCTCCCACAATGCACTGCTCTAGAAACTGAAGCCCAAGAATTGAGTTTTCTGTTCTAAATAGCAAAAGAACTAACGCCGTCTCTTTCAAATGTCCATAAATCATGTACACGTTCTGTGTTTTTCAAGGACAGAACACAGACCGTAAAAACAGACACACTGACTAAAGCACTGTTGAGAATCTAATCCAAAACACTGACGAAAATCGGTTCATCTTTTTACTTCACATACGAGAAAAAAGTGAACATGGACATCTAACTGAGGCCTACTGTTGGTTTCACACATAAGTAAAAATCTGTACCAGGAAAGTGACTGAAATCTCATGCACATGCTGCTTGTTTTTTTCCTTGCAGATTTGATTACCGTAACTTTCAAATCCGCAGTAGGTCAATTCTTTCAGTGTTTTTTGCTGCATTTTGTCACACATTTGAGTAAATGGGAAAAACATGTAAGTAAAAGGCATCAAAATCACATAAAAAACAACTGTATTTTATGCTGCAACTACTAAATGTTTATACACAGCCTTAAAGCATGTGCACGCAAAACTATTCTGCTGCGGGAAATAGATTAGCTAAATATGGCTGTGGATATTGTTGTGCAAATAATACATTACAAAAGTGGGAAATCCGCGACATGTGTGCAGCGTATATTGGGATGCTGTAGATTTCTCATCTCTCGCACTCTCAGGTGTACAGTCATGGACAAAAGTTTTGAGAATGACACAAATATTAATTTTTACAAAGTCTACTGCTTCACTTTTTCTAATGGCAATTTGCATATACTCCAGAATGTTATAAAGAGTGATCAGCTTAACAGCAATTACTTGCAAAGTCAATATTTGGCTAGAAAATGAACTTTATCCCCCAAAACACATTTCAACATCATTGCAGCCCTGCCTTAAAAGGACCAGCTAACCTCTTTTCAGTGATTGCTCCATTAACACAGGTGTGGGTGTTGATGAGGACATAGCTGGAGATCAATCTGTCATGATCAAGTAAGAATGACACCACTGGACACTTTAAAAGGAGGCTGGTACTTGGCATCATTGTTTCTCTTGTTAACCATGGTTATCTCTAAAGAAACACGTGCAGTCATCATTGCAATGCACAAAAATGGCCTAACAGGGAAGAGTATCGCAGCTAGAAAGATTGCACCTCAGTCAACAATCTATCGCATCATCAAGAACTTCAAGGAGAGAGGTTCCATTGTTGCCAAAAAGGCTCCAGGGCGCCCAAGAAAGACCAGCAAGCGCCAGGACCGTCTCTTAAAAGTGTTTCAGCTGCGGGATCGGGCTACCAGCAGTGCAGAGCTTGCTCAGGAATGGCAGCAGGCAGGTGTGAGTGCATTTGCACGCACTGTGAGGCGGAGACTCTTGGAGCAAGGCCTGGTCTCAAGGAGGGCAGCAAAGAAGCCACTTCTCTCCAGAAAAAACATCATGGACAGACTGATATTCTGCAAAAGGTACAGGCAGTGGACTGCTGAGGACTGGGGTAAAGTTATTTTCTCTGATGAATCCCCTTTTCGATTGTTTGGGACATCAGGAAAACGCCTCATTCGGAGAAGACAAGGTAAGCGCTACCACCAGTCTTGTCTCATGCCAACTGTTAAGCATCCTGAAACCATTCATGTGTGGGGTTGCTTCTCAGCCAAGGGAATCGGCTCTCTCACAGTCTTGCATAAAAACACAGCCATGAATAAAGAATGGTACCAGAATGTCCTCCAAGAGCAACTTCTCCCAACCCTCCAAGAGCAGTTTGGCAATCAACAATGCCTTTTCCAGCATGATGGAGCAGCTTGCCATAAAGCAAAGGTGATCACTAAATGGCTCAGGGAACAAAACAGAGATTTTGGGTCCATGGCCTGGAAACTCCCCAGATCTTAATCCATTGAGAACTTGTGGTCAATCATCAAGAGACGGGTGGACAAACAAAAACCTAAAAATTCTGACAAAATGAAAGCATTGATTGTGCAAGAATGGACTTCTATCAGTCAGGATTTGGTCCAGAAGTTGATTGACAGCATGCCAGGGAGAATTGCAGAGGTCCTGAAGAAGAAGGGTCAACACTGCAAATATTGACTTGCTGCATTAACTCATTCTAACTGTCAATATAAGTTTTTGTTACTCATATGTTTGCAATTATATTTCTGTCTGTGATAAAAACATCTGTCAAACACACATAAAAACCAGAGGGCAGCAGATCATGTGAAAATATAATATTTGTGTCATTCTCAAAACTTTTGGCCATGACTGTAGTGCATTTTCTGTTTACATAATCTAAGAATGCGCGCCGTATGAACTAGACAGAGCAGATGATGTGCACCCGACTTTTTTCCTGTGGTTTTCTTAAGTGACAGATGACAAGACAGAACCAAAAAAGTAATGTTAGTTGGAACTTGTGTGTCCTCTATCCTCGGGATTTATAATGTGCTGTTGTGAGGGTTAGTCACTCAAGGTCATTACCCTGGATGTGCACTACATACAGTTAACATATCTCAGGCTTTGCAGTTCATTAGAAGTTACATGAATACTTCTTGCTCAGCAGCAGATATCCCGAGAGGCCCCCAAGGGTTCTGGATTCCACACTAGCTCCAGGACGTCGTGGTGCCAATGCCCTGACACAGAATCGCAGGCACTGGTGCATTACCACTTTTCATTAATATAAACAGTTATCATTAGCGTACAGTGAATCCAGCTCAGCGGCAAGAAGAAAGTGACTTTACTGCCTGTAAATCTTACACATTCACCTTTTCTCTACTTGTTGTCAGTGAGTGATATTGGTGACATTATTTACCCCAATTATCGGTGAGCCAAGTACAGCAGCAGTACAGCAGCACTAATCTCCAATCTAGAACTTCAGACAAGAAGCGATAGACTTGGTCATGATTGATATCTAACCTTAATCATAGAATCATAGAATGGTAGAGTTGTAAGGGACCTCCTGGGCCTTCTGGTCCAACCCCCTGCTCAAAGCAGGATTCTCTAAATCATCCCAGACAGATGTCTATCCAGCCTCTGTTTGAAGACTTCCATTGAAGGAGAACTCACCACCTCTTGTGGCAGCCTGTTCCACTCATTGATCACCCTAACTGTCAAAAAGTTTTTTCTAATATCTAATCTGTGTCTCCTCCCATAATGTAAAATATGAAAGCTAAAAGATCTCAAAATCCATACTAAATAATTAAATAACCGGGTTAATTCTAATTCTGGTATAAAAGGTCAGTGCTTGATACATTAGTTTAATTGTACATTTTATGTCTATCTGCAATGTAAACCCAGAAAAGCACAATCAGGCGCATCTACAGTAAGAAAGGGAGCGGGGGTTAACAACATTTTTACCTTTCGATTTATTACAATTTGCACCAGAAGTTGCCAAATATTGCAAATCAATGCCTGTAACAGCCAAGCATAGACAAAAGCCTTCTGGAATAAAGGGCGCCAAACTTAATCGGTGTGATGTATCTTACTAAAAGTGGAAGAGCATATAAAATTTAAGTTTTAGTGAATCTTCTATTATGATTTTGCCAGTTATGCCTCGGTCAGTGGCTGCTGCATATTCGGAATCGCATGGTGGTCAATCAGATGAACGGCTGTAAGAGCCATACATGGCTGTTTGGAGCCTGGCAGAATTGCAGCCATCTTTACAGACTATAGGGGGCTCTTTAATATGGAGGCTTGTCTTCAAAGACCCCAGTAAAACATTCTCTGAGGAAAAGAGCTTCCATACTTTTATTTTTCAGTAACTATATTTTAGTTAGTACTGTTAATGGCTTTTGTCACTAGCTCATTTAGAGAGACTCCAGCAAAGAAGCACCCTCTAAAGCAGTGGTCCCCAACCTTTTTTGCACCAGGGACCGGCTTCAAGCAAGACCATTCTTCCATGGCCCAGCAGGGCGGGGATGGAGGTGTGGCAGGGGTGGGGCTTTGGTCATAAGGGGGCGGGGCTATGGACGGGGTTGTAGTTTAGTAGTAGTGCATTCTTATCATTCTTATCTTATATACAAGGCTCCTCTCCCACCCTATATACAAGGTTCTGCTCCCACCCTCTTATACATGGCTCTGCACCCTCACTGTATACAAGGCTCCGCTCCCACCCTCTTATACATGGCTCCGCTCCCACTATGGCTCTGCTCCCACCCTCGTATACATGGCTCCGCTCCCACCCTCTTATACATGGCTCTGCACCCTCCCTGTATACATGGCTCCTCTCCCACCCTATATACATGGCTCTGCTCCCATCCTATATACATGGCTCTGCTCTCACCCTATATACATGGCTCCTCTCCCACCCTATATACAAGGCTCTGCTCCCACCCTCCCTGTATACATGGCTCCTCTCCCATCCTATATACATGGCTCTGCTCCCACCCTATATACATGGCTCCGCTCCCACCCTATATACATGGCTCCTCTCCACCCTATATACAAGGCTCTGCTCCCACCCTCTTATACATGGCTCTGCACCCTCCCTGTATACAAGGCTCTGCTCCCACCCTCTTATACATGGCTCTGCACCCTCCCTGTATACAAGGCTCCGCTCCCACCCTCTTATACATGGCTCTGCACCCTCCCTGTATACAAGGCTCCGCTCCCACCCTCTTATACATGGCTCTGCACCCTCCCTGTATACAAGGCTCTGCTCCCACCCTCTTATACATGGCTCTGCACCCTTCCTGTATACAAGGCTCCGCTCCCACCCTCTTATACATGGCTCCGCTCCCACTATGGCTCCGCTCCCACCCTCTTATACATGGCTCCTCTCCCACCCTATATACATGGCTCCTCTCCCACCCTATATACATGGCTCCGCTCCCACCCTATATACATGGCTCCGCTCCCACCCTATATACAAGGCTCCGCTCCCACTATGGCTCCTCTCCCACCCTATATACATGGCTCCTCTCCCACCCTGTATACATGGCTCCGCTCTCACTATGGCTCCGCACCCTCCCTTGTATACAAGGCTCCTCTCCCACCCTATATACATGGCTCCTCTCCCACTATGGCTCCTCTCCCACCCTCTTATACATGGCTCCTCTCCCACCCTATATACATGGCTCCTCTCCCACTATGGCTCCTCTCCCACCCTTTTATACATGGCTCCGCTCCCACCCTCTTATACATGGCTCCTCTCCCACCCTATATACATGGCTCCTCTCCCACCCTGTATACATGGCTCCGCTCCCACTATGGCTCCGCACCCTCCCTTGTATACAAGGCTCCTCTCCCACCCTCTCCTGGGCTCCCCCGTCATCCCTGTCATACTTACCCTCCTCGCTCCGTCGCTGCAGGTCCCTGTCCCGGCCGTGGCAGCTTCCTCCTGTGCGCAGCGGTGACGTAATACTGCTCATTAAGGGCATGAATATGGATGCCACGCCTATGGGAGTGGCGTCGCGTCCATATTCATGCCCTTAATGAGCTGTATACGTCACCGCTCAGCGCTGGATGAAGCTGCCACGGCCGGGACAGGGATCGCAGCGGCTGAAGGTGAGTATCGATGATGGAGCCGGCGACTGTAGCTGTCACTACAGCGCTGCAGCAGCCGGCTCCATGTGGGTCCAGCGTTCTGTGCCGTGGCTCCGCGGCCCGGCATCAGGACTGCTACGGCCCGGTGGTGGGCCGCGGACCGGCGGTTGGGGACCCCTGCTCTAAAGGATCAAAATGACTTGGTACGGCATATGGACTGGACAAATGGTAATAGGAAGACTGAATATAATGGTACAAACACTCATCAGTGCACACTGCATCTGAAGATCTACATATCTATCAGAGGGCAATAAAACTCTCACTCCTTATCTATGAACTGTTCCAATATTTATGTTCATCCCTCTGCCATAATGACAGTTCTGCTTCACGTCACTTGTCTTACCTATTGCATTATTCCTGTGTCCTGTTGTGTATAAATATGTGATTCTTCAGATTTTGTATTAGTCTTCGCCTGATGAAGAGACCTGAGTAGTCTCGAAAGCTTGCAATTTGTTACCATCTTTTCAGTTAGCCATTAAAAGGTATCAACCACTGAGGACTCTCAAGTCTAAATATTTTAATATTTTGCTGTGATACAATTGTCATCTGACAGACACAACCACAATACGGCCCTGTGGGGGCTCTATAGATTTGAAGCATTTTACCTTTTATATAAAAGACATCTTACAGTGATGATTGAGGTTTTGTATAGGAACAGAAACTCGCACACTATCGACATTACGTAAGTGCTCTTTCCTACATGCAATGAAATCAGACAAATGCAATCCGATTAAAAATCAGATTGCATTCAGACCAATGTTATTCTATCATTGTGTGTTCATCTGCGATTTCTTTTCCAGCTTGGATCAGATCACGATCGGACTGGGAAAAAAATAACTACCGTATATATAAAAAAAAAAAAAAAAAAAAAAAAAAAACAGCACACTGCAATTGTAATTGGAAATTGAATCACATTCGGCAATAGAAGTCAATGGGTGAGAGAAAAAAAATAAATAAATATCGCACAGCACTTGGACCAACTTTTAAGCTAAGTTCACACGTTGCGGAATTGCCGCGGAAATTTCCGCGGCAATCCCGCACTTCTCCCGCAGGAAATACGCACGTTTTTTTATGCTGATTCCCGCCAGAATAATAGCGTTTTGCAAGCGTAATTAGCTTGCAGAATGCTAGCGTTTTCCTAGCGATCTGTAGCATCGCTTGGAAAACTGATTGACAGGTTGGTCACACGAGTCAAACATAGTGTTTGACAAGTGTGACCAACTTTTTACTATTGATGCCGCCTATGTCGCATCAATAGTAAAAAGATCTAATGTAAAAATAATAAAAAAAATAATAAATAATGATATTATCACCTTCCGGCGGCCCCCGCAGCCTTCCCGCCTTCAGCGACGCTCCCGGCAACTTCCGGTCCCAGGAGTGCTTTGCAACAAATCACACCGATGACGTAGCATCTCGCGAGACCGCTATGCCATCTGGGTGATTCTCGCAAAGGACTCTTGGGACCGGAAGTTGCCGGGAGCGTCGCTGAAGGCGGGAAGGCTGCGGGGGCCGCGGGAAGGCTGCGGGGGCCGCCGGAAGGTGAGAATATCATTATTTTTTATTTTAATTATTGTTTTACCAGGGATATGGTACCCAGGGCCTGGAGGAGAGTCTCCTCTGCTCCAGACCCTGGGTACCATCCGCACATGAACCGCTTACATTGCGCATAGTGGGCATAGCCACATGCGGAAAGTAAGCGGTTCAATGCATTCCTATGGCGGCGGAATCACCGCGGTTACGCTAAATTAATGAACATGTTGCTATTTTTTCCGCAAAGCGTTTTTTTCGCGGAAAAAAACGCAACATGTGGCCAAAACATGCGGAATCAATTAACATGTATAGGATGCTTAATGCTTGCGTTTTTATCGTGTTTTTACCGCGGAAAACCGCGGAAAAACCGCGAAAAAAAACGCAATTATTCCTGATCGTGTGCACTTAGCCTTACACACCGATGTCCTTTGAAAACCCGGCAATTTATCTGCCGCATATAGTAAAGTCACAGCAAGACCTGACAGAATAGAACAGATTGAACAGATATATACACATAGAATAGATAGATATACAGTACAGACCAAAAGTTTGGACACACCTTCTCATTTAAAGATTTTTCTGTATTTTCATGACTATGAAAATTGTACATTCACACTGAAGGCATCAAAACTATGAATTAACACATGTGGAATTATACATTACACTTTACAAAAAAGTGTGTAACACCTCAAATTATGTCGTATATTCTAGGTTCTTCAAAGTAGCCACCTTTTGCTTTGAGGACTGCTTTGCACACTCTTGGCATTCTCTTGCACACTCTTGGCATTCTCTTGATGAGCTTCAAGAGGTAGTCACCGGAAATGGTTTTCACTTCACAGGTGTGCCCTGTCAGGTTTAATAAGTGGGATTTCTGGCCTTATAAATGGGGTTGGGACCATCAGTTGTGTTGTGCAGAAGTCTGGTGGATACACAGCTGATAGTCCTACTGAATAGACTTAGAATTTGTATTATGGCAAGAAAAAAGCAGCTAAGTAAAGAAAAACGAGTGGCCATCATTACTTTAAGAAATGAAGGTCAGTCAGTCCGAAAAATTGGGAAAACTTTGAAAGTGTCCCCAAGTGCAGTAGCAAAAACCATCAAGCGCTACAAAGAAACTGGCTCACATGAAGAACGCCCCAAGAAAGGAAGACCAAGAGTCACCTCTGCTTCTGAGGATAAGTTTATCCGAGTCACCAGCCTCAGAAATCGCAGGATTACAGCAGCTCAGATTAGAGACCAGGTCAATGTCACACAGAGTTCTAGCAGCAGACACATGTCTACAACAACTGTTAAGAGGAGACTTTGTGCAGCAAGCCTTCATGGTAAAATAGCTGCTAGGAACCCACTGCTAAGGACACAGGCAACAAGCAGAAGAGACTTGTTTGGGCTTAACAACACAAGGAATGGACATTAGACCAGTGGAAATCTGTGCTTTGGTCTGATGAGTCCAAATTTGAGATCTTAGGTTCCAACCACCGTGTCTTTGTGCGACGCAGAAAAGGTGAACGGATGGACTCTACAACTTCCCACCGTGAAGCATGGAGGAGGAGGTGTGATGGTGCTTTGCTGGTGACACTGTTGGGGATTTATTCAAAATTGAAGACATACTGAACCAGCATGGCTACCACAGCATCTTACAGCAGCATGCTATTCCATCCGGTTTGCGTTTAGTTGGACCATCATTTATTTTTCAACAGGACAATGACACCAAACACACCTCCAGGCTGTGTAAGGGCTATTTGATCAAGAAGGAGAGTGATGGGGTGCTCTGTTATGTTTCGGTAGCTGAGGAGTGCAGGCAAAAAAGCAATACACCAGAGCAGTTGGAATCTATGAGATTGCAGTACCCTGACTAACCACCACAACTAGAGGCAGCCGTGGAGCGTTCCTACGTTGGTCCTAGACGCCTCGTCACAGCCTGAGAAACTAACTACACCTAAAGATAGAAATAGGAAAGCTATCTGCCCCGGAGCAGAACCCCAAAGATAATAGAAAGCCCCCAAACATGTAATGGCGGTTAGACAAGAGGAAATACTGACACAGAAAGAAAATAGTATGAGCAAACGCTGGGCCCAAACTATCTAAATAGAAAAGGACAGGAAGGGTACTTACTGCAATCTCAGAAAACCCTGAAAAACACCAACTCTACTAATTTCAAAATCCCCTGAGATCACACGACCTCTACCACATAAATTAGCTCTCTGGTGGAACAAAATCAAAACAGCAGCCACTGAAAAAACTGGAAAAAGCAAAAGTACAAACATCAGTGGCTGAACTAAACTAAGAGGGCAAAAGCCCCCGGAGGGGACCCTGAAGGCCCCCACAGAAGTGCAGGACAAAATGCAAAAATATAGTACAAACACAAAAGAAGAAAAGGTCTTATCTGATAGCAGGAGATGCAGACACGACACAGCAGGCTACAAGGGAAACTGGAATGAAGGATTCAGACCAGAACAATTGATCACCGGCAACCCTGATGGGAAAATGACTCCCTTATATAAGACCAGTCAGTAACACCTGATTCCCAGTCCTCACAATCTTCACTAGCACCGCTTGTAACCACCAGAGGGAGCCTCTGCTCAGAACTCATCTCAAACCAATTCACAACAGTACCCCCCCCCTTGAGGAGGGGTCACCGAACCCTCATTTGAGCAACCAGGTCGGTCGGGATGAGTTCTATGATACGCACGGATAAGTCTCCTAGCATGGATGTCCGAAGCAAACACCCAAGAATTGTCTTCCTGACCATAACCTCTCCATTTAACCAAATATTGGAGTTTCCGTCTAGAAAAACGAGAATCCAATATTTTCTCAACCACATACTCCAGATTGCCCTCAACCAAAACAGGGTCAGGAGGCACAGCAGCAGGAACCACTGGCTCAACAAACCTCTTCAACAAGGACTTGTGGAACACGTTATGGATCTTAAATGTCCCTGGAAGAAGCAAACGAAAAGAAACAGGATTAATAATCTCCATGATCTTATAAGGTCCAATGAACCTAGGCTTAAATTTAGGAGATGCTACTCTCATAGGAATATTCTTTGAGGACAACCAGACCAAGTCCCCCACTTTAAACCGAGGACCATCAGTCCTATGCCGGTTAGCAAACCGCTGGGCCTTCTCCTGAGAGAGGGACAACCTCTCCACTACCTGGTCCCAAATCTGTTGCATACGCTCCACAACAGAGTCAACACCTGGACAGACAGAAGCCTCCGTCTGTCCTGAAGAAAATCGAGGGTGAAACCCAGAATTACAGAAAAACGGAGACATCAAAGTGGCAGAGCTAGCCCTATTATTAAGAGCAAACTCAGCCAAAGGCAAAAAAGAGACCCAGTCATCCTGATCAGCAGTCACAAAGCATCTTAGATAAGTCTCCAATGTCTGGTTTGTTCTCTCAGTTTGACCATTGGTCTGAGGATGAAATGCCGAGGAGAAAGACAATTGAACACCCAGTTTAGAACAAAAAGTCCTCCAAAATCTGGAAACAAACTGGACTCCTCTGTCAGACACAATGTTCTCAGGAATGCCGTGTAAACGAACCACGTGCTGAAGGAACAACGGCACCAATTCAGAGGAGGAAGGCAACTTAGGTAATGGCACAAGATGTATCATTTTGGAAAACCTATCACAAATTACCCAGATGGTGGTCATTCTCTGAGAAACAGGAAGATCGGAAATGAAATCCATAGAGATATGGGTCCATGGTCTCTTGGGCACAGGCAATGGCATCAACAAACCACTAGAGCGAGAGCAAGGCTTGGAGCGAGAGCAAGTCCCGCAGGACTGCACAAATTCCCTGACATCACGAGACAAGGTAGGCCACCAAAAGGACCGACTAACCAAGTCTCTGGTCCAAAAATTCCGGGATGCCCAGCCAATGCGGAACAATGAATCTCAGACATCACACTCTTTTTCCATTGGTCCGGGACAAACAATTTTCCAACAGGGCAGCGCTCGGGCCTATCCTCCTGACACCCCTCCAGAGCAAGTCTAAAATTGGGCGAGATGGCGGAAAGAACTACACCCTCTTTCAAAATAACAGAAGGATCAGATAGACTCAGGAGAGTCCGCAAGGAAACTCCTCGAGAGGGCATCCGCCTTAACATTCTTAGTGCCAGGAAGAAAGGAAACCACAAAATTAAAACGTGTGAAAAACAAGGCCCACCTGGCCTGTCTAGGATTGAGTCGCTTGGCAGATTCCAGATAGACCAGATTCTTATGGTCCGTAAGGACCACCACCTGATGTTTGGCTCCCTCCAGCCAATGTCTCCACTCTTCAAAAGCCCACTTCATGGCCAATAACTCCCGATTACCCACGTCATAATTACGTTCAGTAGGAGCAAATTTTCGAGAGAAAAAGGCACAAGGGTTACTTTTAGAGGTCTCTGGATCTTTTTGGGACAAAACGGCACCTGCCCCAATTTCAGAGGCATCAACCTCCACCTGAAATGGCAGAGAAACATCAGGCTGCCGTAGAACAGGAGCAGAAGTGAATCTCTGCTTAAGTTCCTGAAATGCAGAGACTGCCTCAGGAGGCCAATTCACCACATCAGAACCCTTTCTGGTCAAATCAGTTAATGGTTTAACAATAACCGAGAAATTACCAATAAATTTACGATAAAAATTGGCAAAACCCAAAAATCTCTGAAGAGCCTTTAATGAAGTAGGTTGGACCCAATCACAGATGGCCTGAACCTTGACCGGGTCCATTTCAATAACAGATGGGGACAAAATGAATCCCAGAAATGAGATCCTCTGTACGCCAAAAAGACACTTTGATCCCTTCACATACAGAGCATTCTCTCTCAAAATCTGGAATACAGTTCGAACATGTTTCACATGAGAGTCCCAGTCATTAGAAAAAAATCAAGATATCATCCAAATAAACAATCAGAAATTTGTCCACAAAATCCCTGAAAATGTCATTCATGAAGGACTGGAAGACGGAAGGAGCATTAGTGAGCCCAAAGGGCATCACTAGGTACTCAAAATGCCCTTCAGGGGTATTGAATGCCGTCTTCCATTCATCCCCGTGCTTAATGCGAATAAGGTTATACGCCCCCCTGAGGTCAAGCTTGGTAAACCAAGTAGCGTTTTTCACCCTTGAAAACAGGTCAGAAATCAAGGGTAACGGGTATTGATATTTCACAGTAATATTGTTCAAGAGACGATAATCAATACACGGCCTTAATGAACCATCTTTTTTGGCCACAAAGAAAAAACCGGCACCTAAGGGTGAGGAGGATGGTCTGATATGACCCCTCTCCAATGATTCCTTGATATAAGACCGCATAGCGTCATGTTCAGGTACAGACAAGTTAAAAAGGCGACCTTTAGGGAATTTACTACCCGGCACTAATTCAATAGCGCAGTCATAGCTCCTATGGGGAGGCAAGGATGCAGATTTACTTTCGCTAAACACATCAGAAAAATCAAACAAAAAGTCAGGAACATCCTGAGTCTGGGGGGAGGCAGAAAAAACAGGAGTGTTGGTATTAACACATTGGCAGCCCCAACTGGTTACAGACACAGATTTCCAATCCAAAACAGGATTATGAGACTGCAACCAAGGGAAACCCAGCACGATAATGTCATGCAGATTATACAGAACCAAAAATTTGCAGCACTCCTGGTGATCAGGTTCAACCCTCATTATCACCTGAGTAGAAAACTGGGGTTTATTCTCAGCCAAAGGGGTAGAATCGATCCCCAGTAGGGGAATAGACTTCTGTAGGGGTATCAAGGGAAACCCACAACGTTTAGCAAAATCATAATCCATCAGGTTAATAGCTGCTCCAGAATCAACGAAAGCCTGAGCAGAAAATGAGGACAGAGAGCATATCAGAGTGACAGTTAATAAAAACTTAGTCTGAACACTACCCAAGACAACTGAGCGTGCAAAACGTCTTCCCCGCTTAGGGCAGACTGAAATAGTATGAGAGGCATCACCACAGTAGAAACATAACCCATTGCGCTTTCGAAACTCATGACGCTGTGCCCCAGACACCACTCCATCACACTGCATGGGCCAGAAGCCGGTCCACAAGGCAACACCATTCCACGCATACTTCTCCGCTCACGCAAACGTCTGTCAATTTGAATCGCTAATGACATAGAATCATTGAGACCAGAGGGGACAGGGAATCCCACCATAACATCCTTTACATTATCTGACAGACCCTTCCGGAAAAGGGCCGCCAAAGCGTCGTCATTCCATTTGGTCAGGACTGCCCACCTACGGAATCTCTGACAGTATAACTCAGCGTCATCAAGCCCCTGATTTAATGCCAACAAGGCTTTTTCAGCTTGATCAGTGACATTAGGCTCATCGTACAATAACCCAAAGCCTGAAAAAACGCATCAACATCACTCAAAACAGGATCCCCAGGTATCAGGGAAAAAGCCCAATCCTGAGGATCGCCGCGCAGGAGAGAGATGATAATTTGAACCTGCTGCGCTGCGTTTCCTGAGGACTTAGATTTTAAGGCAAAAAACAATTTACAATTATTTTTGAAATTCTGAAACTTAGCTCGATCCCCTAAAAACAAATCTGGCATGGGGATCCTAGGTTCCACAACAGGCAACCTAGCAAGATATGCAGCAATACTCTGAACCTCAGTGGCAAGCTGATCCACACGGCCAGACAACTGTGCAAACTCCATTGGGAGAAAAGATCCTCCCCAGCACCCAGAGATACAGAGGGAAAAAAAAAATGCAACAAACAGAAAAATATCTCTGACAACTCTGACAACCCTCTTTCTTTCACAATATTTTTTCCCTTCTGTGAGTACCATACAATTTTCAATTTTTTGGCCGGTGATACTGTTATGTTTCGGTAGCTGAGGAGTGCAGGCAAAAAAGCAATACACCAGAGCAGTTGGAATCTATGAGATTGCAGTACCCTGACTAACCACCACAACTAGAGGCAGCCGTGGAGCGTTCCTACGTTGGTCCTAGACGCCTCGTCACAGCCTGAGAAACTAACTACACCTAAAGATAGAAATAGGAAAGCTATCTGCCCCGGAGCAGAACCCCAAAGATAATAGAAAGCCCCCAAACATGTAATGGCGGTTAGACAAGAGGAAATACTGACACAGAAAGAAAATAGTATGAGCAAACGCTGGGGCCCAAACTATCTAAATAGAAAAGGACAGGAAGGGTACTTACTGCAATCTCAGAAAACCCTGAAAAACACCAACTCTACTAATTTCAAAATCACCTGAGATCACACGACCTCTACCACCTAAATTAGCTCTCTGGTGTAACAAAATCAAAACAGCAGCCACTGAAAAAACTGGAAAAAGCAAAAGTACAAACATCAGTGGCTGAACTAAACTAAGAGGGCAAAAGCCCCCGGAGGGGACCCTGAAGGCCCCCACAGAAGTGCAGGACAAAATGCAAAAATATAGTACAAACACAAAAGAAGAAAAGGTCTTATCTGATAGCAGGAGATGCAGACACGACACAGCAGGCTACAAGGGAAACTGGAATGAAGGATTCAGACCAGAACAATTGATCACCGGCAACCCTGATGGGAAAATGACTCCCTTATATAAGACCAGTCAGTAACACTTGATTCCCAGTCCTCACAATCTTCACTAGCACCGCTTGTAACCACCAGAGGGAGCCTCTGCTCAGAACTCATCTCAAACCCATTCACAACAGTGCTCGCCAGATGCCACCTGAACTCAATCGAGATGGTTTGGGGTGAGCAGGACCGCAGAGTGAAGGCAAAAGGGCCAACAAGTGCTAAGCATCTCTGGGAACTCCTTCAAGATTGTTGGAAGACCATTTCCGGTGACTACCTCTTGAAGCTCATCAAGAGAATGCCAAGAGTGTGCAAAGCAGTCATCAAAGCAAAAGGTGGCTACTTTGAAGAACCTAGAATATAAGACATATTTTCAGTTGTTTCACACTTTTTTGTAAAGTGTAATGTATAATTCTACATGTGTTAATTCATAGTTTTGATGCCTTCAGTGTGAATATACAATTTTTATAGTCATGAAGATACAGAAAAATCTTTGAATGAGAAGGTGTGTCCAAACTTTTGGTCTGTAATGTATATAAATAGTACAGTGTGTGTGCAGCTTACTGTACAAGTATTTTACTACTAAATAAATTATTTAGCAATAACCAGCAAAGGCTAAGCAGACAGATGCAGGCTGATATTAATAGCCTAGGAAGGGGCACTTAATATCTATTAATATCAGCCTTTGCTGTTTATTATAGAGGGTCCCTACGTCATTTTTGTCTTTTTGGTGTCCCCAATTTTAATAACTAGTAAAGGCTAAGTAGACAGCTGTGAGCTGATATTAATAGGCTGTCAACCTCCATGGGTATTACCCCCTTCCAAGGCTATAAACATCTGCACCCAGCTGTCCGCTTTCCCTCTGCTGGTTTGGAAAATTATGAGGATGCCCACACTATTTTTTCCAGAAAAATAATCATTTATTATTAAATACATGGTCAGTAAGCTGCACATATATCGATTCTATTTATTCTGTCAGGTCATGCTGTGATTTTACTGTATTCGGCAGATGAATTGCTGGCTTTTCAAAGGACATGGGGGGATCCTATGCCTTTTTATTTCCGAAATAAATTTTTATACTAAAAAAAAAAAAAAACAACATGTACAACTACACACACACACACAAAGCCTTTTTGTGTCTATCTAATCTCTATAATATAATATACAGTGGGTACGGAAAGTATTCAGACCCCTTCAAATCTTTCACTCTTTGCTTCATTGCAGCCATTTGGTAAATTAAAAAAGTTCACTTTTGTCTCATTAATGTACACTCTGCACCCCATCTTGTCTGAAAAAAACAGAAATGTAGAACTTTTTGCAAATTTATTAAAAAAAAAAACTGAAATATCACACGGTCATAAGTATTCAGACCCTTTGCTCAGTATTGAGTAGAAGCACCCTTTTGAGCTCAGGGCCGCCATCAGGGCATTACAGCCTGGGCATACAGCCTGACTGGCGTATGGGGCCCGATCAGCAGAGGGGGCCCACATCGGACGTCACCTCTACCATCGGGCCCCACTGCCCCGCCCCCAGCGGCAGGATTCTTTGTGCCTAGCAAGTAACTGAACCTGCGTCCAAGATGCAGGTTCAGTTACTCTATTACCGTGCGGGCCCGCACGGTAATAGTTAACGCTGCCAGCCAATCGGAGGCTGGCAGCTGACGTCAGCGCACACGTCGCCAGCACCTGACGTCATTGTCAGTTGCCGGCGAGTGCACGCTTTCTCTGCAGTGTGGATCGCTCGCCGCTGGAACGCGGCAAGGTAAGGAGAAAGGTTTTTTTTTTTTAATGTTGCAAGCGGCAAAGCTGGAGCCCCGGCAGAATGAAGACGGGGCAAGACTGGGGGCAGAATGAAGACGGGGCAGGACTGGGGGCAGAATGAAGACGGGGCAGGACTGGGGGCAGAATGAAGATGGGGCAGGACTGGGGGCAGAATGAAAACGGGGCAGGACTGGGGGCAGAATGAAAACGGGGCAGGACTGGGGGCAGAATGAAGACGGGGCAGGACTGGGGGCAGAATGGAGACGGGTAGGACTGGGCAGAATGGAGACGGGGCAGAATGAAGACGGGGCAGGACTGGCGGCAGAATCTAGATGGGGCAGAATGGAGACGGGCAGGACTGGGGGCAGAATGGACACGGTGCAGGACTGTGGGCAGAACGGAGACTGGACCGGGAAGGATGGAGACTGGGCAGGAATCAGGATGGAGACGGGGCCGAATGGAGGCTCTTCTTCCATGATTGCTCAGTTTGGCTGGATGGCCAGGTCTAGGAAAACTTCTGATTGTCCCAAACTTCTTCCATTTAAGGATTATGGAAGCCACTGTGCTCTTAGGAACCTTGAGTATGGCAGAAATTCTTTTGTAACCTTGGCCAGATCTGTGTCTTGCCACAATTCTGTCTCTGAACTCCTTGGCCAGTTCCTTTGACCTCATGATTCTCATTTGGTCTGACATGCACTGTGAGGTCTTATATAGACAGGTGTGTGCCTTTACAAACCAAATCCTATCAAGTTTAACTAAACACAGCTGGACTCCAATGAATGAGTAGAACCATCGCAAGAAGGATCACAAGGAAATGGACAGCATGCGACTTAAATATGAGTGTCTGAGCAAAGGGTCTGAATACTTATGACCATGTGATATTTCATTTTTTCTTTTTTAACAAATTTGTAAACATTTCTACATTTTATGTTTTTTTCAGTCAAGATGCAGAGTGTACATTAATGATAAAAATATGAATGCGATAGAGATATAATATATATAATTATACAGTCATGGCCAAAAGTTTTGAGAATGACACAAATATTAATTTTTACAAAGTCTACTGATTCACTTTTTCTAATGGCAATTTGCATATACTCCAGAATGTTATAAAGAGTGATCAGCTTAACAGCAATTACTTGCAAAGTCAATATTTGGCTAGAAAATGAACTTTATCCCCCAAAACACATTTCAACATCTTTGCAGCCCTGCCTTAAAAGGACCAGCTAACCTCTTTTCAGTGATTGTTCCATTAACACAGGTGTGGGTGTTGATGAGGACATGGCTGGAGATCAATCTGTCATGATTAAGTAAGAATGACACCACTGGACACTTTAAAAGGAGGCTGGTGCTTGGCATCATTGTTTCTCTTCTGTTAACCATGGTTATCTCTAAAGAAACACGTGCAGTCATCATTGCAATGCACAAAAATGGCCTAACAGGGAAGAGTATCGCAGCTAGAAAGATTGCACCTCAGTCAACAATCTATCGCATCATCAAGAACTTCAAGGAGAGAGGTTCCATTGTTGCCAAAAAGGCTCCAGGGCGCCCAAGAAAGACCAGAAAGCGCCAGGACCGTCTCTTAAAAGTGTTTCAGCTGCGGGATCGGGCTACCAGCAGTGCAGAGCTTGCTCAGGAATGGCAGCAGGCAGGTGTGAGTGCATCTCACGCACTGTGAGGCGGAGACTCTTGGAGCAAGGCCTGGTCTCAAGGAGGGCAGCAAAGAAGCCACTTCTCTCCAGAAAAAACATCATGGACAGACTGATATACTGCAAAAGGTACAGGCAGTGGACTGCTGAGGACTGGGGTAAAATTATTTTCTCTGATGAATCCCCTTTTCGATTGTTTGGGACATCAGGAAAACGCCTCATTCGGAGAAACAAGGTGAGCGCTACCACCAGTCTTGTCTCATGCCAACTGTTAAGCATCCTGAAACCATTCATGTGTGGGGTTGCTTCTCAGCCAAGGGAATCGGCTCTCTCACAGTCTTGCCTAAAAACACAGCCATGAATAAAGAATGGTACCAGAATGTCCTCCAAGAGCAACTTCTCCCAATCCTCCAAGAGCAGTTTGGCAATCAACAATGCCTTTTCCAGCATGATGGAGCACCTTGCCATAAAGCAAAGGTGATAACTAAATGGCTCAGGGAACAAAACATAGAGATTTTGGGTCCATGGCCTGGAAACTCCCCAGATCTTAATCCCATTGAGAACTTGTGGTCAATCATCAAGAGACAGGTGGACAAACAAAAACCTAAAAATTCTGACAAAATGAAAGCATTGATTGTGCAAGAATGGACTGCTATCAGTCAGGATTTGGTCCAGAAGTTGATTGAGAGCATGCCAGGGAGAATTGCAGAGGTCCTGAAGAAGAAGGGTCAACACTGCAAATATTGACTTGCTGCATTAACTCATTCTAACTGTCAATATAAGCTTTTGTTACTCATATATTTGCAATTATATTTCTGTCTGTGATAAAAACATCTGTCAAAACACACATAAAAACCAGAGGGCAGCAGATCATGTGAAAATATAATATTTGTGTCATTCTCAAAACTTTTGGCCATGACTGTACATACATATACACACACACAGTGGGGGAAATAAGTATTTGACACCTCGCTGATTTTATATATCAAAAATAAAATCCAGAAAAATCACATTGTGTAAATGATATAAATTTATTTGCATTTTGCAGTGAGAAATAAGTATTTTATACCTATAGCAAACAAGACTTAATACTTGGTGGCAAAACCCTTGTTGGCAAGCACAGCAGTCAGACGTTTTTTGTAGTTGATGATGAGGTTTGCGCACATGTCAGGAGGAATTTTAGTCCACTCCTCTTTGCAGATCATCTCTAAATCATTAAGATTTTGAAGCTGTCGCTTGGCAACTCGGAGCTTCAACTCCCTCCAATAGTTTTCTATGAGATTAAGGTCTGGAGACTGGCTAGGCAACTCCATGATCTGAATGTGCTTCTTTTTGAGCCACTCCTTTGTTGCCTTGGCTGTATGTTTTGGGTCATTGTCTTGCTGGAAGACAAAGCCAAGACCCATTTTTAAAGTCCTGGAGGAGGGAAGGAGGTTCTTACTCAGGATTTTACAGTACATGGCTCCATCCACTCTCCCATTGATGTGGTCAAGTAGTCCTGTGCCCTTAGCAGAGAAACAACCCCAAAATATAATGTTTCCACCTCCATGTTTGACAGTGGGGACGGTGTTCTTTAGGTCATAGACAGCATTTCTCTTCCTCCAAGCACGGTGAGTTGAGTTAATGCCAAAGAAATAAATTTTTGTCTCATCTGACCACGCCACCTTCTCCCAATCACTCACAGTATCATCCAGGTGTTCATTGGCAAACTTTAAAAAGGGCCTGCACATGTGCCTTCTTGAGCAGGGGACCTTGCGGGCACTGCAAGATTTTAAACCTTTACGGCGTAATATGTTACCAATGGTTTTCTTGGTGACTGTGGTCTCAGCTGCCTTGAGATCATTAACAAGTTTCCCCCATGTAGCTTTAGGCTGTTCTCTCACCTTCCTCATAATAAAGGATACCCACGAGGTGAGATTTTGCATGGTGCCCCAGGATCGATGTCGATTGACAGTAATTTTGCATTTCTTCCACTTTCTTACTATTGCACCAACAGTTGTCTCCTTCTCACCTAGCGTCTTACTTATGGTTTTGTAGCCCATTCCAGCTTTGTGCAGGTCTATGATCTTGTCCCTGACATCCTTAGAAAGCTCTTTGGTCTTGCCCTTGTTGTAGAGGTTAGAGTCTGACTGATTAATTGAGTCTATGGACAGGAGTCTTTTATAAGGGCCTGTGCACACGTTGCGGATTCCTAGCGGTTTTGCCGCGGCGAAAACGCAGCGAAACCGCGGCAAGACCGCTTACACAATACAACACATTATGGCCTATGGGATTCCGCAATGCTGTGCACATGCTGCGGGTTTTTCCGCGGCGGAATCACATCGCAGAAGAATCCGCAGCATGCTCATTCTCTTTTGCGGAACCGCGGCGATTCCGCCGCCATAGGAATGCATAGAACTTTCCGCATGTGGCTGTGCCCACCATGCGCAAAGTAAGCGGTTCATGTGCGGTTGGTACCCAGGGTCTGGAGGAGACGAGACTCTCCTCCAGGCCCTGGGTACCATATCCATGTAAAAACAATAATTAAAATAAAAAATAGTGATATTCTCACCTTCCGGCGGCCCCCGCAGCTTTCCTGCCTCTCAGCGACGCTCCCGGAAACTCCCGTTCCCAGTAATGCATTGCGAGAATCACCCCAGATGACGTAGCGGTCTCGCGTGATGCTACGTCATCGGGGTGATTGTCGCAAAGGACGCCTGGGAACGGGATTGGCCGGGAGCGTCGCTGAGAGGAGGGAAAGCTGCGGGGCCGCCGGAAGGTGAGAATATCACGATTTATTATTTTTTTTCATTATTTTTACATTAGATCTTTTTACTATTGATGCGACATAGGTGGCATCAATAGTAAAAAGTTGGTCACACTTGTCAAACACTTGTTTGACTCGTGTGACCAACCTGTCAGATCGCTTGTAAAACGCTAGCATTCTGCAAGCTAATTACGCTTGCAAAACGCTAGTTTTTAGCGGGAATACACATACCAATAATATGCGGCAGGGAGGTGCGGAATTGCCGCGGAAATTTCCATGGCAATTCCGCAACGTGCGCACATAGCCTAAAGGTGACAATGTAAGACAGCTGTCTTTAATGCAGGTAACAAGTTGATTAGGAGCATCTAACTGGTCTGTAGGAGCCAGAAAGCTTAATGGTTGGTAGGGGGATCAAATACTTATTACTCACTGCAAAATGCAAATAAATTTATATAATTTATACAAGGTAATTTTCTGGATTTTATTTCTGATATTCTATCTCTCAATGTTAAAATTAACCTACCCTTAAAATTATATGGGCGGCTGGAGTGCATTGCAGTCACAGGTATAACTGTGGTTGCAGTGCAAAATAAAAGTTTGGTCTTGGGCAAGCTATTTGCCCAAGGCAGATTTAAGAAAACCCGGCATAGGCTTTTATTTTTGGATGGCCACAGAATCCATTTAAAAACCCTGCAACAACACCCGACAATATATGGCTTAGTGCAGTAACACAGAGCCAGGGGAAGCGAACGCCTGGCGCCCCTCAGCTTGACACGGTGCTTTGAACTTTCCTGTAGTCAGTTAATCAGTGCAGAACGATAAAAAAAACAATGTCCACGCACCAGCAGTGGTGCTGTTCCAGCAACGTTGGTGCCACTTTTCCCAGAGAATGATGTGAATTGTTGTATCACGTGCAGATTGCAGCCAATGCGCGGGCACTCGTCAGCTGCAGCCTTTACAATCTCGTCATCAAAGCGGACACCCGTCCTGACAAAATATTGATCAGCTGCAGTCAGAGTGGCTACTGGCACGTGACACAACAATGTCACGTCTCTCACTGGGAACAGTAGTCTCAACATGGCTGAAACAGCGCCACTAGAAGAAGAGTATACAGGACCCCAGAAAAAATATTCCAGTTTCCTGAGAAATTTAATTACTGTAAATATGTAATCCATTTCAAATGCTCCAGATTTCTCTAAGTCTTTAATTTATTAGTACTTTTCCAAGATGAGGGCTCCGTAAGAACCTTTTTTTACGCAGCATCTGATTCCAAAACATAATTGTTATGTGGGAAAGTAGCCTCATAGTCCTAATCTCCTTGCAACAGATTTTTATCTTGTGTTATCCCAGGACATTTGTTTTCCAATTTTACAAGTTGCGTTTTCAACCACAGAACACAAGCAGCGAGTGGAGAAGAAAAGTCCTCAGAGAGAGAAATCTGATTGCATTCTGGCATTTTCTGCCTTGTGCACATGGCTATTGGAAAGATTTACTAATGCAATTACAACAGTTAAAACACAAGTGTAAATGCGTTAAAAAGAACGGCATTCGTTAGCAACAATATTTCTATTAGGTTAGGATTCCATGATTTCACCTCTAAACCTCACAAAATTGCTTTTTGACTGCAGACGCAAAGGTAATGCCAATGCACAACCCACAGTGCAAAATACCGCTTCGGATATATTTGTCAAAAAGTTGCAATGCAAAGAATAAAATACGCACTGACGTCCACGGGATACATTAATACGCTGTGGAGATCAATTTACGTTGCAGATTTTTTGCTGCTTCTGTAAAAACATACTGTGTTTCCTGCTACATGGATACGTACCCTAAAGGAGAAAGAAAGAACAAAGCAACTAAGGTCAGAGGTCACTTGGAACTTTTTTTCCCCATTTGGTGAAACACTGAAGCTTACCACTGATCAATGGCGATGGCAGGGAGCCATGTCATCATACAGCACTAGTGTTGGTAATCATGTAACTGCTTTCCATCTCTTTTCAATCAGAGTGTAATCATTAGGTATATGATGGGCATTATGCACTACACTACAAAATCTGACATTTTCCTCCAAGAATTGACATTAATACTGTATTAGTAAATCTACCCAATAATGAGCGGACTTGGCTTTTTGATGAGCACTGTGACATTAGTATACATCACCAATAAACTGAATTTCTTCAATTTCATTTTTTGTACAAATTTCAAGGACAATAAATGTTGCAATTTACATTCTTTTAAAACTCCAAGCATAGACAGAGTGCAGAAAGCTATGATCATCGCAG
Source organism: Oophaga sylvatica (assembly GCA_033576555.1). Lineage (NCBI taxonomy): Eukaryota > Metazoa > Chordata > Amphibia > Anura > Dendrobatidae > Oophaga > Oophaga sylvatica. Next base: position 463,413,151 of record JARQOD010000004.1, read on the forward strand.
ACTCCAGATTTCCCTCCTCTTCTTACTGACACCTCAGTGGAACCGGAGCAAACACTCCACTCATGAATTGTGGTTTTGCAACGAGAAAGAGGATGCTCGAGAGAACAGAACCATAGACTATTTAAATGGCTATATCCTTCAGGTTAGGACTACAAAGCGACTATGGACTCACAACTAGGAATGTTTGGGAATGTAATGGTGCTACTACATGTGACTAATACCACTACCACATAATGTTTATGAACAAGCCAAATCTGTTGGTGGCTGGTCACAGATCGCCGGTGGCAGATTTTATATTATATGGAATATGAAAAAAATCCATTCACACAAAAGGAGCTTAGGACAACAAGGAATATTTGGGATCATCTCAAGCAATTGGCCCATTGGGATTCTGCAATCACCATTCTCTCTAGGACTGAAGTGTGATTTACACTCACAACATAAATCACCTTATACCAATATCATTGGTCTTATCTAGAGATTAGACTTATTTTATGTTGTTTCCTAAACCGGAAAGGAGCATTTTTTTCAAGTCTACAACAGATTCCAGACCTATTGAAAATCTGTAAGGTGCGTAATACCAATCTATCCAACTCCAATATTTATACCTGCACCATCTAGACATCAAACCCTTCTGGTGCATCAGTAAAAAGCGTGCTCCATTTGGTCATACAGTGCACCACTGCCGGACAACCACCTATGGGGCAGCCGTGATAAGGGTAAATCCACATTTAAGGATTTCACCTGGACAAATCCAAAGTTCTGGTGCAGAGAGAAGTGCCAGCTCATTCGTGCATGGGTTAGCCCCACTGTCATTCAATGCGGCTCATAAGGAGATTTGTGTGTGGCGCACTGGATTGTATCATAGTCTTATCAATGTGGCTTCTCTGCCACGTTTCTATGCAAAATCCACACAAATAATAAAAATGCCAGGGATTTTAGAATCAAAACCCATTTATTCTTCTGTGCTCACTTTCAGCTCTATGTGGATGGGCTATAAAGGGAGAAGGTCCAACAACAAGACCTTCCACTTGTGTTTTGCTCCCATAGCTTCATATTTAAAGATCAGTGCCAATCAATGCAACAGGTTCCATCTTGCAAAAGTGAAAAATATCATCATTTTCAGGCTAGCACCCCAATAATGACAAAACGTGAACCATTTGGTGGTGCAGGGAGGGCTTATTGTGTCTGTTAGAAAACTGAAATTTACAGACACCAAAACAAAGAACAGGAAATTTTGTAAATCATTTTATACGTATAAAAGCAGATTACGGAATTTCAGTATTAACCATAACCCCAGAACAAAACGATGAAAAGACCAAAAGAACTGGTATCAATTTACTGTAAAGACTAATGAGGATCAGTACTTGTATTCTGGTAAGAGATAAGAGAAGAGACAAGCTGCAAACGAAACAGGAATAAACAACTGCAAACCACAGGCGAGCATGCGACTATAACGTGCTCCTTGTGCAGGTGCAGAGGCTCAAGATGTTTTCTGTATTTTCTCAGGAATAAAGAATGTTTTGAAGACAGATGACATTATTACTCTTCACAGGTAAAGGATGCCAGTTTTCCCTTTCAAGCCGATTTAGTCTGTGCCATGCAGAACTTTAGTCACCATGATGCCCTCTGACCTGATGAGCCAGAGAACAGAAGCAACCGATAGCTTCATTACTCAAAGAGGTTAGTCTCGATCTTAACCAAGGTCATCCATTTGAGCTAATAGTCCCCATAGCTACAGATCTAAGGGAATACTGGAGGTGTCAAAATGTGTTTCATGGTGGTAATTCTGCACGTCTTATGTATTATATATTATATGTCCCAGACCTGACATCCTCACCAACTGAAATAAAATGTCACGCCGCTGGGATTTCCAGGTTTTAAATATTGATGAACTATTTTTAGGCTATGTGCACACGTTGCGGAATTGCCATGGAAATTTCCGCGGCAATTCTGCACCTCCCTGCCGCAGGAAATCCGCATATTATAGGTATGCGTATTCCAGCTAAAAACTAGCGTTTTACAAGCGTAATTAGCTTGCAGAATGCTAGCGTTTTACAAGCGATCTGACAGGTTGGTCACAAGAGTCAAGCAAGTGTTTGACAAGTGTGACCAACTTTTTACTATTGATGCTGCCTGTGCCGCATCAATAGTAAAAAGATCTAATGTTAAAAATAATTTAAAAAATAATGAATAATGATATTCTCACCTTCCGGCGGCACCCGCAGCTTTCCCGCCTCTCAGCGACGCTCCCGGCCAATCCCGCTCCCAGGCGTCCTTTGCGACAATGACCCAGATGACGTAGCATCACGCGAGACCGCTACGTCATCTGGGGTGATTCTCGCAATGCATTACTGGGAACGGGATTGGCCGGGAGCATCGCTGAGAGGCGGGAAAGCTGGGGGGGCCTCCGGAAGGTGAGAATATCACTATTTTTTATTTCAATTATTGTTTTTACAAGGATATGGTACCCAGGGCCTGGAGGAGAGTCTCCTCTCCTCCAGATCCTGGGTACCATCCGCACATGAACCGCTTACTTTGCGCATGGTGGGCACAGCCACATGCAGAAAGTAAGCAGTTCAATGCATTCCTATGGCGGCGGAATCGCCGAGGTTCCGCAAAAAAGAATGAGCATGCTGCGGATTCTTCCGCGATGCAATTCCGCCGCGGAAAAACCCGCAGCATGTGCACAGCATTGCGGAATCCCATAGGATATAATGAGTTGTTTTGTGCAAGCGGTTTTGCGGCAAAAACGCTAGGAATCCGCAACATGTGCACAGACCCTTAAAGGAGACTTTACATAGAATTTTTGTTACTTAACCTGCGTATCCTCCAATTTGTACTGTTCCACTGATTCTGGAACAGTTCCTCTTTCTTCTGTGCCTCTCCGTTCCAAAGTTCTGCCCCCGTTAATGAAGATGCAAATTCTCCCTTTAACAAACTGCAGGTGTAGCACAGAACGTCTCTGTGGGTGCGGCTGCATTTTGATTGGCCAGCGTCAGAGTATAAAATGTACACGCCCACAAAAAAGTTATGTGCTACACGCCCAGTTTATTGAAGGGGAAATTTGCATCTTTCTTACCAGGGGGGCATGCGGAAGTAGGCGGAGCTTTAAGGAAAAAAGTCCGCAGCACCACGCATACATGTGAGGTATGCTATCTATCCCAAATTTATCATACACATGTGGTAGGTCAAGCATTCATGTTTTCAATGGGGAGAGAGGAGAAAGCTGCAGTGAGAACTTTGACAGAGGGATCTCTCACCTGAAGCCAGTGAGACAGTCAGCTGTGATTAAATGTACGGGCTTTCGCCTAATGTGTATGGAGGTCTTTTGGGTAGGATAAAATATAAGATTGGGAGGGGTTTTGACTAGTCACCTGTTTATTAAAAGGGGTTGTAGTACTCCTCCAGTGAGCATCGCGTCCTCTCCATTATTTATTAGGTCTGTACATTTTGTAGCACTGGTGTCTGATCCTACACTGGTCAGCATCACTCAGGATAGGACTGTGCTACAATGCCAGGCAAACTCACTACCCAATGGTTGGCGCTGTGCCAATAAAACAACAGAAGAGACGCAGCACTTACAGGAAAGCACTGCAAGGAGTAAGACTCCCACTAATTGGATATTGATGGCCAATCCTAAGGAAAGGTCAGTAATATCACAGCATCCCATAAAACTGCCAGCAATCCCAATTTAAAAGGACAGTTTTACAAAGGGAACCAACATTTCGGCAAAGAACACCGTAACCTAGTTTGGTTCTGTAAATTTTCCCATTGGCTTGCACAGGTAAAGTATGGCATTGAGTCTGATTGCAGTTTGATAGAAACTGTTCTAGTAACATTTTAAAACCATTGCTTTTCTTAATATTACAATTATAGCAAAACCAGTTTCTGCCCCCGATCAGTATACCTTTTGGAATAGAAATGGGAATCTAAATATTGAGTATGTTCAACTGTAGCAAAAAAGGTGAAAATTCTCCACCCAGATTTGTGGGTGGAAGATGAACAGTAGTAGATGAATAGTAGTAGAAACATAGATGATATCTAAATATCCACATGTGAGAAGAAAAATCCACATGGAATCAACAGCGTGTCTATTCTTTCTGCAAATTTTTACTGCGGATTCCACCCTCTGCAACGTGAAGGTTAAAATCAGCGACAGAATCAGCAATGGGTTTTTCCCCATTATGTCTTTATCCAACAATACTGGAAAAGGCGATACCATATGCTTATAACAGGTACAGGACAATTGTACTACTTTGATAGGGCTATGCTGGGGGAAGTAATTGTAAAACAGCACCTGTATACACTTTATGGATCACTTATGGTCAAAATATAAAAATAGAACAAACAGGTAGTGACTGAACCCACCAGGTGAAATGCAGTGTGGGATCACTGATTTATTACAGCTATTACATGGAAAAAGAAAGATTATGTAAAAAATACATAAAAAGGGAATGTTGTTATCTAATGCATATAGTGGTGAAACCTTGTCTGTGATGATAATAAGACTACTGAAATTTCTTACAGAAAAACAGGAAGTATGAGTCTAGTATTAGCCTTAGTGTCCTATGTGATTTTTTTTCTCTCTAATATATAAAATTGATATGGGAATCTGTAGCAAAAATGTAAACTTTTTTTTAGACATATAATATAAAGACTCAATTTAAACCATAGGCCATTTGGTGATGACACATTCCCTTTACTATGGCATATGACAGCCATATTTGCTATTAAGGAATTTAGATGTCGGAGGATACATCCTTTTCGGACTGATGCAGAATACAAAACACACTGAAGTTTGAGTATTTAGCAGTAAAATGGCCACAGATTTGCTGAAGCTTTTACCCCTTTCACTGCATTAATAAACCGCATCACAGGTCAATTTACGATGTGTTTTTCTTCTTCAGAGGTTCCGCACAATTCTGCAATGTGAGGTCAGTGGGGCTGGTGACGTTACAACTACCTGTTGTGATGTGTGCATTATCGGCAGATACCGAGCACCTTACCTTCTAGAGACTCGTAGGACCGACCGATGGACGGCAAATTAAAACAAACTTTAGGACGATCTCTTATCAAAAGAGAATGTAATGCGCTGGAATTTCCAAGGCTTAAAACATCCTGCATCATCTGGTGCTGACTGAAGGGGAACCCAGGGAATATGACAGCCAGAAATAGTCCTTCATAGTACAGTGAGCAAATCTATTTGGGTGGTTATTTTGAATGGCTGCTATATTTTACTCATTCATTGGATACTATATCTGCTACGGTAAAACTATAAACAGCATCCAGTTTAGAAAAAAAAAATTCCTATAGGATGCGTGCCAGCCCTTCTAATCTGAGGCGGGCCTCTGGCACGGACGTCTATTTACTGAGCACACACGTGCCACTGGTGCTGCAAATAAAGGGTGGAAAAAAACACTTAACCCAGTGGTTCCTCCTCTAACACGCTACGTGAGCCAAGCAAATAAGCTATATATACACGGCAGGGACTATTTTTACTTCCATCTCATACTTTTTATTATCTATCCCGTTCTTTCTAATATATTACAAGGGAAGATAGATTGCAACATGTCTAGAAAGCAGAAGAATAAGCAGCAGATATTTGCAGCGGATGCCTGAGTAATATGTATTTATTTAGTTTACATCTACTATGTACGCTACTCAAGTGCAAGCGCAGTCACAGAAACCTTACTTGGATTCGGAGCTTTTGGGGTGGGGTGGTATTGGGGGAATAAATGTCAAAAATGTAAAAAAATAAAACAAAAATTTGTAGGATAGCAATGAAAAAAAAAAAAAAAAAAAAACATACTTTTCATATATTGTCATTTCCCTGACTCCACACTATGCAAAATCCAACATATAAGGTTATAATTTCCAACAAGCCATATCCGCTGTAGAAATGGTGAAGACTGGCCGCATTATCGACATGATGTGAATTTGGAAATCTGCAGTCCCGGTCAGATATTCTCAGCGGCACATGGATTAGAGAGTTCTCATTCACATCGCCAATAATTGAAAACACTGCTGATTTTCCACATCCAAAGTGGGAACATAACCCCAAAAATATATCACTATGTTCACAAAATATAATTAAAATTAACCAGGATGACATGCAGCTGTGCCAATAGCCACATTATGTTGACTTGAGACTCACTGTACATCACAGAGTTTCGGTTTTGTTTTGCTTTTTTAGAGTCGGTAAAAATAAATATTCTTAGGACGTGAAAAATCTCTAACTTTACTAAGGCCTAATATAGAGAGAGAGCCACGAGCACAAATGTTTTTGTTTAAGAAAACATATAATAAGTGCAGCTTATATAATCCTGAGGGAATGTTCACATGGGACATAGTCATTATGGATTTTCAACAGTGAATACACAGTGGCAAAATGCACAGGAAAAATAAATAAATTGCAGAATCCTTACGGCTTTAGTACCCTTGCACTCCTCCGACAAAAGTACAACTTGTCCCGCAAAAAAAGCCGGCTCATCCTGGATATGGCTATGTCAACAAGAAAGTTATGGCTCTTGTAAGAATAAGAGGAAAAAACATCGCAAAAACAAAAAAATTAGCTGTGGTAGTTAGGGTTAATGAAGGCAGCTGGGCTTAAAAACAAGCAAACACATTACTTCTCAGTACCAAGCCTCAGTAAAATCGTTAGAAACACAAAGCACCTTCGGATACGTATCCACGACAGTGAACCGGTACAAACACTGATCGTGGGAATGAAGCCATGATGCTTTTGCTCCTGTGGCGCATGTTGGCTCCACCATGCGGCAAAAAAAATTGATGTTTTACCGTAAATGTCACCGACATATCCTGCATTACACACAATGCACCAATTCTCATGTGCTATTGCAACACTGAAGTGGCTGGCAAAGGACCTTGGGATAGCCGAAACAGCAGAAGACTTAGGTTAAAGAGGCTGTCCGGTCTCAAAAGAATGGTCTGCAGTCACTCTGTGTGCCAAATTGTCAGCATGCAATGTGCAGTGTGTCACAATTCCCCTGCATTCTCCTTATGAGTGGTGGATCCCATGTCCACATGTATGCGATTTGCATACTAGCCCCCACATACAGACTAGACTCTTGGGCTTCTCCCAATCCTCTTCTGTGAGACTAGTCGCATGTGATAAAGTTTTTGTACATATAATGCTTATTCGCCAGCTTTAATCTAGCGGTGTAATGTTTAATCCCAACATCCTTCCCCCCTTCCAGCTATGTCATGTGACCTCTAGTCTGACTAGCGGACCAGTACATGCTCCCCTGTAAACAGGAAGTCAGACTATGACAGGATATGGACACCACCTATCACATCCCTTGTGGAAATTCTCAGACCCCTAGATATACGAGACCAGTAATGTGGAAATCTGAGTGCACCCCCATTGTTTAAACCCACTGAAAGAGAATTTTACTAGGTAACCAAAGTGCATGCACAGAGTGCCTGTCCAGCGACTCTACAGTACAGGATGATACTACGTGTTCTGTACTCATTACCTGCACCGGGAGAAACCGCTTTTCTTGACATCAGGAGAGGGCAGCTACATTAATTTTCAGGCAAGCCATGTAATGTATTGGATCTAGAAGAGGCACAAGTCTTCTACATAGAAATCGACTTCCAGCAGCTCTTTATGTGAGCACGGGCTTTAGCTGTATCAGTTGTCCACTTGCTTTCCTTTATTCTGCCTTAGTTTCCTATTTTGGAATCACTCTCTGGTTTTGTATCGGTATGTTCTCATAATATTACAATATTTGATGACATCGTACTAAATATTTTGAGGTTATAATGATCATCCTGGAGCCAATTAATAATAGGACCACAGTTGTATATACAGTACACGTGGTTGCCTCAATACTGCACCATGCCTACTGTGCTTCATGTAGACTAAACACTATGCAGCAGTCAGTGCTTGCCTTACTCTTGATGTGACATTTTACTTATTAGAACTGAATTACCGTATTTTTTCGGACTATAAAACGCACTTTTTCCTCCAAAAATGTGGAGGCTGTTGTGGGGAGGCAGCTGCGGGTCACAGAGGCAGGAACCGGCTGCGGGGGCTAGCTCCTGTGCCCGCTGCTAAAGGGAAATTAATATTCACCGCATTCCACGCCCATGGGCGTGGAATGCGGTAAATATTCATTCCCTTTTCACAGCATTTTACTAGTAAAAAAAAAATAAAACAAACATGTAGCCAAACTTTACTTTAAAGTGTATAACAAATTATTATAAAGTGTACACACAAAGGTGTAGAGAAAAAATGGACTAGTTGCCCATTGCAACTAATCAGATTTAAATGTTGAGATTTCACATGGTCTCTGGGAAATAAAGTCTGCATACACAATAGACAGCTATTGGACAATTATATGGCTGAAAGCTCTCATGTGATTCCTTCATATTCAGATGCGCTCGCAGCACTCTCACCCGATTCCTCCATATTCAGGTGCGCTCTTGTATTATTATTGATTTAAAGACCGCATGTGCTGCAGTTTTATTCCCATATGCTTCTCTATAGGATTACAAACATTAGAAAAGCAAAAAAAAAAAAACAGAGGGCCAATTCATCAAGATGGGCATTCTGGATGCCAGCCTTGATCCAGAGCCAACTGAACTAAGATCAAGGAGCCTTTTAGTAAATTTGGCGCATCTTTCAGCTGTCACATTTCTGAGTAATTTTATGTTGCACAAAAAAACATTTCACATTCAACTTTGATGTGGTCTGTGATCATAAATCAGCTGAGAGGAGCTCAGCAAAAAGTTGCAAACTCTCCCCTCAGAGAATCAGAGAGAGCTCACTCAGCTAACTCACTCTGCACACAGCAATGAAGCTAAAGAAGGCAAATGGTGCAACATTTTTAATGAAAACCAAATGCAAGAATTATATTTATTCCAAAATGCATGCATTTAAGTAAAACAAAAATAATTATCCTCTCAATGGTGGACAACTCCTTTAATGGAATTTTTTATGTAAATATTTTAAGATAAATATTCCTAGATTTGGTTCTAAAAAAATAAATAAATAAAAACCTGAAAAATAATAAAATTTGCCATTACTTTCATTGTGTAGATCCAGCCTTGAGGTTGCCAGTTCTGCTTCCCTATCCATTTTAGGACACAAAAACTGAAACCAGTCAGAACCAACCATAATAATCAATGGGGCTCTCTGCGTGTGATAGAATATGACAAATGCCCAAGCCCAAAGTCCAAAACAATTACTTTATACACCAAACTGATTATTACATGCAATATGAATGCTAATCATACACCTGGGAGAGCTGTCATCTGAACACAGCAATGACTCCTGACCCCAAGCACATGACACTTGGCCATGGTGAGTGGGGAATAAGCTGCTGCAAGACCCCTGAACAGTGGCTTTTCTCCCTTGAGAACAAAGGATTTGGCATGTTGAGGACCAAAATGGAAGAACCTTAATTCCTGGGGCATCAACATTTGTCAGGTCACCCCTATAGATACAGAAGTAATGTTTATATCACACAGCAGCTCTTTAGGAAATAGTGGAAAATTTGTATACCGATGTCCCAAAGTGGAGACATTTTCTCAGACAAGACAACTTTCAGAGGGCATTTTTACTGTCAGATCACCAAACCACATGCAGCCGACTATTATGGTGTCACCACAGGGTTAACCCACAAGCATCATAATGGAAGCTTCTGCATTTGAGCCCAGCTATTAAATCTGTTTATCAAATGTGTTTATCCGCCGTTGTCCCCAAAGACGTGACTGAGGTAGTGATGGAGAGGGGAACATCTGGATGCACCTCTAGGTGACTACACAAGGTAGCATTGGGAGAACAGTCACCCAATTAAACAGTTTGTTTGGCGGTCACATTATTAATGAGACTCTGAATACCGCCGCGACTCAGACAGATGCTGCAAGAGCAAAATGTGAGCCGGTATTAACTCTCTACTATCTGCACGAACGATGCACTTCTTTTTCGCACCAGCTTTTTATACAAACGCTTTCGATGATTCTGGCCTGTAGTGATTAAACATTTCCCAAAAAAACATACGGTACTTGGTTACCAAGACATGAATAACACAACAGTAAAGGTTCACGTCACGATACTTACCGTGTTCAGGGCTGAGCTCCTGAAACACACATTAAGATGGAGGCTAAAAAGACACTACTGTCCCACATCGGGTTAACAGAACCATATGGAAGACAACTGTGTCCTGTTAGCCTCCATCGGGCCACTATACGTCGGTATATTACAAAAGAAGAAGGTATGAATTAGTGCAATAGACGACATTATGCAATATAAAAAAAAACAATACGTACACATTATTTTACGTGGCGGCTTAAGGTGACGACTGACATAGTAAAGCATAGTTTGGGAGCTTTTCCTGGCATATTTGTCAAACAGAGGCCATAAATAGGATGTGATCAGCACCTGATAGGCTACTGATATTATGGAAAAGCACAGGAGATCAGAGTAGGATTACATGGAGGCACATTCACAAGGTCTCTAGGGCTCATGTGTACAGCTGTGTTATAGACACGTAATCTACCACCTACAGACATGGAATGGTCCTTACTGGATTTCTAGGAGTCTCTCATTTCATATGGAGGCTTTTCTCATTGATTTGTACAGAGTTCTTGAAAAAAAAAAAAAAAAACGTTGCATGTCCCATAACATGCTGTAATACTGAGGTATTCTTCCCTATATGCAACGTGGAGCCATATGGAGGCGCACAAACTGCTTATGGCCTGGAACAGAACTGGCACAATAAATGCTTCGTACACAGCAACTGAATGACAAATTATAATTTTTTTCCAACCAAAATAGAGCAAAACTTTAGACATTTTCAGAAACTTCTTAAAAGCAATAGTGCCCCAAAGAAAATAAAAATATGATGTATACTTACCTCCAGCACGTTGACAGCGGACACTAACAGCCTGCAGAGCTCACAAATCCCTGGGAAGAAAGTCAGGTGTCCAATGGGAGAGTGAGCGCCACAGGCCACTAGTGGCCGATGACAGGCCACAGGGCTCACGTGACATAATGCCACAGCAGCACTGGGAGACCCTGTGCTGACAACAATGAATGGTGCCAGAGCAGAGGGAGTATATGGTGTTTTTATTTTAAGCTGAAGAACGTAGTATATAAGAAGGGATTGTCCAAGTAGGAGACAACACCTCGAATAGTAAATAAATGGCAAATTCATAAGGACTAATTCAGACATCAGTGATTTTTTTTTGTACACATAAAATAGACCAATCTTCATCAGTGTTTGGTTAGCGTTTTAGTTTTTACCATCAGTGTTTCAGTTTTTCTCATAAATAAAAAAATAAATAAAACTGAAGTGATAAACATGAACAGCATGTGGAAGGCAACGCCTGGTATCAGGGATGGACTAGTATAGGCAAGTGTAATCCGTGAGCTGGATCAAAAATGGGCTCACGGTTGGTGAAGAGACACAGATATGTGGACAGCTCCATATAGTATAGTGGGTAGATGTTCTATGTGTAACCCTGATAGACCACGGACGTCTGAATGAGGCCATACAGACATAAGCAGGACATAGAGCCAGGCTCCATCACGTGTCCCAGAGATATCGGTGCCGATCATACTACTCACGTCCCAGACAAAAACCTCCAACGCAAGAAGACCCTCAAAGATGGTTCCAATAATGTTACCACGAACAAGGAGTTGTTTTGTTCCCCTCTCAGACAAGTCCTCCGGAATGTTCTTAAAAGAACAATTATCATTAACAGATGCAGTCTTTCAATCTGACACGATCGCGTTTAAATGTCGTCGCGACAGGGATGGGGGGACGTCGCGACAGGGATGGGGGGACGTCGCGACAGGGATGGCAGCTCTTGTCCTGGGGGGACAGAATCCTGCACTGTGTGACACTCCAGGAGACAGTAACAGCTCACAGGTATCAGCACAACAGCCAGAAAGTTACATTACCAATGTGTACGGTGCTACCTGCAGCCACGGGGGGGTTCTGACACTGACAGTGGGTGACAATGCGGACCCCAGAAATATTGTGGACCTCCACACCCGGTATCACGTCTCGCCCCAGCAGGTGGTGCTGTCACAGTGGGGCATCGCGGGCACAGTGTCACATGATGAGTGAAGGGTACTGTGCTGCACACAGTGTATCGGTAATCTCTCACAGTGAGGTGTATCCGAGGGTATCTAATCTCCGCTGTCAAGTGAGGTGTATCGAGGGTATCTAATCTCCGCTGTCACAGTGAGGTGTATCCGGGGTATCTAATCTCCACTGTCACAGGAGGTGTATCCGGGGTATCTAGTCTCCGCTGTCACAGTGAGGTGTATCGGGGGGTATCTAATCTCCGCTGTCAGAGTGAGGTGTATCGGGGTATCTAATCTCCGCTGTCACAGTGAGTGTATCTGAGGGTATCTAGTCTCCGCTGTCACAGTGAGGTGTATCGGGGGTATCTAATCTCCGCTGTCAGAGTGAGGTGTATCCGATGGATATCTAATCTCCACTGTCACAGTGAGGTGTATCGGGGGTATCTAATCTCCGACTGTCAGAGTGAGGTGTATCGGGGTATCTAATCTCCGCTGTCACAGTGAGGTGTATCCGAGGGTATCTAATCTCCGCTGTCACAGTGAGGTGTATCCGAGGGTATCTAATCTCCGCTGTCACAGTGAGGTGTATCGAGGGTATCTAATCTCCGCTGTCAGAGTGAGGTGTATCGAGGTATCTAATCTCCGCTGTCACAGTGAGGTGTATCCGAGGGTATCTAATCTCCGCTGTCACAGCGAGGTGTATCGAGCGTATCTAATCTCCGCTGTCACAGTGAGGTGTATCTGAGGGTATCTAATCTCCGCTGTCAGAGTGAGGTGTATCTGAGCGTATCTAATCTCCGCTGTCAGAGTGAGGTGTATCTGAGCGTATCTAATCTCCGCTGTCAAGTGAGGTGTATCTGAGGTATCTAATCTCCGCTGTCAAGTGAGGTGTATCTGAGGTATCTAATCTCCGCTGTCAGAGTGAGGTGTATCTGAGGGTATCTAATCTCCGCTGTCAGAGTGAGGTGTATCTGAGGTATCTAATCTCCGCTGTCACAGTGAGGTGTATCTGAGGCGTATCTAATCTCCGCTGTCAGAGTGAGGTGTATCTGAGGGTATCTAATCTCCGCTGTCAGAGTGAGGTGTATCTGAGCGTATCTAATCTCCGCTGTCAGAGTGAGGTGTATCTGAGGGTATCTAATCTCCGCTGTCAAGTGAGGTGTATCTGAGGTATCTAATCTCCGCTGTCAGAGTGAGGTGTATCTGAGGTATCTAATCTCCGCTGTCAGAGTGAGGTGTATCCGAGGTATCTAATCTCCGCTGTCAGAGTGAGGTGTATCTGAGGGTATCTAATCTCCGCTGTCAGAGTGAGGTGTATCTGAGGGTATCTAATCTCCGCTGTCAGAGTGAGGTGTATCCGAGGGTATCTAGTCTCTGTTGTCACAGCCACATATGTAGGTGACAGGGCGGGGGGCGTCACATATGTGCTATAAAGAAGTGTGGGACCCCCCCACAGTAAGTTTACGGCTCCTGGGTGTTGGGGGTCTGCTGCTATAACAGGTAGTAGAATTACTTTTCCCCAGTGCGCAGAAACTAGAGCTCCAGGCTACAAAAACAAATGACAGCACATGAGCAGCGCCGACACTCCGTACTCACCAATGTGCTGGCTCCAGTCCTCCTCCCGCCGGCACACACCCCGCACTGCTCCGCACGGCCTCACCTGCAGCGCACGGCTCTCAGCGGACTTCTTTTCGGTCAATCTCACCACCACACCAGATAATTTCTTCTTGGTGACACTCCGCCACAGCCGCTTCACCCCTGGAACTCGGGGGTCTGAAGAGGGTGGATCACTCCGCGCCAAAGGCCCGGTTGATGACGTCACCGGCAGCCCAGAAGCCAGAACAGGCAAAAGGGAGATCACGTCGTCCTGTCACAGAACACGTCCCGTCTTTACAAAGGCCACAGATAAACAACGCAGCCGTCACGGGATAAGGCGGGAGAGAAATGAGGTCGCTAGCCTTGACAGCTTGATTCCTCTTGGCAACCAATGACGTCATCTGTCCCGTCGCCTCGGGCTATTGGCTAACACAAGTGACAGGAGACAAGAGGAGGGGCGGGTCTTACACAGGGGAGTGATAGACGCTCAGCTTAGCCAATCAGCATGCGGCGAAGGCGGAGATAAGTGATCGCTTGTGGTGAATGTTGTTATCAGCTGTAGGTGAGGTGTGCGCGGGGCGTGTGCTGCTCCGGACCATCACAACCGGCGGGGCCCGGAGGCTGCTGTGGAGGTTGGCGTGGGGACCCGGTGGCTGGCGTGGGGGCCATCTCTCCGGTGCCCTATGGTAAAACATAGGGGAACTATGGCACAAAAGGAAAGATGTGACTAGTTGCCCCCCTCTCCACCAGTTCTGTGACTCCCAATTGCTCTCTTTGGTTTGGGCCCTGGGTTTTGTCGGGACACTGGGATCTCACACAGAAGAGGGGCCCTCTCTGCCTGTGACACAAGCTGCTCTGGAGGGGGCTGAGGCCTCCTTCCCTCTTAAGTGGCTGACCAGGTAGCACCAATGTTGTGTTCCCTCATTACCTGCCTCTCTGCCAGTCGCGTAACTAATGTATATGTATCCATAACGTCCATCCTCCTGGTATATAGAACTCCCATCCTGGTATATATCCTGTATCCTGAGCCCCATCCTGACATGTATCCCCCATCTTGGTATGTGTCCCTTCTCCTGAGCCCCATCCTGCTATATATACCCCCATCTTGGTATATGTCCCTTCACCTGAGCCCCATCCTGCTATATATACCCCCATCTTGGTATATGTCCCTTCACCTGAGCCCCATCCTGCTATATATATCTGCATCTTGGTATATGTCCTTTCTCCTGAGCCCCATCCTGCTATATATATCCCCATCTTGGTATATGTCCCTTCACCTGAGCCCCATCCTGCTATATATATCCCCATCTTGGTATATGTCCTTTCTCCTGAGCCCCATCCTGCTATATATATCCCCCTTCTTGGTATATGTCCCTTCTCCTGAGCCCCATTCTGCTATATATATCCCCATCTTGGTATATATCACTTCTCCTGAGCCCATCCTGCTATATATATCCCCATCTTGGTATATGTCCCTTTTCTTGAGCCCCATCCTGCTATTTATATCTCCATCTTGGTATATACCGTATCCCTTTTCCTGAGCCCATCCTGCTATATGTATTCCTTTCTTGGTATATGTCCCTTCTCCTGAGCCCTATCTTGCCATATATATCCCCATCTTGGTATATGTCCCTTCTCCTGAGCACCATCCTGCTATATATCTCCATCTTGGTATATATCCCTTCTCCTGAGCCCATCTGTTATGCTATGGTAGCCGAGGAGGACTGTAACAAAAGTAGCCAAGGCAGCCAGTCACCCAGAGTGGTTGGTAACTAATGGATTGCAGACCCTAAACTAACCGCACAACTAGAAGCAGCCGTGGGACGTACCTACGATGACCTAGACGCCTCGACACAGCCGGAGAGTTAGCTAAGCCTAAAGATAGAAAGGGGAACGCTAACTGCCCTGGAGTAGCGCCCCAAAGGAATAGGTAGCCCCACACATATATTGGCGGTGAGACAAGATGAAATACAAACACAGGCAGAAAATTGTCTAGATAGGACAGAAAAGGATACTTTCTGCAATCCAGCAAAACCCTAGGAAAAATTCCAACACTTCTGATTCCAAAAACATACTGAGACCACATGATCTCTCCAGCTATATCAAAACTCTGGTGTGAACATGTAGCACCCAGCAGCCACTGAAATAACAGAGACTGAAAAAAGAAAAAATAACTGAGAAACAGAGACCAGCGTAGGCCCCAGCAGGGGGACCCGGCTGACCTCACTCAGAAAGCAGAAAAAAACAAAACAAAACCACTGAAACAAGCAAGAAAATAGCTTATCTGAAAGTTTGCAGAAGCTGACTTCCAAACTGGACCAGGAAGAGAGAACTAATCACCGGCGAGGATCATGGGAAAGTTACTCCCTTAAATCCCCAGTCATGACTCCCAGATTGCCAATTGTCAGCAGCTGAAAGGTCTCTGTCAGTCAAGACTGGTTCATTAATATCAACAGCCACCAGAGGGAGCCCCAACTCAGAATCCAGAGAATTCACAACAGTACCCCCCCCCTTGAGGAGGGGTCACCAAACCCTCACCTGCGCTACCAGGCCGATCAGGGTGAGCCCGGTGAAAGGCGCGAACCAATCCGCATTAATGTCAGAAGCAAACACCCAAGCATTGTCCTCCTGACCATAACCTTTCCACTTAACCAAGTACTGGAGTCTCCGTCTAGCCAGACGAGAATCCAATATCTTCTCTACTTCATACTCCAAAATGCCCTCAACCAAAACAGGCCCAGGGGGCGCAGCCATAGGAACCACTGGCTCAACAAACCTTTTCAATAAAGATTTGAGGAAGACGTGAATCTTAAACGTCCCTGGAAGAGCCAAACAGAAGGAAATAGGATTAAGAATTTCCAAGATCTTATAAGGTCCAATGAACCTTGGCTTAAATTTTGGAGACGCAACCTTCATAGGGATATTTCTTGAGGACAACCAAACCATGGTCACCCACTTTAAACTGAGGACCATCAGTCCTATGCCGGTTGGCAAACCGTTGGGCCTTCTCCTGAGAGAGAGAGACAACTTATCCACTACTTGATTCCAAATCTGCTGCATTCTCTCCACCATAGAGTCAACACCCGGACAGACAGAAGCCTCCACCTGCTCCAAAGAAAATCAAGGATGAAACCCGAAATTGCAGAAAAAAGGGGACATCAAAGTGGCAGAACTAGCCCTATTATTTAGAGCAAATTCAGCCCAAGGCAAAAAAGAGACCCAGTCATCCTGATCAGCAGACATAAAACATCTCAAATAAGTTTCCAAGGTTTGGTTTGTTCTCTCAGTCTGCCCATTGGTCTGAGGGTGAAACGCAGAGGAGAAAGACAGCTGAACTCCCAGTTTAGAACAAAAGGTCCTCCAAAATCTGGAAGCAAACTGGACTCCTCTGTCAGACACAATGTTCTCTGGAATGCCGTGCAACCGAACCACTTGCTGAAAAAACAAGGGCACCAACTCGGAAGAGGATGGCAACTTCAGCAGTGGCAAAAGATGAATCATCTTGGAAAACCTATCACAGGTCACCCATATAACGGTCATTCTCTGAGAGACAGGGAGGTCGGAAATAAAATCCATAGAGATATGGGTCCATGGCCTCCTGGGCACAGGCAATGGCATTAATCCACTAGAGCGAGAGCAAGGTTTGGACCGAGAACAAGTCCCACAGGACTGCACAAAGTTCCTGACGTCACGAGATAAGGTAGGCCACCAAAAGGACCGACTCACCAAATCTCTAGTACCAAAAATACCGGGATGACCAGCCAACGCAGAGCAATGAACTTCAGACATAACTTTTTCCCTATATTGGTCTGCTACATACAATTTCCCCGCAGGGCAACGTTCAGGTTTATCCCCCTGAAATTGCTCCAGGGCCAGTCTCAAATCGGGTGAGATAGCAGAAAGAATGACACCCTCCTTAAGAATGGCAATAGGCTCAGTCACATCAAGAGCATCCGCAAGGAAACTCCTAGAGAGGGCATCCGCCTTAACATTCTTAGTACCCGGGAGAAAGGAGACCACAAAGTTAAAACTCGTGAAAAACAAGGCCCACCTGGCCTGTTTAGGATTCAATCGCTTGGCTGATTCGAGAGATCAGGTTCTTGCGGTCAGTGAGGACCACAAGTTGATGTTTGGCTCCCTCTAACCAATGTCTCCACTCTTCGAATGCCCACTTCCTAGCCAGTAATTCCCGATTCACCACATCATAATTACGTTCAGCTGGGGAAAACTTTCGGGAGAAGAAGGCACAAGGGTTAATCTTAGAGGTTACAGGCAGGGGTGAACCTAGCCTCTCTGCTGCCTGAGGCGAACTGCAAAACGGCGCCCCCCCATTGTAAAATCAGTACAAAGCTCCGCCCCCTTCTGAACGCGCGGTGAATCCGGATGTGCTCATTGAACACATCCAGAATCACCGCAGCGCTACAAAGGCCTGTGTATTTCCCTTGTCGGGAGATCATGTTTTCAAGTCCCATATAGTAACTTAAGTAGTTGCATTAATAACTAGTCACCGACCTGGCTTCTCCTAACTCTGGGCATAAGGGGAGGGAGTCACAAGGATATCAAGGAAGCAGCACCGTGTGCAGGAGCATGGGCGTACCCAGGATCAAAACTAGGGGGGGGGCAAGCCAATGTCACATCTTATACAGGTTACATCATATACACTGTACATTATACTGCTATTAGGTATGGAGCATTAGAACTGTTGTATATTGTATAATACAGCAGTGTATGCGACACTACGCTGTATATACCATTTATTATACATGGCACACTAACCTCTATACAAAGAATAAGAGGCATTATAACCTGTATATGAAAAATATAATACAGCAGTGTATATACACTCTATATACCGCACACGATGTGTATGACCCTGTATACACCATATACTACACTCTTATTTTGAAGTAAAAAAAAAAAAAAAACAGGATCAAACACAATACTTAAAATAAAGAACAAGTAAAGTTAAAAATCAACAAACTTACTGGTATTTCAATGAGAACTATGGGCCTGCTTTTGGTTAATGAGATGGTCAATGTTCGGTTCCATATTTGTCACAAGTGAAGCAATTTTTCTCTTTCTTGATATCATTATTTCCTAGAGATTCCAAATTGCTATTAGTAAAATACCAAAAAATATACAGCGCTACAAAAACAATATACCAACAATAAAACTGCCCACACAGAGACATACAGCCTGCACTGCCCATCACTGCAGCCTTGCCAATCCATATCATTTCATCCTCATCAGAGCACATATTGGCGCAACTCCGCTTTTAGCTCAGGCTCAGACTGGTGTGGTGCGAGAGTCCCTAATAGGCAGGTAAATGTCCCCAATAGGCAGCATTGGTCCCCAATAGGCAGGTAAATGTCCCCAATAGGCAGCATTGGTCCCCAATAGGCAGCATATGTCCTCAATAGACAGCATAGGTCCTCAATAGACAGCATAGGTCCCCAATAGGCAGCATAGGTCCCCAATAGGCAGCAAAGGTCCCCAATAGGCAGCAAGGTCCCCAATAGGCAGCATAGGTCCCCAATAGGCAGCATAGGTCCCCAATACGCAGCATAGGTCCTCAATAGGCAGCATAGGTCCCCAATACGCAGCATAGGTCCCAACAATAGGCCCAAGGCACATAATCCCCCATAGCCAGCATAGTCCCCAATAGGCAGCATAATCCCCCATAGCCAGCATAATCCCCCATAGTCAGCATAATACCGCATAGCCAGCATAATCCCCCATAGTCAGCATAATACCGCATAGCCAGCATAATCCCCCATAGTCAGCATAATCCCCCATAGCCAGCATAGTCCCCCATAGGCAGCATAATCCCCATAGCCAGCATAATCCCCATAGTCAGCATGATACCGCATAGCCAGCATAATCCCCCATAGTCAGCATAATACCCCATAGCCAGCATAGTCCCCTATAGCCAGCATAATCCCCCATAGTCAGCATAATCCCCCATAGTCAGCATAATACCCCATAGCCAGCATAGTCCCCCATAGCCAGCATAATACCCCATAACCAGCATAGTCCCCATAGTCAGCATAATCCCCCATAGCCAGCATAATCCCCCATAGCCAGCATAATACCCCATAGCCAGCATAATCCCCCATAGCCAGCATAATCCCCCATAGCCAGCATAATCCCCCATAGCCAGCATAATCACCCATACCCAGCATAAACCCCCATAGCCAGCATAATACCCCATACCAGCATAATACCACATAGCCAGCATAATCCCCCATACCCAGCATAAATCCCCATAGCCAGCATAATCCCCCATACCCAGCATAAACCCCCATAGCCAGCATAATACCCCATACCAGCATAATACCCCATAGCCAGCATAATCCCCCATACCCAGCATAAACCCCCATAGCAGCATAATCCCCCATAGCCAGCATAATCCCCATAGTCCAGCATAATCCCCCATAGCCAGCATAATCCCCCATAGCCAGCATAATACCCCATAGCCAGCATAATCCCCCATAGCCAGCATAATCCCCATAGCAGCATAATCCCCCATAGCCAGCATAATCCCCC
>JARQOD010000004.1:463433456-463520956 GCA_033576555.1 Oophaga sylvatica
CCCCCCCCCACCCCCCCGCCCCCAAGTCCCCAAGTATGAAAAAGGGGGGGACCGATGATCAGATCAATGCCCGTAAATCTAACCGCTCAGTGGTGACTGCCAGGTGTCCTCACACGCAAACATAGTGAAAAAAAAATTTTAAATTGTAATAGGAAGACAAGGGCGCATAAAAGGACACCCCAATTTTTAATCACTTTCCCAAACTAGTAAATTGTTTCCCCAAGGGGAATATCGCGGTCATGATGATGTGGTGTGTTGCTGCCCTTGGCCATTTGGATTTTCAAAATTTTACATTCATTTTTTTGGGGCAAAGGGTGTGTTGTTTACCAAAGCGGCAGCTGGGCAGTTTTCATCGGGCAAGCGCCACCCCTCATTGGTCCTTCTCTTCTCTTGAATATGTGTTTTTTTTTGTTTTTTAACACCGCTGGTAAAGTCCCCTAAACCCCAAAATTGGACTTGGGACATTTTTAAATAAGAATTATTTTTATGAGTCGGTTTTTTTTTGGATTTTGACGTAAAACAGGAGTTTACCCTTAAAAAAGGGTGTGTTAAAATTTCCTGATGTCCGTCTGTCCCCCCTACCCCTGGCTGTGATGCGCGAAGGACCCCCACCCCTCCCCATTGCTATGCAAAAAACGGCCCGGTTTTCGGGAATGCACACCCAAGGGAAAAGCTAATTATTCCTTACCCCCCACATTTTAATTGCTTTAAAAAAATCATCCTTTAGACCTTCCACCCCCTATGGCCTATCACATTATGGCCCCAAGTAGGTCTCCCAAGCGAATCACACGGCTTTTCCCCGTGTGGATAGGGTAAAGAACAAGTGGGGGGGCCGCATACTCACCCTTTGTTTTGCCCCTCATAAATTTCAAGGAGCTGGTGTAAACCCACAGCGGGGGTCAATTTACTCTGGGGAAATTTATTTCTCCCCCTTTGATTAGTTTCTTAAAATCTCCGTACTGTGCTGTTTCTGTTACCTCTGCAGCGGGAAAAATTTTCTGTCTTTGCATTTTGGGAAAATACCCCAGTGTTTTCCTTGTTGAAAAAGAAAAAAATTTGGAATTGAGGTCAAATTTGAGGTCGAAGATACCATCTTTAACCCTTGGGTTGTGTGATTGTTTTGGCCAGGTGAAAAATTCCGGGATACCGTCTTCTTTTCCGGAAAGCCGCCCCCTAATCCACACTTCGATAAAAGTCATTGTTGATAAATAATCCTCTATCGTCTGTGACTTTTTCCAGAGAGGGAAAAGGGCCCCCCTGTCCAAAAATTTACTCTACTTCCGGCTTCTAGTTATCCCACAGCTGTGGAAGAGCATTTAACCCAACATTCACCATCTTAGAGGATTGTATAGCACTATTAGATTTTTTTTTTTTTACACAACATAGAGTGCTGGGCCGCTTTAATCACTACAACAGAATTTAAGTCCTGTGTGTATAAAGTGTTCTTGTCACTGCCATTTCATTTTCCAATACCTCTCCTTGTTCTTCTCTTAGCCGTGATATGTCAATTTCCAGCTGTGTACTCTCACCATTGTGCTGGCCTTCCCACACTCATTTTGTTCCCTATCTTCCCATTCTGGATCCACAAAACGTCAGCAGTAGTATCCTCTTTTCATGACCATTTTACTTATTTTGGCACTGAGGGTATGTTTCCACGTTCAGGATTAGGTCAGTATTTACTCAGGATTTGACGCAGGTAAAATCGGCACCAAATCTGCATCAGGGGTCTCTGGCAGGTCACCTGCGTTAATTGATGCGTTTTTTACATGCGTTTTTGATGCTGTTTTTTCATGCATTTTTGATGCATTTTTTAGTAAGCTAAATAAAGATATATTATGTAACAAAAAAAAAAGAATTGTGATATAATTTCCTTGTCCAACCTCTACATACTCCATTGAAAATGTTTATACTCCATTGAAGAATGTTTACACACACAGATAGATATGGGATAGATAGATCTGTAATCTATAATGGCATATGGGGTAATAAGGGGTTAATATCACCTTTGATTGTAAGGTGACATCAAGCCCGGTTAGTAATGGAGAGGCGTCAATAGTATGTAAAGGGTTAAAAAAAAAACAGCCAGAAAAAAGTATTTTAATGAAATAAAACACCACACAGTTTTGCCATTTTATCATACGCCTAATTCCCCAAAGCCCTCAATCCCCTGAAAAAAAAATTAAATAATAAACAAACACAAATACAAATACATCCTGTCCGACGTAGTCCTTAACCCCTTTCTGCCATCGGACGTACTATCCCATCCATGGTACCTGAGCCCGTACGACCATGGACGGGAAAGTACGTCACCACGATCAGCTGCGCTCACGGGGGAGCGCGGACGGTTTGCAGCCAGGTGTCAGCTGATTATCACAGCTGGCACTATGTGCCGGGAGTGGTCACGGACCGCTCCCGGCACATTAACCCCTGGCACACTGCGATCAAACATGATCGCAGTGTACCGGGGGCACAGGGAAGCATCGCGCAGGGAGGTGGCTTCCTGCGTGCTTCCCTGAGTCCCTCAGAACAGTGCGATGTGATCACGCTGTTCTGAGGGCTTCCTCCCTGCACGACCCCGGATCCAAGATGGCTTCGGGTTCTTGCAGGGAGGAGGCTTCCTCAGCGCCTGCTGAGAGTAGGCGTTAAGAAAGCCTGCAGCACTGCCTGTCAGATCGCCGATCTGACACAGTGCTGTGCACAGTGTCAGATCTGCGATCCACCTATATACAGTGATGTCCCACCCTGGGACAAATTAAAAAAGTAAAAAAAATAAAAATAACGTGTAAAACAAAATTCCTAAATCAAGGAAAAAAAATATTCCCCAATAAATTCATTTCTTCGTGTAAATAAAAAAAAATAAAAGTACACATATTTGGTATCGCCACGTCCGCAACGACCCCCCCTATAAAACTGTCCCACTAGTTAACCCCTTTAGTGAACCCCTTAAAAAAAAAAACAATGCTTTATCATCATATCGTCAACAAAAAGTGAAATAACGCGATTAAAAAGATGGATATAAATAAACATGGTACCCCTGAAAACGTCATGTTGCCATATAGCGTCATCACCGAAAAAATAAAGTTATAGCTCGCAGAATAAAGCGATGCAAAAATAATTTTTTATATAAAATTGTTTATATTGTATAAAAGCGCCAAAACATTAAAAAAAGATATAAATGAGGTATCGCTGTAATCGTACTGACCCGAAGAATAAAACTGCTTTATCAATTTTACCACACGCGGAACGGTATAAACGCCCCCCCCCAAAAGAAATTCATGAATTGCTGATGTTTGTTCATTCTAACCTCACAAAAATCGTAATAAAAAGCGATCAAAAAATGTCACGTGCCCAAAAATGGTACCAATAAAAACGTCAACTCGTCCTGCAAAAAATAAGACCTCACATGACTCTGTGGGCCAAAATATGCAAACATTATAGCTCTCAAAATGTGGTGATGCAAAAACTATTTTTTGCAATAAAAAGGTTCTTTTAGCGTGTGACAGCTGCAAAACATAAAAACCCGCTATAAATAGTAAATCAAACCCCTTTTATCACCCCCTTAGGGAAAAATAATAAAATTTAAAAAATGTATTTATTTCCATTTTCCCGTTAGGGTTGGGGCTAAAGTTAGGGTTAGGATTAGGGTTAGGAGTGTGTTAGGGTTAGGTTTGTGGTTAGGGCTATGGTTAGGGTTGGGACTAGGGTTAGGGGTGTGTGGGTTGGGTTAGAGTTAGAATTGGGGGTTTCCACTGTTTAGGCACATCAGGGACTCTCCAAACATGACATGGTGTCTGATCTCAATTCCAGCCAATTCTGCGTTGCAAAAGTCAAACGGTGCTCCTTCCCTTCTGAGCTCTGCCATGCACCCAAACAGTAGTTTACCCCCACATATAGGGTATCAGCGTACTGAGAACATATTGCACAATAACTCTTGGGGTCTAATTTCTTCTGTTACCTTTGGGAAAATAAAAAATTGGGGGCGAAAATATCATTTTTCTGGAAAAAAATTATGATTTTTATTTTTATGGCTCTACGTTATAAACTTCTGTGAAGCACTTGGGGGTTCAAAGTTCTCCCCACACATCTAGATAAGTTCCTTGGGTGGTCTAGTTTCCAAAATGGGGTCACTTGTGGGGGATTTCCAACCTTTAGGCACATCATGGGCTCTCCAAATGCGACATGACGCCCACAGACCATTCCATCAAAGTCTGCAATCCAAAACGTCACTACTTCCCTTCCAAGCCCCGACGTGTAACAATACAGTAGTTTTCTCCCACAGGACAAATTGGACAACAACTTTTGAGGTCCAATTTCTCCTTTTACCCTTGGGAAAATAAAAAGTTGGTGACCAAAAGATCATGTTTGTGGAAAAAATATGATTTTTTTATTTTCATGCTGGGCGTTATAAACTTTAGTGAAACACCTGGGGGTTCAAAGTTCTCACCACACATCTAGATAAGTTCCTTGAGGGGTCTAGTTTCCAAAATGGTGTCATTTGTGGGGGGTTTCCACTGTTTAGGCACATCAGGGGCTCTCCAGACACGACATGGCATCCAGCCAATTCTGCGTTGAAAAAGTCAAATGGCTCTCCTTCCCTTCCGAGTTCTGTCATGACACCCAAACAGTGGTTTACCCCCACATATGGGTTATCAGCGTACTCAGGACAACTTGCACAATAACTTTTGGGGTCTTGTTACCCTTGGGAAAATAAAAATTGGGGTGAAAAGATCATTTTTGTGGACAAAATATGATTTTTTAATTTTACGGCTCTACATTATAAACTTGTGTGAAGCACTTGGGGGTTCACCAGGTCTAGATGAGTTCCTTAGGGGGTCTAGTTTCCAAAATGTGGTCACTTGTTGGGGGTTTCCACTGCTTAGGCACATCTGGGGCTCTCCAAATGCAACATGGCGTCCAATCTCAATTCCAGCCAATTTTGGTTGGAAAAAGTCAAATGGCGCTCCTTCCATTCCGAGCTCTGCCGTGCTCCCAAACAGTGGTTCCCCCCACATATGGGGTATCAGCGTACTCGGGACAAATTGGACAACAACTTTGTGGTCCAATTTCTCCTGTTACCCTTGGGAATATAAAAAATTGGTGACTAAAAGATCATTTTTGTGGGAAAAAATAGGATTTATTATTTTCATGCCCGGGCATTATAAACTTGTGTGAAGCACTTGGGGGTTCAAAGTGCTCACCACAGATCTAGATAAGTTCCTTAGGGGGTCTAGTTTCCAAAATGGGGTCACTTGTGGGGGGTTTCCACTGTTTAAACACATCTGGGGCTCTGCAAACGGAACATGACACCCATCAACATCTGCATTCCAAAACTTTATTACTTCCTTTCCAAGCCCTACCGTGCGCCCAAACAGTTTCCCCCCCCCCATATATGGGGTATCAGCGTACTCAGGACAAATTGAACAACTTTTGGGGTCCAATTTCCTTGGGAACAATAAAAAACTAGGGACTAAAAAATCATTTTTGTGGAAAATTGTTTTTTTTTTCACACCCATGCATTATAAACTTTTATGAAACATTTGGGGGTTCAAAGTGCTCACAACAGATCTAGATAAGTTCCATAAGGGGTCTAGTTTCCAAAATGGTGTCACTTGTGGGGGGTTTCCACTGTTTAGGCCCATCAGGGGCTCTCCAAACGCGACATGGTGTCCAATCTCAATTCCAGCCAATTTTGGTTGAAAAAGTCAAACAGCGCTCCTTCCCTTACGAGCTTTGCCGTGCGCCCAAACAGTGGTTTTCCCACACATATGGGGTATTGGCGTACTCAGGAGAAATTGCACAACAACTTTCTGTCCATTTTCTCCTTTTACCCTTGTGAAAATAAAAAAAGTTTGACTAAAAAGTTAAATGTTCATTTTTTCCTTCCACGTTGCTTCAGCTCCTGTGAAGCACCTGAAGGGTTAATAAACTTGAATGTGGTTTTGAGTACCTTGAGGGGTGCAGTTTTAAGAATGGTGTCACTTTTGGGTATTTTCTGCCATATAGACCCCTCAAAGTGACTTCAAATGTGAGGTGGTCCCTAAAAAAATGGCTTTGTGAATTTTGTTGTAAAAATGAGAAATCGCTGGTCAACTTTTAACCCTTATAACTTCGTAACAAAAAAATGTTGTTTCCAAAATTGTGCTGATGTAAAGTAGACATGTGGGAAATGTTATTTATTAACTATTTTGTGTGACATATTTCTCTGTTTTAAGGGAATAAAAATTCAAAGTTTGAAAATTGCAAAATTTTCGCCATATTTCCGTTTTTTAAAAAAATAAATGCAAGTTATATCGAAGAAATTGTGTACCGCATCTAATGATAGTCAATGGTAAATTTACGGTGTGGCGACGGAGCGTCGCCGCATTGTAAACAGACATGCTGCGTTCTGGGAAGATGCGCCGTGTGTCCATTTACGCGTGTCTGCTGCCTGCATCTTTTAACGAATAGTGGAGACTGGATTTCATGAAATCCCCTCCACTATGCTGTAACATCTGGACGCTGCGTGTCTGACCCCAAAAGAGAGGTTACTGTCTCCAACTTACTTCAGGGAAAGACTAGAGAACAGAAGTAGTTTTCATGAGACCCAATATCTGACATTATAATGAGTCTCAGCCCTAATAGTGCCCACAAGGTTCAGCATAGACAGGTATGTGTCCATTTGCTATTGAAGCCCATAATCAGCTCCCAATATTTCTTTTAAAGATGGAAAACCCATCTTGTTTTTAAAATACAAATTATATGAATTTCTTGCTACAAACCTATATATTATCTCCTGCTCCTCTGCATATTCGGTGTCATGTTCAGCATAGTCTACTTTGCGTATGGTACATATTCTTCTAGGGTAGAATTTTCATACATTTCTGTAGGCCCTTGTAATAACGCATGTTCATCTACAGTACAGACCAAAAGTTTGGACACACCTTCTCATTTAAAGATTTTTCTGTATTTTCATGACTATAAAAATTGTACATTCACACTGAAGGCATCAAAACTATGAATTAACACATGTGGAATTATATACTTAACAAAAAAGTGTGTAACAACTGAAATTATGTCTTATATTCTAGGTTCTTCAAAGTAGCCACCTTTTGCTTTGATGACTGCTTTGCACACTCTTGGCATTCTCTTGATGAGCTTCAAGAGGTAGTCATCGGGAATGGTTTTCACTTCACAGGTGTGCCCTGTCAGGTTTAATAAGTGGGATTTCTGGCCTTATAAATGGGGTTGGGACCATCAGTTGTGTTGTGCAGAAGTCTGGTGGATACACAGCTGATAGTCCTACTGGATAGACTTAGAATTTGTATTATGGCAAGAAAAAAGCAGCTAAGTAAAGAAAAACGAGTGGCCATCATTACTTTAAGAAATGAAGGTGTAAGGTTCTGTGTACATGTTCCTGAAACTCAATTTTTCCGTCAGCCATTTTACTTTCTGTCTTGCTGCAGCTGTCTTGCCCTCAGTCAATATGGAGTTTCCAGCTTGCATGTTCCCGCCCTGATTCTCTCCCTCTTGCTTCTTAAGCAGCCACAGCTGAGCAATCAGTGCTTCAGAATCAAGCCTGCAGTGTACCTGTGACCTGACTCCTGGAAGCCTTGGACCTTGTACTCCAGTTATTTCCTATTGTGGAACTTTGGAACACTCGTGGACTTTGGAACCTTGCTATTTGATAGATCCACGTTTGCATGGACTTATGGTAACAGAGAAGAGATCCTGAACCTGTTGTGGAGAGTGATTGCTGAGCTTAAGTTACTCTGGCCTGCTGTGTCTCCTGCTTTTGTATCTGCAAACTGTGTGACTATTATTGCCACTTGTATGAAGTAATACAAGACCTTCTATATCAAACCTGTGACTCCTGTGTTTTCATCGCACCCAAGCACAAGACACTATATGAACTGTACTCCTTACATTACAAGATTCTGAAGCCAAACGTTAGTGTCTGCTGGGTCTGGAAAAGGCTGTGTCTGCTGTAACTGTGGATATCAGATGTCCGGTTGTACTTTCTGTGATGACAGTGGTTGTGACTTCTCACAACCATTCCAGGTGAGCAATTCCCTTAAGTTTTTTTTTCTGCAGTGTTACCACAGGTAAACACTATTGTTTTTTTTTTTCTTTTCTCTTTTGTGTCTGCTGTAACTGTGGATATCAGATGTCCGGTTTAACTTTCTGTGATGATAGTGGTTGTGACTTCTCACAACCATTCCAGGTGAGCAGTTCCCTTAATTTTTTTTTCTCTCTGCAGTGTTACCACAGGTAAACACTATTGTTTTTTTTTTCTCTTTCTCCTCTCCTTCCAGTACTCCTGTCTTAAAAGATCTGGAAAATGGAGGCCCGCATAAAGGAACTTTGCGGAGTGACTGATAATATCCTTGCAGATTTGCAGACTATAAAAACCCGTTTTACAAACCTACAGGACCTCACTAATCACAATTTGCAAGTGTTTGGACAGACTGCCCAGGATTTGCGAGCCAGGATTGAGGTTCTAGAGGAGCGAGTCCAGGCTCCTGCCGTAGCCCCGAGTTCTGGGATTCCCAAGTTGCCCCCTTTTCGTTTTGGCGGTGAACGTGAGAAATTCAAGGGATTTATTAATCAATGCAATCTTTTTTTTTCTGCACATGCTTCACAATTTCCCACTGAACGATCTAAAGTACTTACTATAATTATGTTGCTTACCAACAAGGCTTTGATGTGGGCAAACCCTCTGATTGAGACTGAGGATGAATGTTTGGATCATCTTGATGCTTTCATTTCAGCCATGGGACAGGTGTTTGATGACCCCAATCGAGGTGCAACAGCTGAAGCAGCCATGTTAGCTTTGCGCCAAGGTAAGCACTCGGTAGCTGAATATGCCTTGGATTTCAGGAGATGGGCCCTTGATACCACCTGGGACAGTTCCGCCAAAAAATCTATTTTTCGAAAAGGGTTATCTCCACTGATTAAGGATGAACTTGCTCGTGCCGACCCTCCCACTGCGTTAGGTGACTTTATTAACTACTGCATCCGTATTGATACTCGTCTGACTGAACGCAGGCAAGAGAGATGGTTCGAAAGCAATCGCACTAACCTTTTCCTACCTTCCTCTCCAGCTAAGGAACCTTTGAGTAGGATCACACGGGAACCTGAACCTGAACCCATGCAGGTAGACTCTTTACAACGACGGGTTAGTGATGCACGCAAGGAACATCGTTTTAAGGAGAATCTATGTTTCTATTGTGGTAAGTCAGGGCACTTCATTATAAACTGCCCCAGCCGTTCTCGTAAGACTACTGCAGCACTCATTCACTGTGAGTGTTGCGAGAGGGGATCTGTCAGGTCCGAGCCTCAGGCTCCAGAGAGATCTGCAGCAACAGATCTTGATTTCTCGGACTTAAACTCCGTTACTTCTGAGGACGTTGACTGTGTAAACGCTGCAATTTTTCAAGTTTCCTCAGCGGTGTCCCAGCTGAGTTGTAAGAAAAACAATTCTCATTGCTTTCTTTCCATCAAACTCTGGGTTGACTCAGCTTGGGTGTCTAGCTCTGCTATGATCGACTCAGGGGCAAGTGGAAATTTTATGGATGTCTCCTTTGCTCTGAAACAGGGGATACGTTCAGTGAAGAAGGCTACTCCAGTACAGATGGAAACTGTGGATGGCTCCCTGCTGACCTCTGGACCAGTGGATCAGGAAACAGAGCCTTTGAGGGTTCTTATGGGTAAAGATCATCAAGAGAAACTGTCCTTTATGCTTATCTCTTCTCCCCACTTTCCCATTATTCTAGGGCTACCATGGCTGCAGGCTCAGAATCCTACCATTAACTGGGAGACCAAGGAATTACACTTTCCAGAGAAACAGATAAGTCCAAAAGTTTCAGCTTGCTCTGTTCCTAAAGGAACCATGTCAGTCCCTGAACTACCAGCTGTATACCAGGACTATGTGGATTTATGTGACAAGAAGAACGCTGACCAGCTTCCCCCTCACCGTCCATATGATTGTCCAATTGAATTATTGCCTGGAGCAGAGATACCTTTTGGTAAGATCTACCCCCTGGCGGGGCCCGAGCTAAAGGCTTTAAAGGATTACATAGACGAAAATCTAGCCAAGGGCTTCATACGCCCCTCTTCATCTCCTGCAGGTGCACCCATCTTCTTTGTAAAGAAGAAAGATGGATCTCTGAGACCCTGCGTAGACTATAGGGAACTCAATAAGGTTACTATTAGAAACCGTTATCCATTGCCTTTAATCCCTGAGTTATTGGAGAGAGTGCGACATGCCAAAATTTTCTCTAAACTAGATCTCCGTGGGGCCTATAACTTAGTCCGTATTAGACCTGGGGATGAATGGAAGACTGCATTCAGGTCACGCTATGGACACTTTGAATATCTAGTTATGCCTTTTGGTCTGAGTACCGCCCCAGCCACTTTCCAACACTTGGTGAATGACATCTTCACGGATCTCCTAGATACATTCGTGGTGATTTATTTGGATGATATTCTAATTTTTTCTAACTCCACAGAGGAACATCATGGACATGTGAGAATGGTCTTGGAACGTCTAAGACAAAATCATCTTTACATCAAACTTGAAAAGTGTGAATTCCATAGGACCGAAATTCAATTTCTGGGGTATGTACTGTCTACACAAGGAATTAGTATGGATGGAAGCAAGACCCAAGCCATCAAGGATTGGCC
The DNA here is from genome assembly GCA_033576555.1 of Oophaga sylvatica. Classification (NCBI taxonomy): domain Eukaryota; kingdom Metazoa; phylum Chordata; class Amphibia; order Anura; family Dendrobatidae; genus Oophaga; species Oophaga sylvatica. The sequence goes on from JARQOD010000004.1 coordinate 463,444,119, forward strand.
AAGTCCTAGAAATGTGAAGGAGGTGCAGCGCTTCATCGGGTTTGCCAACTTCTATAGACGTTTCATTAGGAATTTCTCTGAGGTAGTGTCACCTATCACCCAACTTACCCGGAAAGAGTCTAGGTTCTCCTGGACTCCCCAAGCCCAGGAAGCATTTTCCCGTCTAAAAGATAAATTTACCACTGCACCTATCTTAGTACATCCCAACCCCGAACTTGCCTTTATAATAGAGGTGGATGCTTCAGACTGTGCCGTTGGAGCTATACTCTCTCAGAGAACAGGTGAGAAGAATGTCTTGCATCCCTGTGCCTTCTTTTCCCAGCAGTTGTCTTCGGCTGAGAGGAACTACGATGTGGGCAATAGAGAGTTGTTGGCCATTATTGCCGCCTTCAAAGAATGGAGACACCTTCTTCAGGGTGCTGCACAGCAAATAGTCGTCCTGACAGACCATCGTAACCTTGAATTTATCAGGTCGGCTAAGTGCCTGACTCCTCGCCAGGCTCGCTGGAATCTTTTCTTAAACCAATTTAATTTTATCATTTCTTATAGACCAGGATCGCGCAATGGAAAGGCTGATGCACTCTCTAGGATTTATTCAGCAGAGACACGTCCACTTACTCCTCCTAAGACTATTCTTCCTGACTCTAGATTCCTGGGAGTGATTCATAATCAAGACCTACTTAAGGACATCAAGGAAGCATACCATGCGGATTCATTTTTGGCACAACCCCCAAGGGACGTAAGTCTTGTCTTTAAGAATGGTGTGTGGATTCAGGGACAACGTCTGTATATTCCTGAAACAGTCAGATTGAGAGTATTGCAACTCATTCACGATTCCAAGATAGCTGGGCATAGAGGAATTCTAAAGACACAGGAATTTCTTTCTCGTTTCTTTTGGTGGCCCACTTGCAGGAAGGATGTTTTAAACTATGTCACTTCATGTGAAGTCTGTGCAAGATGCAAAACACCTCGCTCCTCACCAACTGGTCTGTTGCAACCTCTTCCCACCCCGTCCCGCCCGTGGGGATCCATTTCTATGGACTTCATTGTGGAGTTACCAACCTCTCAAGGGAAGAACACCATTCTAGTGGTGGTTGATCGTTTAACAAAAGCAGCTCATTTTATCCCTTGTGTCGGCTTACCCACTGCAAGACAGACATCAGATTTGATGATTAAAAATGTGTTTCGCTTACATGGAGTACCAGATGAGGTTATTTCGGATCGAGGGGTGCAATTCACTTCAAGGTTTTGGCAAAATTTCTGTGCAGCATTGGACATTAAAGTGAACCTTTCTTCTGCTTTTCATCCTCAGACTAATGGACAGACGGAACGAACCAACCAGACCCTGGAGCAGTATCTTCGCTGCTTTATCTGCCACCTACAGGATGATTGGGTGGATCTACTTCCACTGGCTGAGTTCTCTTATAACAACTCTCAGAGCGCCTCCATTAAGCAGTCTCCTTTTTACTCCAATTTAGGTTATCATCCTAATATTCTTCCTCGATTTCCCATAGAAACGCCTTTGCCAGCAGTGGCTGAAAGAATCACGTCTTTACAAAAGAATATGGATCTTCTAAAGGGAAATCTGGAATTGGCTCAGGAAAGGTACAAGAAAGCCGCAGATAAATTTCGTAAACCTGCACCAGCTTTCAAGGTAGGAGACCTGGTCTGGCTGTCAACCAGAAATCTTAAGTTAAGAATTCCATCATCTAAGTTGGGACATAAATACATTGGACCTTATAAAATCAGTAAAATTATAAGTGCTGTCGCTTGTCGTCTTCAACTGCCCAGAACTATGAGAATCCACCCTGTCTTTCATGTATCTCTACTAAAGGCTGCGACACCCAATACGTTTCCTGGACGTTCTTCTCCTTGCCCTGACCCAGTGCTAGTCGATGGTCAGGAAGAATTTGTGGTGGAAAGGATTCTAGATTCCAGGTTGTATAGAAATCAGTTACAATATTTGATTAAATGGCAGGGTTACCCAGTGGAGGACAACTCATGGGAACCGGTCAATAACGTTAATGCTCCTCGCTTGCTCCGTCAGTTTCATCAGAGGTACCCACACAAGCCTGGTCTGAGGTCACCCGGAGGTTGTCCCTAAGGGGGGAGTAATGTAAGGTTCTGTGTACATGTTCCTGAAACTCAGTTTTTCCGTCAGCCATTTTACTTTCTGTCTTGCTGCAGCTGTCTTGCCCTCAGTCAATATGGAGTTTCCAGCTTGCATGTTCCCGCCCTGATTCTCTCCCTCTTGCTTCTTAAGCAGCCACAGCTGAGCAATCAGTGCTTCAGAATCAAGCCTGCAGTGTACCTGTGACCTGACTCCTGGAAGCCTTGGACCTTGTACTCCAGTTATTTCCTATTGTGGAACTTTGGAACACTCGTGGACTTTGGAACCTTGCTATTTGATAGATCCACGTTTGCATGGACTTATGGTAACAGAGAAGAGATCCTGAACCTGTTGTGGAGAGTGATTGCTGAGCTTAAGTTACTCTGGCCTGCTGTGTCTCCTGCTTTTGTATCTGCAAACTGTGTGACTATTATTGCCACTTGTATGAAGTAATACAAGACCTTCTATATCAAACCTGTGACTCCTGTGTTTTCATCGCACCCAAGCACAAGACACTATATGAACTGTACTCCTTACATTACAGAAGGTCAGTCAGTCTGAAAAATTGGGAAAACTTTGAAAGTGTTCCCAAGTGCAGTTGCAAAAACCATCAAGCGCTACAAAGAAACTGGCTCACATGAGGACCGCCTCAGGAAAGGAAACCAAGAGTCACCTCTGCTTCTGAGGATAAGTTTATCCGAGTCACCAGCCTCAGAAATAGCAGGTTTACAGCAGCTCAGATTAGAGACCAGGTCAATGCCACACAGAGTTCTAGCAGCAGACACATCTCTACAACAACTGTTAAGAGGAGACTGTGCAGCAGGTCTTCATGGTAAAATAGCTGCTAGGAAACCAATGCTAAGGACAAGCAACAAGCAGAAGAGACTTGTTTTGGCTAAAGAACACAAGGAATGGACATTAGACCAGTGGAAATCTGTGCTTTGGTCTGATGAGTCCAAATTTGAGATCTTTGGTTCCAACCACCGTGTCTTTGTGCGACACAGAAAAGCTGAACGGATGGACTCTACATGCCTGGTTCCCACCGTGAAGCATGGAGGAGGAGGTGTGATGGTGTGGGGGTGCTTTGCTGGTGACACTGTTGGGGATTTATTCAAAATTGAAGGCATACTGAACCAGCATGGCTACCTGTTATGTTTCGGTAGCTGAGGAGAAATTGCAAAAATAGCAATACACCAGAGAGGCTGGAAACTATTGGATTGCAGGAGCCTAAACTAACCGCAACACTAGAAGTAGCCGTGGAGCGTACCTACGGTGATCCTTGACGCCTCGTCACAGCCGGAGAGATAGCTACACCTAAAGGCAGAAAGATGAAAGCTATCTTCCCCGTAGCAGGACCCCCAAAGAAATAGGAAGCCCCCAAACATGTAATGGCGGTTAGACAAGAAGAAAATACCGACACAGACAGAAAATAGAATGAGCAAACGCTGGGGCCCAATCTGTGTAGATAGAAAAGTATAGGAAAGAATTCTGACTGCAACCCAAAAAAACCCTGACAAAAATACCAACACTTCTGATTAACAAAAAACCTGAGATCACACGATCTCTACCACCTAAATCAGATCTCTGGTGTAACACACAGCAATCCAGCAAATAAAAAGAGACGAAGGACAGAGCAAAAGTGCAAATACAAAATAAGCACAATTGCAGCTCCAGGCCCCAACAGGGGACCAGGCTGAAGTCCACTGCAAGCAGCAAACCAGCAGGGAAAATCCAACCAGAGGAAAAAAAACAGCAAATCTCTTATCTGAATGAGAGCAGAATGCAAGCTGAGCTCCAAGCAAGACCAGGAAGAACAACTGATTACCGGCAAGGCTGATGGGAACTCAGGTCACTTATATCAGACCATTCAGAGCCAGCTGAAGGCCATTTAGCAATTAGTTCATTACCCTCAGCAACCACCGGAGGGAGACCCAGCTCAAAAGTCGTCTCCAGAGTATTCACAACAGCTACCACAGCATCTTGCAGAGGCATGCTATTCCATCCGGTTTGCGTTTAGTTGGACCATCATTTATTTTTCAACAGTACAATGACCCCAAACACACCTCCAGGCTGTGTAAGGGCTATATGACCAAGAAGGAGAATGATGGGGTGCTACGTCAGATGACCTGGCCTCCACAGTCACCAGACCTGAACCCAATCGAGATGGTTTGGGGTGAGCTGGACCGCAGAGTGAAGGCAAAAGGGCCAACAAGTGCTAAGCATCTCTGGGAACTCCTTCAAGATTGTTGGAAGACCATTTCCGGTGACTACCTCTTGAAGCTCATCAAGAGAATGCCAAGAGTGTGCAAAGCAGTTATCAAAGCAAAAGTGGCTACTTTGAAGAACCTAGAATATAAGACATATTTTCAGTTGTTTCACACTTTTTTGTTAAGTATATAATTCCACATGTGTTAATTCATAGTTTTGATGCCTTCAGTGTGAATGTACAATTTTCATAGTCATGAAAATACAGAAAAATCTTTAAATGAGAAGGTGTGTCCAAACTTTTAGTCTGTACTGTATATATGTATTGTTTCTATCATCCATTGTTGGTGCTGTCTTAAGAAGTTATTTTTTTCACTGCTGCTAAAAACAGATGGCAGATGTGAAAATCTACAAGATGTCATCATGCCTTTCTTACCTAGTCATGATGGCTGATAAACTCTGCCCACATGAGTCTGTTTACACTGACCGACCGTCGGCACTAAACGACCGCCGATCGGTAAATATTTGCCGCTCAGTCATTTAACAGCCAGCTTACACAGACAGATCGGGATAAGCGATGCGCACTGAACAGTCTAGTTGATTGTTCTCGTCAGCTCAAGTCCTACATAGACAAGACGCTGCACCGCCAAGAAATGGTGATTTTTAAGTATGCTAAAACATGAATGAGCGTTTTGCTCGTTCATCGGGTAATCGGCAGCCTGTTTACAGTACAAAAATATCGTGAAACGTGCAACGTTCATATGATTGTCCTACGTGTATAGAACATGTTATCGGCAGCATATTACCTGTTTACACAGGATGGTGTGCTGCTGCAAATGATTTTTAAGCAAGCTTATACATCACCACAATCAACGAACAAGAGTTTTGCTCGTTAGACAGCCTGTGTTGACCCTGTGAACCCTTACTTACAATTGATTGGCCTGTCTAAATGGGCTTTAATTGGGTATTTGGAAAAAATTATGTGAGTAAATAAAGCAAAATATAATGATTTATGGCAATATGAATGTTAGTTTTTCTATTAGGAACATTACAAAGTGTGTAGGGTCACTCGGTCTACATAGAGGCACCATCATGACCACTCTCAGCGGTCTAAGAGTGCTGATAGACAGTTGGGCTACAGCTGCTTTACACGCAGACAACAACACCAGACTGAGCCCCCAAAAGTGTGTCACCCTTCAACGCAGCAAACTGAGACGTGGAGTCAATTGAATATGACGTCATTGCAATTTCATGAACCGTGTTCTGAATAAATGACCCTCGAGTGTCTCTGTACAGGGTGTTGTGTATTTTGGGAGCTTTGCACTTAAAAACAAACAAACATTACAGATGTATTCCAATAGATTCGTGAGCTGACCTTGGGTCTGTACTGATCAACTATCTTCTTCCAAAATATATTTTTCTATCTTTTCAATAATAATCCTGTTATTTGTTTATTTTCTAATGCATACAGCACCAAAGAAACAATGTGGCATCGTAAAGACAATGGGAGTGGTAACACCTAGTTGGTTATGTAGTCATACTGTATATTTCAAGTAGTAGCTGTGAGGGGACACGTCTTATTGACATGGGGAATGATAATAATTATGCATCAGTGCATTCATATATTTCCAAAAGAAATACAATTGGAAAATCACATTCAAAAGCTAAACAATCATATTCAAGCATTGTTCTTGTTTTTCTTTTTTTCCTCAAGAATGTAAGTATCTACTTAACCTATTGTCATCACAGACAGTTTTCTCCTTTGACAGTCTATTTTTTTTTTTTTCGCTTCTTTTAATCACTTAGTGACAGAGACAGTTTGGTAGTTAATGACTGGGCCAATTTTTACAATTCTGACCACTGTCACTATATGAGGTTATAGCTCTGGAACGCTTCAACGGATCCACTAATTCTGAGAATGTTTTTTTTTGTGACATATTGTACTTCATGTTAGTAGTAAAATTTCTTCAATATGTATTTAATGAAAAAAAAATGGAAATTTGGCAAAAAAAAAATATAAAATTTTGCAATTTTCAAACTTTTAATTTTTGTACCCTTAAATCAGAGAGTGGTGGCACGCAAAATAGTTAATAAATATCATTTCCCACATGACAACTTTACATCAGCACAATTTTGGAAACATAATTTTTGTTTTGTTTTGTTTTTTGGTTATAAGGGTTTAAAATTGACCAGCGATTTCTCATTTTTCAAACAAAATTTACAAAACCATTTTTTTAGGGACTACCTCACATTTGAAGTGAGTTTGGGGGTCAATATAACAGAAAATACCCAAAAGTGACACCATTCTAAAAACTGCACCACTCAAAGGGCGCAAAACCACATTCAAGAAGTTTATTAACCCTTTAGGTGCATCACAAGAAGTATAGCAATGTGGAAGGAAAAAATGAACATTTTACTTTTTTCACAAAAAATTTACTTTGGAACCAATTTTTTTTATTTTCACAATGGTATCAGGAGAAAATGGACCACAAAATTTGTTGTGCAATTTCTCCTGAGTATGCCAATACCCCTTATGTTGGGGAAAGCCACTGTTTGGGCGCATGGCAGGGCTCAGAAGGGAGGGAACACCGTTTGACTTTTGAAAGCAAAATTGGCTGGAATCAATGGTGGCGCCATGTCGCGTTTGGAGACCCCCTGATGTACCTAAACAGTGGAACCCCCACAATTTTAACCCTAACACACCCCTAACACTAATCCCAGCCCTAACCCCTACACACCCCTAATCCCAACCCTAACCATAATCACAACCCTATCCCAACTCTAACCCTAACTTTAGCCCAATCCTAACCCTAATGGAAACATGGAAATAAATACATTTTTTTATTTTATTATTTTTACCTAACTACAGTAAGGGGGTGATAAAGGGGGGTTTTATTTACTTTTTTTAATTTGATCACTTGCTCTGTTATATTTTCATATTTATCTCTGACTATTAGATAGAACTAAGGAGATATCGCTATTCAGTGGTATATTCATTTAGCTGTCCACGACCTTTCTTGGTAATAGATCATGTGACATTTCTGCAGGGGTGAACCTAGCCTCTCTGCTGCCTGAGGCAAACTGCAAAACGGCGCCCCCCCATTGTAAAATCAGTAGAAATAAATCTGGTTTACTCTTACTAGCCTAACCTGACGCACATGTGAAATACATACACTTTTAAACAGGAATATGTTTGAAACATCGAATTTTATATTTGTTAAAGTTCGTATAAGTAGTCGAAAATAAAGGATATTAAGAATACTACTCTCTGTATGGTTCAGTTTCAGAAATCAACAGCTGGGCCTTAATCAAAATTGTTCAACAAACAGTGATGATACATGAGGCCCTATAATACAGTGATGATACATGAGGCCCTATAATGCATTGATGATACATGAGGTCCTATAGTGCACAGTGATGATACATGAGGCCCTATAGTGCACAGTGACGATACATGAGGCCCTATAGTGCACAGTGATGATACATGAGGCCCTATAGTGCATTTGATTTGAATAGGGTGGAAAATGTGCAGTAGCTGGCCATGGCCACTAAATAGGAGACAGAGCAGCTCTGTAAGGCAGCAGTTCCAGCTGGCACCAAGAACAGCTGACTGGCAGGGGTGCTAGGTGTCGCACCCCACTGATCAGACATTGCTGACCTATTCTAAGGTTAGCCAGTGTTAGTGATTTATCTGCATCCGGATTTTCTGACTTCTGCGGTAGAGGAGAGAGGGGAGAAAGACTGGTAAAAGTGAAAGAAAAAAAAATGTTGCTCCGAGTCTGCGCAGTATGAAATCCGCATGCAGATTGGACGCAGGCATCCTGATTCGGGTGCGTCTACATTGACAATCATATGTTTTTGGACGTGCTGCCACGTATCAGGATGTCTGCAGATTTTTTTAACACCCAAAATTCGCAACAAGCTGCGTTTGGGGAGCACATGAAAAATCCTGTGTAACGCTGGTATTGTCTGTACTTTGTTTTCCAGCGTTACTCTGCATGTGTTTTGCATTAACCCTTTTGCTCCTTTCCCCCTAACCAGCTGGGATACTGTTGTCTGTTACCTGTATGGATGCTGCTCAGTTCCCAGCTCTGCTGCGTGGCCGTACTTGCGTGAGTGTCTCCGCTGCGTTGCATGAACACCCGCATGTGCGGTCCCTGACCTGCTGCAGAAGCCATCCGTAGCTTGCAAAGTCCTCTGCAGTGATGCATGACTTACTACGTGTGTGGCAGCAGCTTCTGTCAGGCGCCTGGCCTGCTGTGAAGACCATCCGTAGGTTGCAAAGTCCTCTGCAGTGATGCATGACTTACTACGTGTGTGGCAGCAGCTTCTGTCAGGCGCCTGGCCTGCTGTGAAGACCATCCGTAGGTTGCAAAGTCCTCTGCAATGGTGCATGATTTACTACGTGTGTGGCAGCAGCCACTGTCAGTTGTTCCTCTGTAATGAGTTGTCTGGCTCTGCATAGGGGGCGCGGCCCACACCTGTCCTGCTTTTATGAGGATTGGGTGTGTACTAGAATTACTGCTCCAGCCTATCGCTGTGAAGCAGCTCATATATAAAGTTCCCCAGCCCTGATGGGCGTTGCCAGAGCTTCACATTATGTCTGCATTATGTTCCTGAACCTAGCCGTGTGTGTTGGTTTGCAGCTCCTGCTCTGAGTGAGATCAGCTCTGGAGAGCTGATTCCCTTTGTCCTGTCTTGTGTTTCTGCCTGGGGCTTAGTACCCAGATCGCCGTTCCTGGAGGCTGCATATCCAGGCCTGTTCCTGTTGTATCCTGTTTCCTGAATCCCTGATCCTGGATCTAACCCGGTACCTGAATGTCTGAACTGTGTCTTGTGTTTCCGCCTATGCTGGGGGCGGATTACCCAGATCGCCATTCCTGGAGGCTGTATATCCAGGCCTGTTCCTGCTGTGTCTAATTACCTGAACCCCTGATCCTGGATCGCATCCTGTACCTGACTGTCTGAACTGTGTCCTCTGTGTTATGTTCCTGAAATCCTGCTGTGTCCAGAACCCTGTGCCAGTGACTGTGAATCCTTGCTATATAACCAGAGTTCATCTTGGAAGGAGGAGTCCGGTGTGTGCTGAGTTTCTGTTACTCTGTGCTCAGCTTCTGTGCAATCCCCGGCCATCTCCCGTTGAGCCTGGCGGGGCTTGCACCAGACCGCTGGGGTTCCTTTTCAGATCGATACTAGATGTCCGGATCCTATGCCTGATGACCATGGCCATATGTCCGATGTCCGACGACCACTTCCAGAGGTCCGGATCCTATCCTCCCTGCCTGATGTCCGGATCCTGCCGATCGTTGCCAGATTTCCGGAGCCTGCTGATCGGTGCCAGATGTCCGGAGTCCGATGCCTGTGTTCCAGTCCGTGTTCCTGTGATCCAATCCATGTTCCTGTCCGTGTTCCTGACTCCCTGAGACCCAATCCGTGTTCCTGATGTTCCAGTCCGTGTTCCTGACTCCCTGAGATCCAATCCATGTTCCTGTCCGTGTTCCTGACTCCCTGAGACCCAATCCGTGTTCCTGATGTTCCAATCCGTGTTCCCGATGTCCTGTCCGTGTTCCAGTGTCCCTGAGATCCAGTCCGTGTTCCTGATGTTCCGATGTCCTGCCGGTTCCTCCTTGGTCTACCCTGTGATGACGTCTGTCCTGGGTCAGTGTCTGATGTTCTCCTGCTGAGCCTGTGCTACGCCTGAGGCCTGAGAGAGAGGCCGTCCTAGTATGCCCGTGCCAGATGACCCTGGACTTCATCAACCCGTGATGACCCCGCCATCGTCTGACGTTCGTCCTGGGACCGGTGTCTGATGTTCTCCTGCTGAGCCTGTGCTACGCCCGAGGCCTGAGAGTGAGGCCATACTAGTATGCCCGTGCCAGATGATCCTGGACTGCATCTACCCGTGATGACCCCGCCATCGTCTGAAGTCTGTCTGAGGTCGGTGTCTGATGTTCTCCTGCTGAGCCTGTGCTACGCCTAAGGCCTGAGAGAGAGGCCATACTAGTATGCCCGTGCCAGATAACCCTGGACTGCATCTACCCGTGATGTCCTCCAGCACTCGTCTGTGATCCTGAGTCGTGTACCCTTCTCTGATGTGTGGAATCGGGAGCCCGGTCTTATGTTCTGTTTATGTACTGTGTTTCTTTAAGTAAACTTTATGTTTCTTCTTACCTGAATTTGTGCGGTGTTGTCTAGTCCTGCAGGTCGCCACCTTGCCCACATGCTCAGCTGCCACGGATCCCGGTCGCTGCCCTTCCCTAGTCCGGGCAGGCCCGGGTCTCCCTCCGTGGTCCAGTGGGTCCACATTCTCTTACCATCTGGGACTCATGCCTCATGTCGTCGTGGACTGGCGGCGTGGGAGCATTGGCTAGTTAGGCATGCTATGCCATGTCCCAACGCCCCGCAGCCGTGGGAAGCGTCACATCCTGATGCAGATGCAGGTCCATGCGTCCCTATGTTAAGGATAGGGATGCAATCTGGATCAGGATTGCTACGCATCACAACGCATCGTACCAAAACGCTAGTGTGAAAGCAGACAAACTCGGTCAGCCCCTCACCAGGTGCCCCCATGTCATATACATGCTTCCAAAACATGTTATTAACATTAACACACTATAACATGGGGCACAAGCTCCTCTAGTGAGGCGGGAAAGATAACTGTACAGTCATGGACAAAAGTTTTGTGAATGACACAAATATTAATTTTTACAAAGTCTACTACTTCACTTTTTTAATGGCAATTTGCATATACTCCAGAATGTTATAAAGAGTGATCAGCTTAACAGCAATTACTTGCAAAGTCAATATTTGGCTAGAAAATGAACTTTATCCCCCAAAACACATTTCAACATCATTGCAGCCCTGCCTTAAAAGGACCAGCTAACCTCTTTTCAGTGATTGCTCCATTAACACAGGTGTGGGTGTTGATGAGGACATGGCTGGAGATCAATCTGTCATGATTAAGTAAGAATGACACCACTGGACACTTTAAAAGGAGGCTGGTGCTTGACATCATTGTTTCTCTTCTGTTAACCATGGTTATCTCTAAAGAAACACGTGCAGTCATCATTGCAATGCACAAAAATGGCCTAACAGGGAAGAGTATCGCAGCTAGAAAGATTGCACCTCAGTCAACAATCTATCGCATCATCAAGAACTTCAAGGAGAGAGGTTCCATTGTTGCTAAAAAGGCTCCAGGGCGCCCAAGAAAGACCAGCACGCGCCAGGACCGTCTCTTAAAAGTGTTTCAGCTGCGGGATCGGGCTACCAAAGGTGCAGAGCTTGCTCAGGAATGGCAGCAGGCAGGTGTGAGTGCATCTGCACGCACTGTGAGGCGGAGACTCTTGGAGCAAGGCCTGGTCTCAAGGAGGGCAGCAAAGAAGCCACTTCTCTCCAGAAAAAACATCATGGACAGACTGATATTCTGCAAAAGGTACAGGCAGTGGACTGCTGAGGACTGGGGTAAAGTTATTTTCTCTGATGAATCCCCTTTTCGATTGTTTGGGACATCAGGAAAACGCCTCATTTGGAGAAGACAAGGTGAGCGCTACCACCAGTCTTGTCTCATGCCAACTGTTAAGCATCCTGAAATCATTCATGTGTGGGGTTGCTTCTCAGCCAAGGGAATCGGCTCTCTCACAGTCTTGCCTAAAAACACAGCCATGAATAAAGAATGGTACCAGAATGTCCTCCAAGAGTAACTTCTCCCAATCCTCCAAGAGCAGTTTGGCGATCAACAATGCCTTTTCCAGCATGATGGAGCACCTTGCCATAAAGCAAAGGTGATAACTAAATGGCTCAGGGAACAAAACATAGAGATTTTGGGTCCATGGCCTGGAAACTCCCCAGATCTTAATCCCATTGAGAACTTGTGGTCAATCATCAAGAGACGGGTGGACAAACAAAAACCTAAAAATTCTGACAAAATGAAAACATTGATTGTGCAAGAATAGACTGCTATCAGTCAGGATTTGGTCCAGAAGTTGATTGAGAGCATGCCAGGGAGAATTGCAGAGGTCCTGAAGAAGAAGGGTCAACACTGCAAATATTGACTTGCTGCATTAACTCATTCTAACTGTCAATATAAGCTATTATATTTCTGTCTGTGATAAAAACATCTGTCAAACACACATAAAAACCATAGGGCAGCAGATCATGTGAAAATATAATATTTGTGTCATTCTCAAAACTTTGGCCATGACTGTACTACACAGACCATAAATAAGCAACAATTTTTCCTGTAAGTGGATGCTTCATCCTCTGGAGCAGGTACAGTTCTCAGGCAGAAGTCTATCGTCCGCATGAATGGTAATCTGCAGTTTCTTTTCCAAGCCCTTTTCTGCTCCTGAATGAAACTAGTCGATTGGCGACCATGAGTTGTTGGCATTTAGGATAGTTCTATAGGAATGGCGTTATTTTTTCTCAAAGGAGCTGTCCATCTGGTCATCATACACACGGGCCAAGTTCTTATGGTTGAACTGTAGTTTGCACAAAGGCTGAACCCGCGCCAAGCTAGGTGGTTGCTGTTCTTTGCCTGATTCGACTTTGTGCTACATTTTGGGTTGGCTAAAATGTTAATGTTAAGGTGGATGCGCTGTACAGGTCCTTTCTACCCAAGCAACCAAGAAGAAGTGCCCCCAGTATATCATTGAGCCCTCCCGGGTGGTTACTGTGGCCCCATTGAACTTCCCCCCTAGGAAGACTTTTGTGTCAGAATCTGACAGGAAGCAAGTCCTGCTGTGGGGCACTCTTCTAAAGGTACTGCCACACTAAACAATCCCGCTAGCGATCACGATAACGACGCATACTAATGCGATCGCTAGCGGGATTGTTTCTATATCGCTAAATGCGGTCACATTTAGCGATATAATTAACGACGCTATCGCCGTTAGCGATCTTCTTAACGACTTTAGCGGTACAAAAGTACCGCTAAATCGCTAAGAAAAGGTGCCACACAGCGATTAGATACTTACCCAGCGGGAGCGCCGACGAGAAAATAGGGTCCGGAACGATTCCAGCGACGAGCGAGATCACAGCAGGAAGCTCGTCGCTGGAAGCTGCCGCACTGAACAACATCGCTAACAGGATCGCTAAATAGTGACGTTTTTTAGCGATCCCGTTAGCGATATTGTTTAGTGTGGCATACCCTTAAGTTCGCTGAACATGCCAGGCAGAGAAAGACTGCACATCTGACTTCCTGTCATTATTGGTGGCCTACCATGTGAAAAGATATTCTGGAATGTTTCCGCCTGTCTCCCCCGTGCTTTAAACAAGACTCCTAAGCAACTTCTGTCCTGCTGGCAATTTCTACTTCCTGTTCCCTCAGCTCCCTGGCAGCACATGGCAATGAACGTTATTACAGATCTCCTGGTATCTTCTGGATGCGCCATTATCTAGGTGGTGGTGGACTGCTTCTCGAAAATGGCTCACTTTATTGCCATATGCTAAAAAGCTCGCTGAGAGGTTTATTCAGCAAATCTTCCGCCTTCATGGCTTCCCACTTCACATTGTGCCCAACAGGGGTGTCTAGTTCACATCCAGGTTGTGAAGAGCTGTTTGTAAATTGTTAAATGTAGTCTTGTACTTCTCATCTGCATACCATCCTCAGTCCAATGGTCAAGTGGAGAGAGTCAACCAGATCCTGTCTTTTTTCGGCATTTCACAAATGTGCACCATGATGACTGGGTCAAGCTTTTGCCTTGGGCAGATTCTCTTATAACGATCATGTGAGTCCTCAGTAAGGTCACCATTTTTTATTGTTTATGGTCACCAGCTTCGTATTCCTCTTCCTGTGTTTGTCGTGTCTGGTGTTCCTGCAGCCGATGCTTTCACTGAAGATTTCTCCAAAATCTGGAGGGATACTAACACTACTCTGGAGAAGTCCTGCGAATGGTTGAAAAGGCATGCTGTCTAGAGACGCATGGATCTACCGTCCTTTCAGCCGGGAGCGAAGGTGTGACTCTTCGAGATACATCCACCTGAAGATGCTGTCTAAGGGCCCCGTCTCACATAGCGACGCACCAGCGATCCCGACGATATGAACTTGTCAGGATCGCTGGTGTGTCGCTACATGATCGCTGCTGAGCTGCCAAACAGGCAGCGATCAGGACAGCGACACTGCGGGTAACGTCGCTTAGTAACCCGCAGTGTACGTTGGATACCAGGCCGCTGATGCAGGGAGCTGGTAACCAAGGTACACATCAAGTTTCCAGGCGCTGCGCGGTGCCTGGAAACCCGATTGTACCTTGGTTACCAGCTCCCATGCAGCAGCGCGCTGGTATCCAACGTACACATCGGGTTTCCAGGCACAGCCCTGCGCCTGGAAACCCGATGTGTACCTTGGTTACCAGCTGATCGCTGGTCTCCTGCCTGCCACACGCAGCGATGCGTGCTGGCCAGCGGGAGACCAGCGATCAAAAAAAAGTCCAGACATTTCTGACACGACCAGCGATTCACAGCAGGGGCCTGATCGCTGGTACGTGTCAGACATAGCGAGGTCGCTGCTGAGATCGCTGTTGCGTCACAAAACTTGTGACTCAGCAGCGATCTCGCTATGTGAGACGGGGCCCTTACAAGTTGGGTCCTCACCTTATTGGTCCTTTCAAGGTTCTCAAGTAGATCAACACTTTCCGTGTATCTCTCCTCAAGCCAGTCGTCTTAAGTCCCTCCTTCAAACATCCTTATATTACTCCTGCGCCAACCAGCTCTAAGGATGTCTTCGAGCTAAAGAGAATATTGGCCATGAAGAAGGTGAGAGGTAAAACTTTATGGTGGATTGGAAGGGGTTCGGCCCCGAATAGAGGTCGTGGGAGCCCAAGGAGAATATTCATACCCTACTTCTGTAGAAATTCCTTGCGGGTTGAAGAAGAGGTGGCGTAAAGGGGTATACTGTAACACCGGCATCCCTGCATGCTTCCTCTCTCAGCCACCCCCCCAGCACCAACCAGCCGTGTTCTCTGTGTCAGCTCCCTTGTCTCAGGGCCTGTGCATGCCACACAGGTCTGGCAGCGTGTTTAGGGCGTTGCTAACTCCCTGACTTAAAGAGAGAGGGCGCACACATGATGAGTCCCCAGCCAATAGCTGGGAGGCACTTAGTACTGAAGGCACCTTAGCACAATGGAAGAAAAATCCAGCTCACCCTTTGGATACCAATGACTCTTCGAGACACGGATCACGTCCCTGTAAGATGATGAACGATGCGTTTGCTGGTACAAACGATCCAGCTCAGAAGAATAAAATCCAAAACTGTATTCAAAATCCATGTATAAAATCAGAAGATTTTATACATGGATTTTGAATAAAGTTTTGGATTTTGTTCTTCTGAGCTGGATCGTTTGTACCAGAAACTTAAGGCACCTTCACTTGTTGAAAGGTGCCTGCGCATCTTTAGTACATTGTCAGTTTGTGCTTGCTTCCTTGTTGTTAGGTCCCTGAATCTGTCCTGCCCGAATCTTATACTGTACCTTCCTGTCAGAATCTGTACCTAACCTGCCAGTACCTAGTCCGAACCTGAAGCTACTTTGTCCGGTCCTGTTTTGTATACAGAAGCCGCATAGTCTGAACCCGTACCAGTGGCTGTCCTGTCATCTCTCCGGAAGCTGCACAGTCTGAACCTGTACCAGTGGCCATCCTATCTTGTATCCAGAAGCCGCAGTGTCTGCATTTGCACGTGTATCAGGTCCTGCCTGGGACTCTGAACCTGAACCAGTCTTCCTGACCCTTGGGGTCAGTTGCTACAGTTGCAGACACTGCCCTGGAGTGGTACCTGGTGGCTTCCTGCAGCTCAAGCCTGACCTCACCATCAGAGGCTCCAGATAGCTGCTTGGTTATGCTCCTCCAGAGTAAAGCCAGCCCATGGTGCAGTGGGTCCACGATCCACCAGCATAACTGTCTCTCAGGTGTCATCTCAGATGGTCTCTGGTAGGCTGGCTGATATGGCTGACACATCTATTTAGGCTTCCTATTGCCATAGCAACTTAACGGCACACCGCAACCACACTACGGGGGTGCCAATGAGCTGACAAAGAGCGTGAGCTCTGACTCCTCATATGCTGCTGACACTACTGAAAGCACATGCATCAGGATCTCAACTGTGTATAACAGCTACATCTTGCTTTTGATGGCACAGGCACAACTCCTGTGTCCGTGCCATTCCTGAGACATAACTATATGCCTAATTGCAGGAAGTTACTTGCAATCTGGACGAACAGTTAGATCCATATGTCGGATGGACTTAAATGGTTATCCCTGAAATTTATCCTCGAATCGGTGATCCAAGACTGGTGCTACGTAGTCTCCTGTCTTGAATAGAGCAGAGTTGCACATGCTCAACCTCCACTCTTAATTGTCTCTGGATTTGTCGGAAATAGCTGAGTGCTGTACTTGACATTCTCTCTTGGCAGTCCTACAATGAATGGAGTGTAGGGTGAGCATGTGCAATTCTGCTCTATTCAACATGGGCTCATTCTCCGGATCGCTGGGGGTCTCAGCGGTTGGACACCAAGCGAATAGCAAGTTATCACCTATCAAATCACTATGGAATAACTTGCTATTTTGGTAAAACCATTTACATATGTCTGGAGGACTGACTTGTACTCTTTAGTAACTGGCTGGCGTAAATCACTACTGAGATTAGATCAGGAAGTAAAGAATGGCGGGGACTTGGTAAAAGGTATCTGTCAGGGCAAGTATCACTTCTTTTCTTTGCTGAAACCAGAATTTTTTACAGCTGTGTGTACATGGTGAGATTTTGACATGTCATACTTTTGCGGCTTCAAAAACACAGCATCTTACAGTTCCTGTAAAGTGGATGGGATTTATAGAAATTTCATGTCCAATGTGCTTTTCTTTTGCTACTCGGCGTAAACTGTCCTGCGGTGAGTGTGTGTGTTTCTAATGTGCTACTCGTCAATTTCTCTTGCTGGTACGCTGAGTTTTATGTACAGAATTTCCCCATAGACCTGAATTAGGTGATCGGAAATTCCACAGATAGAAAACGCACATGTGTTTCTGCTGCGAACATGCACTGAAAACGCATGTAATACGCACAAGAATGTATCAATAAAGCTTTGTCAAAGCCAAATACCAGGAAGTATCAAAAACAAAAGCAGCTTTATTTAAAACATGACATACCAAAAAGAGACAAAAATGCATGTAAAAAAAAGCACTCAATAAATGCAATGAAAAAAAAGACAAGTAATCTAATTTACATAATAGGTGCAGAAATGCTGCAGAAAATCTGTAACATCAAAAACTCACCAAAAACCTAAAGCTATGTTTTTTTAATGCACATTTTCAGCAGCATTTCACAGTACCAGCAAAGTCTGAGATTTCAGAAATCTCATGCACACACCTTGGTTTTTTTTCCTGGCAGTTTTGTCAAAGAGCTGCGTTTTTGCAAAATGCAGCATGTCACTTATTTCAGTGTTTTTCACTCATTGAGAGCAATAGTGCAAGAAATGCTGCAAAAAATGTAGGTATCAGGTTTTGCTGCATTTTTTTATGCCAAAACCTGAAGAAATTGAATCAGATTATTTTTTTATTCACTTAACTTTATCAGCATGCACAAGAGACAAATGTACTCTGACAAAAACGCAGCAAAAACTAAGCAAAATCTTCTTTTTATAAGCAGCTTAAACTTTGCTTAAAATAACGCAGCGCATGAACATAGCCTAAGGGTGAGTGCACACACTGCGGATTTTTCCACGCGGATTTTACTAAATCCGCATGTAAAACGTCCTGCGTTTTACCTGCAGTTTTTGTGCGGATTTCTATAATGGAGCAGGTGTAAAACTGCTGCGTATTCTGCACAAAGAATTGACATGCTGCGGATTCAAATCTGTGAGGAAAAATCCGCAGCAAGTGCACAGCGGTTTTATTTTTTTACATAGGTTATTTATGGTACTGAACAACGCAGCAGAAACTGCTGCGGATCCGCAGGGCCAAATCCGCTGCGGATCCGCAGCAGAATCCGCAACGTGTGCACAGACCCTTAGACTACTTTCCCATTATGAGCTTTTGCTGAGTTTTTGATGCTGCAGACTTTCTGCACCATTTCTACACCCATTAACTAAAAAGGGTTACTTGCATTTTTTTTTTAAATACGCAGCATCAAAAACTTACCAAAAGCTCAGCGTGGGAATGTAGCCTTACATAACAAGTATATTCATATTCAAGCTAACACCACCAATTCTTTTAATCTTGATAAAGATGTGGTGAACACCACTGATGTCATTTCTGTTACCGTATTCAGCATAGTTGTACATGTGTATAAAATTATATGAAATTAAGCAGTTAAAATATTATTTCTTTACAGGAACTGGCACAATTATTCTTGTCAGTTTTATTACTAATTTATATGTACCACATTTTATAAATCAAAGATTTTTGTGGAAATGTATGAATTTGTCATGTCACTTTGATCAAATATACACATATCTTCTCAATATTGGCAGTCTCACGGTTACACCCTTTATTTTACAAGCAGTGTGCAAACCTTATCTGATTGCTTGCAATTACTAGGGCATACACCTTTGCTGCGTTGTTATACTAGACTTTGTGGACCAACTTAGAGGTTGTCCCATAAATAAATATTAAAGGAAATGTGTCATCAGAAAACGACCTATTGTATTATTCAGGTTTTTGTTAAATTTTAAAATATCCCTATATCAAAAATTTAATTTTTACTTTGTCCACTACAACTAATATTAGGCCTATGCTTCCTGTTCCTTTCAGCAGCTACATGGACATAGACTGGATCTCACTCATTGCTTTGTACAGGAGAACTTTCTAGGCATGCTTTGATATGGGCAAAGGGAGAGGGAGGCTGTGAGCAATGACAATCACCTATTATGTGTCCTGTGATGCTATGAATTGTATAATATTAATAAACTATGAGCCTAATATTAATCCAAGTTAGGTCTAGTGTGAGTGCAGGTAAGTGGGGCCTCACCGGTTTTGATATAGATGCCCTATCATACAAATAGGTCATCCTTAGTAATCCTATAGCCTTCCATAAATGATGTATTCACCATGAAAGCTAGTAATCAGGGGCGTAACAATCATGGTTGCAGAGGTCAACAACCATGTCTGCTTACACCAGCTCAACCATTTACTGGATGTGCGTCTTTGGATGCACATTTTGCTGAAATGTGTTGAGGCGCAGAAACCATCCATGTCCATGCGCTGCAATACACTCTGCCAGCCAATCGGAGGCCAGCTGCTGAAGTTGCCGTGCATCTGACTGGCGTTGCATGGCAATGATGTCATGCGCTTCCGTCACTTGCACACTGAAGTCAAGTGCAGGCTTTAGAAGAGGACGCTATGTGGAGGGAAGGTGAGTTTAATCATTTTTTTTTCTAAGCATTTAAGTAGAAATCCACATGGAGCATATGGGAATAATTATAGCTGGAAAGAGAAACTATAATTATGGAAGAGAAAGAGAGCTGACACTTCCATCTCCTTTGAAGTAGGGGCCTTCTGCGGTGACCAGATAATTACAGGAGGGAGATTTGCTGGGAAGAAGGCAACAAGACTGAGATATGTTGAAGCAGAGACCTAACAGTACCTTTCCCAGGGATAGGACTTCCTTAGATAAAATAATCTTACATCTTTTGGAGCCAGTCATCAGTGATGAATATTGGGGTTTGCATCTATCTGTTATTTATGGGAGATATAGCGAAGGGATGCACATAACGCATTCACTCACAACACCATAAGACCGGCAGAACCCCTACAGCTTAATATTGGTCCAATGGATGGTGCTATCCATGCCATGTTTAATCTATATAGACAGATAAAATCATGATAAAAAAACATGAGAACATTATCTGCCACCTGGGACCTTCAGGGGCAAATATATCCTGCAAATTGTGGATCTCATGGAATTCTGAAGGACCTAGCACTTCCCACAACCAGCCTCCATGTGCCCTCATGGTGTATGGGCATAGCCTTGAGCTAATAAAAATGAAAATGTGGGTCTCTGTCTTTGTTTATTCTGGAAGGCATAAGTTCTCTGTAAGAGTGTTCCATTTTCCCAATCGGAGTGTTTCAATTTTTTTTGTTATTGTGGAGCTGGCAGTGACCGTCCCGTGGTATGTGTGTGTATATATATATATAAATATATATATATATATAATATATATATACAGGGTGGTCCAAAAGTAGGTTTACAGCATGTGTAATAGGGTTATGAAGGGGGAGATTTGTCAAACATGGTGTAAAGTGAAACTGACTCAGTTGCCCTTAGCAACTAATCAGATTCCACTTTTCATTCTTCACAGACTCTTTGGAAAATGAAAGGTGGAATATGGTTGCTAAGGCAACTGAGTCAGTTTCACAGATCCAGTTTTCACAGATAAATCTTCCACAAAATGGCAAATAATTTAAATACAGATCAAAGAAAATGGATTTTAAAAGAGTATTGGAAATCTCAAAAAGCTGAAACAGTTAGAGCAAATTGGGTTGAAACATTTGGTACTCAAGCCCCAAAGAGACAAACCATTTACCGCATTCATGACAAATTCGATGCCACTGGCTCAATCATTAATGCTCCAAAAACTGGTTGACCCAAAACAGCCTGTACAGAAAATAATAAACAACTTGTTGCTGAAAAATTTGTTCAGAGTCCAAAAAGTCCACCAGAAGAGTCTCTTTAGATTTGGGAATTTCACGAGCTTCCATCATGCGAATCCTGAAATCTATTGGGTGGAAAGCTTATCGTCCACGTCTAATTCATGGTTTATTGGATGATCCAGACAGGCGGCTGCAATTTAGTGAGATTATGCTTAACGAAATTGAAGAAAATCCAGTAATTTTAGATAACATTATGTGGAGTGATGAAGCTTCTTTCAAATTATCTGGCCATATTAAAGGGAATCTGTCACCCTAAATTGGCGGGATATTTAAATGATGGCAGTCAGGTCAGATGGGCGGTGTTTTGGGTACTTGCCTTAACATGTTGTTCGCCGCTGTCTCCATTATTTCTGGGAATTGTAGTCGTTGTCCTCCATATAACTCGCCTGCGCATTGCAATCTGCGGGCAAAGCATACTGCGCGTGCGCAATTCAAGATTGCAATGCGCAGGCGCGTTATATGGAGGGCAACGACTACAATTCCCAGAAATAATGGAGACAGCGGCAAACAACATGTTAAGGCAAGTACCCAAAACACCGCCCATCTGACCTGACTGCCATCATTTAAATATCCCGCCAATTTAGGGTGACAGATTCCCTTTAACAGACATAATTGTATTTACTGGTATAATGAGAACATGCATTTAACAGATCAACAACTAAATGAGCCTGGCGTCAATGTTTGGGGTCGTATTTCAAGTTTTGGTGTTTTTGGACCATTTTTTTTATGGAACAATCACAGGAGATAAGTATCTCGAAATTCTAATGAACCAAGTTGTTCCCCAGTTACAGCAACAGCCTAATTCAAATGACCTTTATTTCCAACAAGATGGGGCCCCTCCACATTATTCCAGAGTCGTCCACGAGTATCTTGAAACATTTCCTAATAAATGGATTGGCCGAAGAGGCCCACTTGATTGGCCGGCACGTTCACCAGACTTGACCCCAATGGATTTTTTCTTTTGGGGAGTACTCAAGGACAAAGTTTATAGTCAAAAACCAAAAAGTGTCAGTGATTTAAAAAATTACATAAGAGATGCATTTCAAGAAATTAATACCCAAAGAGACTTGTGCAAAAATGTTTGTCGAAGCGTAAGAGGCAGACTTCAAAGCTGTGCAAATTGTGATGGAAAACAGTTTGAGCGTTGCTAAAATTTAAGGGCTTTTGTATAATTGTTCAGAATAAAATTTAATTGTCAATGTTATGCTTGTGTTAGTAAATATAATGTTATATATAAATCAAAATAAATGTTATTATTTTATGTCCACCTACTTTTGGACTACCCTGTATATATATATATATATATGTATATTCCATGCATTGGAATCATAGGTGTATATACCATAGGCTCACTGTGAGTTCCCCAATAACTGACCCAATAGTGGAAATAGTTGCAGTCTTGTCCGTCACTCAATTGTGTAATTGTCCTGACAATTGGAAGCAGCAGAGTTATGTCTCTTAACAAACTGGTAACAGTGGTGGGATATGCATAACTCCCCTGGCTGTTATCCTTGACAAACTGGTGTCAGCGGTGGGTTCTCTCCAGTGTCATCTGACACACACGTAACAGTGATGGGATCTGCGTGAATCTCCATGGCTGTTATCCCTGACAGGGACATATATACCAGGATGGGCCTAAGATAGGAAACATATTAAAGAACATATATACCAGGATGGAGGTCATATATAGCAGGATGGGGAACATATATGTTTTTAACTATTTTGTTACATTACAACCTGTGTTTAAATATTTTTGTGATCTGATTTGTGTGTGATGCATCAGCACTAAATAGTATAAGTGAAGTAAGAAAAATATACCTTGCAGGGAATCACATTAACTAAATGCCTCCCATCTGATAGTCAGGGCATTTTACTATGTGCTTTCGCTGCCCTTTAAGAGCAGGGAAGGACGCACTAGGCACACAGGGAAGGAAGAGGCAGCTTTGGAGGACGCTGCTGAGGCCGGGCCGGTGAGTAAGCCAGCGTCCCCGCATGATGGGAGGAGGGTAACCATGTGGAGGTGTCGGCAGAAGTAACAGAAAACAAGTCCACCTGTGTACAATCTAAGTGTCACATGGTATGTCAGTATATACACACGTTAACCAAACAACACTTTGGAGATTTCCAAACAAGTCAGGGACAAAGTTGTCGAGAAGTACAAAATAGTCCAATCTCTGATGATCCCCCAGAGCACCAACAGATCCATTATCACTGAATGGAGAGAACACGGTACCACAAAAAAAACTGCCAAGAGAGGGCTGCCAACCAAAACTCTCATCTCAGGCAGCGCGGGCATTCATCAGAGAGGCAGCATAGAAGCCAAACGGTAACCTTGAAAGAGCTGCAGAGTTCCAAAGCAGAGATTAGAGTATCTGTCCATACGACCACAATAAGCTGTGCACTCCATAGAGGTGGCCTTTAAAAGCCTTTACTTACAAAAATTGTAAAGCTTGTCATGAGTTTGCCAAAAGACATGTGGTAGACTCCACAAATGTACAGGTCCTTCTCAAAAAATTAGCATATAGTGCTAAATTTCATTATTTTCCATAATGTAATGATTACAATTAAACTTTCATATATTTTAGATTCATTACACACCAACTGAAATTTGTCAGGTCTTTTATTGTTTTAATACTGATGATTTTGGCATACAACTCCTGATAACCCAAAAAACCTGTCTCAAAAAATTAGCATATCAAGAAAAGGTTCTCTAAACGACCTATTACCCTAATCTTCTGAATCAACTAATTAACTCTAAACACATGCAAAAGATTCCTGAGGCTTTTAAAAACTCCCTGCCTGGTTCATTACTCAAAACCCCCATCATGGGTAAGACTAGCGACCTGACTGATGTCAAGAAGGCCATCATTGAACCCTCAAGCAAGAGGGTAAGACCCAGAAAGAAATTTCGCAACAAATAGGCTGTTCCCAGAGTGCTGTATCAAGGCACCTCAATGGGAAGTCTGTTGGAAGGAAACAATGTGGCAGAAAACGCTGTACAACGAGAAGAGGTGACCGGACCCTGAGGAAGATTGTGGAGAAGGACCAATTCCAGACCTTGGGGGACCTGAGGAAGCAGTGGACTGAGTCTGGTGTAGAAACATCCAGAGCCACCGTGCACAGGAATGTGCAGGAAATGGGCTACAGGTGCCGCATTCCCCAGGTAAAGCCACTTTTGAACCATAAACAGCGGCAGAAGCGCCTGACCTGGGCTACAGAGAAGCAGCACTGGACTGTTGCTAAGTGGTCCCAAGTACTTTTTTCTGATGAAAGCAAATTTTGCATGTCATTCGGAAATCAAGGTGCCAGAGTCTGGAGGAAGACTGGGGAGAAGGAAATGCCAAAATGCCTGAAGTCCAGTGTCAAGTACCCACAGTCAGTGATGGTGTGGGGTGCCATGTCAGCTGCTGGTGTTGGTCCACTGTGTTTCATCAAGGGCAGGGTCAATGCAGCTAGCTATCAGGAGATTTTGGAGCACTTCATGCTTCCATCGGCTGAAATGCTTTATGGAGATGAAGATTTCATTTTTCAGCACGACCTGGCACCTGCTCACAGTGCCAAAACCACTGGTAAATGGTTTACTGACCATGGTATTACTGTGCTCAATTGGCCTGCCAACTCTCCTGACCTGAACCCCATAGAGAATCTGTGGGATATTGTGAAGAGAAAGTTGAGAGACGCAAGACCCAACACTCTGGATGAGCTTAAGGCCGCTATCGAAGCATCCTGGGCCTCCATAACACCTCAGCAGTGTCACAGGCTGATTGCCTCCATGCCACGCCGCATTGAAGCAGTCATTTCTGCAAAAGGATTCCCGACCAAGTATTGAGTGCATATCTGAACTTTATTATTTGATGTTTTTTTTGTTTGTTTTTAAAAAACACTTATTTTATTGGATGGTTAAAATATGTTAATTTTTTGAGACAGGTTTTTTGGGTTATCAGGAGTTGTATGCCAAAATCATCAGTATTAAAACAATAAAAGACCTGACAAATTTCAGTTGGTGTGTAATGAATCTAAAATATATGAAAGTTTAATTGTAATCATTACATTATGGAAAATAATGAAATTTAGCACTATATGCTAATTTTTTGAGAAGGACCTGTATTTAGGAAGGTGCTGTGGACAGATGAGACCAAAATTTAACTTTTAGCCAACAAAAGTAAATTCTGTGTCTAGCGCAAAACCTACAAAGCTCATCACCCCAAGAAGACCATCCCCACAGTAAAACATGGTGGTGGCAGCATCATGCTGTGTTGATGTTTTTTGGCAGCAGAGACAGGGAAAATTGTTTGAGCTGAGGGGAAAATTGATTGTGCAAAATACAGGGATATTCTTGTCATTCTGTCATTTATTTGAGACTGAAACAAAGGTTCACCTTCCAACAAGACAACGACCTAAAGCATACTGCTAAAACAACACTCAAGTGGTTTAAGGGGAAACATGTAAATGTTTTGGAGTGGCCTAGTCAAAGTCCAGACCTTAATCCAATTAAGACTCTGTGGTCAGACTTAAAGATTGCTGTTCACCAGAGGAAACCATCTAACTTGAAGGAGCTGGAGCAGTTTTGCCTTGAGAAATGGGCAAAAGTCCCAGAGGCATGATGTGGAAAGTTCATATAGACTTATCCAAACCAACTTGCAGATGTCACTGATGAGTCACTGTATCACTGTGCCACAAATCTTCAGAGCGCCAACCTGGGGAATAAGTTATGTACGGGCATAACTGGGGGTAACTCCAGCTGGTAAGTCCCCGGGCTGAGAATGGCCGACACCCGATACGGCCTGATCACCCGAAAACTCCAGACTCCAGCAGCACACTTCCACCGGATGTTTTTGGTGGACACCCATACATACTCGTTCGCACACAGGTCTGGACCTGAATGTTTTTTGCCACACACACGTTGCCACAAGATGGTGAACTCTTTGAGGAACTGTCAACAGAGGCATCCCCCTGTGTCACCACATTCACACAATTCTCAGAGGAAACCACCACACTCCCCTGACCCCTCCTCCCAAGAGGGCTCCGACTTTCAGGATTGGCTAGTGGTGAGGGTTGGGACTTGCCCTTACTCCTTGGCAGAACCTCTGCTGCCCCCACTGGAGAAGGAGATGGTTGCAGAAAGACGGCCGAGACAGTAGCCCCCGGGCAGCAGCCCTCACACGACTGACCCCAGCTGACTATTTCCCTGGAACTCCTATCTATGACCGGGTTGTGTTTTTTCAACCAAGGGAGGCCTAAAACGATGGGTATTGGCATACCCTCCAAGACGTAGCATTACAGGGACTCTTCATGACGAGTCCCTATATGCAGGCATATATCATGCACGACCTGGGTCACACTGCCCTGGCTGAGTGGGACAGAGTCAATGGTCTGGATGCCTATTGGTTTTTCTAGCGTCCTACACATCAGGCCATGGGTCCGGACAAAGTGAGCATTCACCAAATTGACTCCTACTCCACTGTCCACAAGCATCTGTATTCCCTTAGTTACCCCGCCAATCACCACTCTTGCAGACAGGGTACACTGAGGGGAAGAAATGGAGGAAATATACACTCTCTGGTCGCCTCCCTCCACACGACCAGGGGCATGTGGCATCTTAGATGATACAGGTGTTTTGGCGCGAGCTGGGCAGACCCCAATGAAATGACCAGTCTGTCCACAGTAAAAACATGCCCCCACACGTCGAACTGCAGGCAACCCCGTTTGGGAACCAACTGCTCCCACCTGCATGGGTTCGTCTGACTGCTCAGCTGTGTCCTCCTCTCTAGCAAGGACAACAGGGGACAGTTTTGGTGTATGTCTCTCCCTGAGGCGTCTATTCACCCAGATGGCAAGGGACATGGTGGACTCTAATGACCTGGGGGCGGCGTACTGCACCAGAGTATCCTGCAACCTTGGGGACAGACCCTGCACAAAATGACTCCTAAGGGCAGGATCATTCCACTGTGTGTCAGAGGCCCATCTCCTGAAGTCTGAACAGTATTCTTCAGCCAGCCGGTTCCCCTGCTTGATTTTACGGAGTCGAGATTCCGCCAGGGAGACGCCATCAGGATCTCCATACACCAGCGCCAGAGCCGCAAAAAACCCGTCCACCGACCGTAAAAATGGTGAATCGGTCGGCAGGGAGAAGGCCCAAGATTGGGGATCACCTTTAAGAAGGGAGACAATAATCCCCACACGCTGTTCCTCACTCCCAGATGAACGGCGACGGAGCCTTAAGTACAATTTACAGGCCTCCTGAAAAACCAGAAATGTATCTCTCCCTCCAGATAGCCTGTCAGGGAGAGATATCTTAGGTTCTGGTTGAACCTGCACCTGAGCCGCGGCCCAGAAACCCACCAACTGCTGTAACTGCTGCACCACCTCACCCCGCAGCACCTTAAGCTCATCTGTGAGGGTCTGAAGCAGTTGGGCAAAGGCCTGCATTTGGGCCATGGCTCACCAGAAAGGGAAAAAAAAAATATGTCGGTTGGTGATAATGTCATGGGGCAGTAATAGAAATACAGGGGACGAGGAACATGGGCCCTTGAACTGCCCCTAAGGCTAAGGGAGGGCCCTATCTTTCCTTAACTTGGGGGTACACTTGAAGGTAGTGAGGCCCAAGTCACCGACCTGTCCCTATCTCCTGTTTAGCCCTGAGCTAAACCCCCAACCCCCTCACCAGGAGGTGAGACAGGGAATAAAGGGAACTGCACCAACAATAACTAAAGGAAGGAAAGACAGACACCTAGGGGTTAAATCAGCTAAACAACAAACACTTAGCTTTCTCTGCTGCAATGCACTGCACAGCAGAGTAAGGCACCAGATCAGGGAAACAGCAGAAGTACCACTGCGCTCAGCAAGCTCCTGACTCCAGCTTGGTTGGTCTCCAAAAAGCAGAAGTATCACCAACAGTCAGCTGAAGCCTCAGGTGACCTTTTAAAGGATGGTGGGAGTGGTCACCGCCTTCCCCTGACAAGTCAGCAGCAATGTAATTACACCAGCGGCCACCGGGGAAAAGAGTGACATTAACCCCCGATGGCCTGAAAGGAAAAAGGTTTCAATATGGAAAGCAAGATCTGCCACAGATTCAAAAGTGGATCGTGACAATAAGTATTTGATACAATAGAAAAACAGAACATAACATTTGGTACAGAAACCTTTGTTTGCAATTACAGAGGTCAGGCATTTTGTCACGATCCATTTTTGGATGCGTGGCAGCTCTGGTTCCTCTATAATTTAAATGTAGCTTTTTCCTTTCTGGTCAGCAGGGGTTTAATGTCAATTTCCCTGGCTGGCAGCGTGCTGTAGCCTGCTGAATTGCTAGGTCAGCTGATGTGGGTGGTGACCACTCCCACCATCATTTAAATGGTTACCTGATGCATCAGCTGACTGTTTGTGATAGAGTTTCTCTGTAGACCAGCTGTTCAGTTTCAGCTCTCTGTTCTCGGCACTGTAGCAGCTATTTCTGGACTTTGGAGTCCTGTTTCTGTGTCCTCTGTGGTGTGGAGCTTGGCAGCGGAGTCTGGAGCTTTTTACCTTGTCTGTCTCGTAATTGTCACTACCCCCTGTGTTGCACCATCTGCAGTGGTGAGGCTAGTGCCCTTGCCGGCCAGTGCTCTAGCCAGGGCAGTGCAAGGTGACAGCGAGGGACGAGGTTCTTGACGGCAGTAGGGGGAAGGACTCGCTTAGAGCATTAGGGAGTGCAGGGACAGGCTCAGGTTGGAGTCAGGAGGTGTCCCTTCCATCATTCCCTATCGGTAGGGCCTTTCTCCCCCCATTTCCATCCCATTGTGTGTGTTGTGCCGTCCGCTGACAAACCCCCTGTTGGGTCATGACGTATCGTGACATGACACATTTCCTGTAGTTCTTGACCAAGTTTGCACACTGCATCAGGGATTTTGGTCCACTCCTCCATACAGATCTTCTCCAGATCTTTTAGGGTTCAGAGCTGTCGCTGGGCAACATTGAGTTTCAGCTCTCTCCAAAGATTTTCTATTGGGTTCAGGTCTGGAGACTGGCTAGGCTAGCCCGGACCTTGAAATGATTCTTATGGAGTCACTCCTCAGTTGCACTGACTGTGTGTTTCAGGTCATTGTCTTGCTGGAAGACCCAGCATACGACCCATCTTGAATTGTGTTTCTGAGGGATGAAGGTTGTTGGCTAAAATCTCCTAATATATGACTCCATCCATCATCCATTTGCAGAAAAGCACCCCCAAAGTATTATGTTTCCCCAACCTTGCTTCACGGTTGGGACGGTGTTTTTGGGGTTGTACTCATCCTTCTATTTTGTTCTCATCTGACCACATGACCTTCTCCCATGCATCCTCTGGATCATCCAGATGTTCATTGGCGAACTTCAAACTGACCTGGACATGTAACTTGCATGCCCTGCAGGATTTTAATCCATGATGGCGTACTGAGTTACTAACAGTAATGTTTGAGACTGTGGTCCCAGCTGTCTTCAGGTCATTGATCATGTCCTCCCGTGTAGTACTGGGCTGATTCCTGACCTTTCTCATAATCATCCTTACCCCACAAGGCGAGATCTTGCATTGAGCCCCAGACTGAGGAAGATTGACCGTCATCTTGTGTTTCTTCAATTTTCTAATCATTGTGCCAACTGTTGCCTTCTTGCCAAGCTGCTTGCCTATTTTCCTGTAGCCCATCCCAGCCTTCTGCAGGTCTACAATTTTGTCCCTGGTGTCCTTAGACACTTCTTTGGTCGTCGCCATGGTGGAGAGGTTGGAGTGTGATTGATTTGAGTGTGTGGACAGGTATCTTTTAGACAGGTAACAAGTTCAAACAAGTGCAATTAATACACATAACGAGTGCTGAGTAGAAGGGTTTCTGAAAGAAAAATTAACAGGTCTGTGAGAGACAGAATTCTTGCTGGTTGGTAGGTGATCAAATACTTATTTCATGCAATAAAATGCAATTTATTTAAAAATCATGCAATGTGACTTTCTGTTTTTTTTTCTTTTTTTATATTTAGATTCTGCCTCTCACAGTTGAAGTGTACCTATGATAAAAATGACAGACCTCTCCATTCGTTGTAGGAGGGAAAACTTGCAAATTCGACAATGCATCAAATATTCATTTTCCCCACTACATAATGTCATTGGTGAACAATGTATTACATATAAACTGACACAATATACAGAGCTCCTATGTATAATGTCACCGGTGATCACTGTATTACCTGTACATTGACACTACCGTATTTTCCAGACTATAAGACACACTTTTTTCCCAAAAATTTTTTGGGGAAAATGGGGGTGCATCTTATAGTCGGAATATACTTACAAGTAGTGTGGCAGCAGCAGGAGTCGGGCGCATCTGCGGCGGTCTGACGCTGCAATCCGATGATCACACTCCCTTCTGAGGCTGGTGCGGCAGTATTCAGCAGTGTGCAGTGGTGCGGGGCTCTGCCGACATTTTCTGAAACCCTGGAGCCTCCGCATTTCCATTGCTGTGATGTGTGGCCACCAGGAAAATGGCCGACTGGTCGGTGCATGTGCTAATTGAGATTTTGGCAATGAGATCTATCCCCTAGCTCTCGGGAGACGAGATCCCGATGCCGAGATCTCAATCTGCCCATGCGCTGACCCGACGGCCATTTTCCCGGAGGCCACTGCATCGCAGCAGTGGGGATGTGCGGGGCTCTGGGCTTTCAGAAAATGTCGGCGGAGCCCCCACACCACCAGCACTGCAGAACCTGCTGCACCAGTCTGGAATGGAAGTCATGTCGCCGGACCACCAAACACCCCCTGTGACCACGCTCCACCAACGCTACTAATTTCCCCCGGTAAGCTGAATTCAGACTGTAAGACGGACCCACATTTGATGCATTAATTTTTTTCCCTATCATCCTTCTGAAAATTTGGGGTGAGTCTTATGGTCCGGTGCATCTTATAGTCTGAAAAATACGGTGTATACAAAGCTCCTGTGTCACTGGTGACCACTGTATTACATGTACACTGACTATATACAGATCTCCTGCATATAATGTCACTGGTGTTCACTCTATTACCTGTATATTATACACTATATATAGACCTCTTGTGTATAATGTCACAGATGATCACTGTATTATCTGTATACTCTATACAGTTACTGTGTATAATGTATCCAGTGATGCCTGTATTACCTGCACATTATAAGCTATACAGAACTCTTGTGTATAATGTCACTGTTGAGTCACTGCATTACCTGTACACTGACACTATATACTATATACAGAGGTCTTGTGTGTAATGTCACTGGTGGTAATAATAGTGTTGTTAGTATTGTGTTTTTTATTCATAGAATCATAGAATAGTAGAGTTGGAAGGGACCTCCTGGGCCTACTGGTCCAACCCCCTGCTCAAAGCAGGATTCTCTAAATCATCCCAGACAGGTGTCTGTCCAGCCTCTGTTTGAAGACTTCCATTGAAGGAGAACTCACCACCTCTCGTGGCAGCCTGTTCCACTCATTGATCACCCTAACTGTCAAAAAGTTTTTTCTAATATCTAATCTGTGTCTCCTCCCATTCAGTTTCATCCCATTGCTTCTAGTCTTTCCTTGTGCAAATGAGAATAAAGATGATCCTTCTACAATGTGACAGCCCTTGAGATATTTGTAGAAAGCTATTAAGTCTCCTCTCAGTCTTCTTTTTTGCAAGCTAAACATTCCCAAATCCTGCAACCGTTCCTCATAGGACATGGTTTGCAGACCGGTCACCATTCTGGTGGCTCTTCTCTGAACTTGCTCCAGTTTGTTGATGTCTTTTTTAAAATGTAGTGCCCAAAACTGGACACAGTATTCCAGATGAGGTCTGACCAAAGAGGAGTAGAGGGCAATAATGACCTCACGTGATCTAGACTGTATGCTTCTGTTGATACATCCTAGAATTGCATTTGCCTTTTTTGCTGCTGCATCACACTGTTGACTCATGTTCAGTCTGTGATCAATTAGTATACCCAAGTCTTTTTCACATGCGCTGTTACTTAGCCCTATTCCTCCCATTTTGTATATGCTTTTTTCATTTTTATTGCCCAGATGTAGTACTTTGCATTTTTCCCTGATAAAATCCATTCTGATAGTTGCTGCCCACTGCTCCAGTTTATTTATATCTTTTTGAATCCTCTCTCTCTCTTCTCTAGTATTAGCTACCCCTCCTAGCTTTGTGTCATCACTCAGCAAATTTGATCAGTTTACCCTCAATTCCTTCATCTAAATCATTGATAAAGATGTTGAACAATACAGGGCCTAAAACAGAGCCTTGTGGTACCCCACTTGATACATTCTTCCAACTGGATGTGTAGCCATTTACGACCACTCTTTGGGTCCGATCACTAAGCCAGTTATGAATCCACCTAACAGTTGCCTTGTCCATTCCATACTTAGTCATTTTTTCAATAAGGATTGTGTGAGATACTTTGTCAAATGCTTTGCTGAAGTCAAGATATACTATATCTACAGCATTTCCCTGATCCACCCAGTCAGTGATTCTGTCATAGAAGGAAATTAAGTTAGTCTGACATGACTTATTAGTTACAAACCCATGCTGACTCTGTTTAATCACTTCATTGTTATCCAGGTACTTGCATACATGTTCTTTAATAATTTGTTCAAAGATCTTTCCTGGTATAGAAGTCAGACTCACCGGCCTGTAGTTCCCTGGGTCCACCTTCTTCCTCTTTTTGAAGATAGGAACAACATTTACTCTTCTCCAGTCTTCTGGGACTTCTCCTGTTCTCCAAGAATTTTCAAAGATTATGGACAGTGGTTCAAGAATTTCTTCTGCTATCTCCTTCAGTACTCTGGGGTGTAATTCATCTGGACCTGGATACTTGAATTCATTTAGGTTAGCTAAGTGTTTCCTCACTGTCTTTCTGTTTATAGATATCTTGGATTCTTCTATTCCTTTAATAGGACAGTGAAGATCAGTTGATGTTACATTTCCTTTCTGAGAGAAAATAGATGCAAAATAGGAATTTAACAGTTCAGCCTTCTCATCATCCTGTCTTACCATTTCATCATTTTCATCCTGTAAAAATCCTATAGCATCTTTGACTTTTCTTTTACTTTTGACGTATCCCCAAAATCCTTTTTTGTTGCTTTTGATGTCACTTGCAAGCCTTAATTCATTGTCAGCTTTAGATAATCTGAATTGTGCCCTGCAGGTTCTGCAGACGGCATTATATTCTTCTTTAGATATGTCTCCCTCTTTCCATTTGATAAACATTTCTTTCTTCCTTTTTAGCATGTGTTTAAGTTCTGTGTTCATCCATCCTGGTTTCCTTAAATGCTTCCCATTCATCACTCTTTTAGGAATTGTTAACAATTGTGCTTTGAGAATCTCATTTTTCAAGATTTTCCATCCTTCCTGGACATTTTTGTCCTTAAGGATATCCAGCCATTGGATCCCTCCAATTCTCTTTCTGAGTCCCTTAAAATCTGCCTTTCTGAAATCTAACCATGACGTCTGAGTCTTCACAGGTCTTCCTCCTCTTGTTATCCAAAATTCTAAAATAGCATGGTCACTACCTCCTAGGGTCCCAGCCACTCTTACATCCTCAACCATTTCTTCCCTGTTTATAAGGATATCAGTATTGTAGTATTTGATCAGTATTGTAGTATTTGGTCACTATGTGGTGGTAATATGTAGCCTGGTCATGGTGTGGTGGTATTTCTCCTTTGTATATAGTATTATTCAGTCACTATGTAGTGATATGTGGTCTGGTTATGGTGTGGCAGTATGTCTTCCTCGTATGTAATATTATTTGGTTACTATGTGATCTGGTCACAGTGTGGCAGTATTTCTTCCTTGTATGTACTATTATTCGGTTGCTATGTGGTCTGGTCACAGTGTGGCAGTATTTCTCACTTGTATGTAGCATTATTTGGTACTATGTGGTCTGGTGACGGTGTGGCAGTATTTCTCACTTGTATGTAGTATTATTTGGTTACTATGTGGTCTGGTCACAGTGTGGCAGTATTTTTTCCTTGTATGTAGTATTATTCACTTACTATGTGGTCTGGTCACAGTGTGGCAGTATTTCTCACACCCCCGGAAGAAGCAGGTGGCGAAACACACGTCGGAGTGTGGGGACGCCGAGCGGATACACCACTTTCACTTGGTAAATATTGTTTATTTATTTATATAAGACACTGCTTATTTGATTGCGGTTTGATGTTGTTAGTTGGAGGCCTTTATGGACTAGGGTCATGCTGCATCTTTACTATAT
Organism: Oophaga sylvatica; assembly: GCA_033576555.1. NCBI lineage: Eukaryota > Metazoa > Chordata > Amphibia > Anura > Dendrobatidae > Oophaga > Oophaga sylvatica. Next base: position 463,478,283 of record JARQOD010000004.1, read on the forward strand.
GGACAATCATCTGTGCCCCACTTGTTGATATGGTATTTTGCTACATCATATTAATGCGTTTTGGTGAATGTGATTTTTGGAGCATTTTTATATGTGGGAAATATACATAGTGCATTTATTTGGTGTCCATATTAATAGTATATGATTTATGTGTAGCATATCCACATTTATTTGATTGCCACCCATTGTATAACATATCATGTGATTTTTTCAGTGTTTTCAATATATTAGTGATTTTCTTGTACCATTCTTTTGGGTATGTTTTCCGCTTGGTATCCCTTGGACAGTATTTTGCTTTTTATTATTTTTAATATACCATTTTAAATTATTCACTAAAAAAGTTTATTGATTTTATTATATTGTCGGGATCTCTTCTTATTTCCCATAGTATTTCAGTATTTGTGATAATTGTGTTAATATTGATTTGAAGTGCCCAATGTATTTGGACATTTTTTTGTTGATATTTCTCACTTCTATGTATCATTATTCGGTTACTATGTGGTCTGGTCAATGTATGGCAGTGTTTATCCCTTGTACGTACTATTATTAAACTTGTTTTAATCAAAGAAGACCTTTGATGCAGACTACCGTAATTGTACATCCCAGTTATGGTGTGTGCACAGTAGATGTGCAGGAGCCGTCTGAGTTTTAAAGTCGATTCTCCATTATAATGGGGATAACGTTTGCATATACTGTAGGGTGGGCCTCTAGAGTCAATTCCCTTGTGGGCCTCAGACACCCCAGTCCGACCTTGAATCAAGATGTAATACGTACCAAGGAACTGCAGTTCAGGACTGTAATTTATAGTTACTGTGTAGAGTGATTACACTGTTTATACACTGTTTATACTATCCAATTTGTTTTATGTTGACGTTTGATGTAAAGCAAATACCTCGTACCAACATTATCACTTGCATTCAACATGTTGCATCTTCGGTACTATATTGTAACAGTTATCTGTTCAAATGTTTACTGTTAGCTTTAAAAAAAAAGTTAAATAAATAATTGTTAAAAAAAACTGCAGTTCAGTGCACAAAAAACAAGCACTCATACATCTATGTCAGTGGCTTTTGAGAAAGGGGAGGAAAAACTGGATGTGCAAAAAACAAACGTCTGCATCCTTAAGGTGTTATAGTACTGTAAAACACTTTTAAAATACACTGCCTTGCCAAAGTATTCGGCCCCCTGGAACTTTTCAACCTTTTCCCACATATCAAGCTTCAAACATAGAGATACCAAATGTAAATTTTTGGTGAAGAATCAACAAGTGGGACACAATTGTGAAGTTGAACGAAATTTATTGGTTATTTTAAATTTTTGTGGAAATACAAAAACTGAAAAGTGGGGCGTGCAATATTATTCGGTCCCTTTACTTTCAGTGCAGCAAACTCACTCCAGAAGTTCATTGGGGATCTCTGAATGATCCAATGTTGTCCTAAATGACTAATGATGATAAATGTAATCCACCTGTGTGTAATCAAGTCTCCATATAAATGCACCTGCTCTGTGATAGTCTCAGCGTTCTGTTTGAAGTACAGAGAGCATCATGAAGACCAAGGAACACAACATGCAGGTCCGTGATACTGTTGTGGAGAAGTTTAAAGCCAGATTTGGATACAAAATGATTTCCAAAACTTTAAACATCCCAAGGAGCACTGTGCAAGCGATCATTTTGAAATGGAAGGAGTATCATACCACTGCAAATCTACCAAGACCCGGCCGTCCGTCTAAACTTTCATCTCAAACAAGGAGAAGACTGATCAGAGATGCAGCCAAGAGACCCATGATCACTCTGGATGAACTGCAGAGATCTACAGCTGAGGAGGGACAGTTTGTCCATAGGAAAACAATCAGTCGTACACTGCACAAATCTGGCCTTTATGGAAGAGTGGCAAGAAGAAAGCCATTTCTCAAAGAAAATGATATGCTTGGTGTAAAGGCAACACAGCTCATCACCCTGAACACACCATCCCCACTGTCAAACATGGTGGTGGCAGCATCATGGTTTGGGCCTGCTTTTCTTCAGCAGGAAAAGGGAAGATGGTTAAAATTGATGGGAAGATGGATGGAGCCAAATACAGGACCATTCTGGAAGAAAACCTGTTGGAGTCTGCAAAAGACCTGAGACTGGGACGGAGATTTATCTTCCAACAAGACAATGATCCCAACATAAAGCAAAATCTACAATAGAATGGTTCACAAATGAACGTATCCAGGTGTTAGAATGGCCAAGTCAAAGTCCAGACCTGAATCCAATCGGGAATCTGTGGAAAGAGCTGAAAACTGCTGTTCACAAACGGTCTTCATCCAACCTCACTGAACTCGAGCTGTTTGCCAAGGAAGGATGGGCAAGAATTTCAGTCTCCTGATGTACAAAACTGATAGAGACGTACCCCAAGCAACTTGCAGCTGTAATCGCAGAAAAGGTGGCGCAACAAAGTATTAAGTTAAAGGGGCCGAATAATATTGCACGCCTCACTTTTCAGTTTTTGTATTTCCACAAAAATTTAAAATAACCAATACAATTCGATCAACTTCACAATTGTGTCCCACTTGTTGTTGATCTTCACCAAAAATTTACATTTGGTATCTTTATGTTTGAAGCATGATATGTGGGAAAAGGTTGAAAAGTTCCAGGTAGCCGAATACTTTCGCAAGGCACTGTAAATGCTCCTATGTTGCTCCTACACACGCATTAATGATCCCCTCGTGTGTCCTTTGATTACTAAACTATACAGTACAGGACTGAATTTGGAGCAATTTGCAACATGCTTATTAGTTTGTGTAAAATTGCAGTAAAAATGGGTGCTTGCTACTTGGTCAAGGTTTAGACTTTTTTTTTTACACAACACTTTTGTTGCTTTTTGGGGGGGTGAGGAGGAGAAAAAAGTGAAACAGTTTGCAGCAATACTAAATATTTATCAACCACCATGCATCATTTTGATAAATCCGCTGCAAATAACAGCAACATTTCATTAAGCAAAACTCTTCTGCATGATAAATTACCCCAAACTGCTGACTAGAAAAAAATATTTAAGAAAACAACAGTTTGACTTCTTTATTGAGCTATTCTAATGTGTATAACGAAGCAAGGAGTAGCTGTGTGTCCATGTCTATATGTATATATGTATGTACAGTACAGACCAAAAGTTTGGACACACCTTCTCATTTAAAGATTTTTCTGTATTTTCATGACTATGAAAATTGTACACTCACAGTGAAGGCATCAAAACTATGAATTAATACATGTGGAATTATAAACTTAACAAAAAAATTTGTAACAACTGAAAATATGTCTTATATTCTAGGTTCTTCAAAGTAGCCACCTTTTTCTTTGATGACTGCTTTGCACACTCTTGGCATTCTCTTGATGAGCTTCAAGAGGTAGTCACCGGAAATGGTCCTCCAACAATCTTGAAGAAGTTCCCAGAGATGTTTAGCACTTGTTGGCCCTTTTGCCTTCACTCTGCGGTCCAGCTCACCCCAAACCATCTCGATTGGGTTCAGGTCTGGTGACTGTGGAGGCCAGGTCATCTGGCGTAGCACCCCATCACTCTCCTTCTTGGTCAAATAGCCCTTACACAGCCTGGAGGTGTGTTTGGGGTCATTGTCCTGTTGAAAAATAAATGATGGTCCAACTAAACGCAAACCGGATGGAATAGCATGCCGCCTCAAGATGCTGTGGTAGCCATGCTGGTTCACTATGCCTTCAATTTTGAATAAATCCCCAACAGTGTCACCAGCAAAGCACCCCCACACCATCACACCTCCTCCTCCATGCTTCACGGTGGGAACCAGGCATGTAGAGTCCATCCGTTCACCTTTTCTGCGTCGCGCAAAGACACGGTAGTTGGAACCAAATATCTCAAATTTGGACTCATCAGACCAAAGCACAGATTTCCACTGGTCTAATGTCCATTCCTTGTGTTCTTTAGCCCAAACAAGTTTCTTCTGCTTGTTGCCTGTCCTTAGCAGGGGTTTCCTAGCAGCTATTTTACCATGAAGGCCTGTTGCACAAAGTCTCCTCTTAACAGTTGTTGTAGAGATGTGTCTGCTGCTAGAACTCTGTGTGGCATTGACCTGGTCTATAATCTGAGCTGCTGTAAACCTGCAATTTCTGAGGCTGGTGACTCGGATAAACTTATCCTCAGAAGCAGAGGTGACTCTTGGTCTTCCTTTCCTGGGGCGGCCCTCATGTGGGCCAGTTTCTTTGTAGCGCTTGATGGTTTTTGCAACTGCACTTGGGGACACTTTCAAAGTTTTCCCAATTTTTCAGATTGACTGACCTTCATTTCTTAAAGTAATGATGGCCACTCGTTTTTCTTTACTTAGCTGCTTTTTTCTTGCCATAATACAAATTCTAACAGTCTATTCAGTAGGACTATCAGCTGTGTATCCAACAGACTTCTGCACAACACAACTGATGGTCCCAACCCCATTTATAAGGCCAGAAATCCCACTTATTAAACCTGAAGGGCACACCTGTGAAGTGAAAACCATTCCCGTTGACTACCTCTTGAAGCTCATCAAGAGAATGCCAAGAGTGTGCATATTGAAGAACTTAGAATATAAGACATAATTTCAGTTGTTATACACTTTTTTGCTAAGTATATAATTCCACATGTGTTAATTCATAGTTTTGATGCCTTCAGTGTGAATTTACAATTTTCATAGTCATGAAAATACTGAAAAATCTTTAAATGAGAAGGTGTGTCCAAACTTTTGGTCTGTACTGTAGATGTACATACGTTATTACAAGGCCTACAGAAATGTATGAAAATTCTACCCTAGAAGAATATGTACCATACGCAAAGTAGACTATGCTGAACATGACACCGAATATGCAGAGGAGCAGGAGATAATATATAGGTTTGTAGCAAGAAATTCAATATAATTTGTATTTTAAAAACAAGATGGGTTTTCCATCTTTAAAAGAAATATTGGGAGCTGATTATGGGCTTCAATAGCAAATGGACACATACCTGTCTATGCTGAACCTTTATTTTGGTAAATTTGTACAAGATTTATACACTGCTCAAAAAAATAATGGGAACACTCAAATAACACATCCTAGATCTGAATGAATGAAATATTCTCATTGAATACTTTGTTCTGTACAAAGTTGAATGTGCTGACAACAAAATCACACAAAAATCATCAATGCAGATCAAAGTTATTAACCAATGAAGGCCTGGATTTGGAGTCACCCACAAAATTACAGTGGAATGTAATGTCCTTAAAACAAGTCAAAATGATGCTCAGTAGTGTGTGTGGCCTCCACGTGCCTGTATGACCTCCCTACAACACCTGGGCATGCTCCTGATGAGGCGGAAGATGGTCTCCTGAGGGATCTCCTCCCAGACCTGGACTAAAGCATCCGCCACTCCTCGACAGTCTGTGGTGCAACGTGACGTTGGTGGATGGAGCGAGACATGATGTCCCAGATGTGCTCAATCGGATTCAGATCTGGGGAATGGGCCGGCCAGTCCATAGCTTCAATGCCTTAATCTTGCAGGAACTGCTGACACACTCCAGCCACCAGAGGGCCGGCCATTGTCCTGCATTAGGAGGATCCCAGGAGCAAACGCACCAGTATATGGTCTCACAAGGGTTCTGAGGATCTCATCTCGGTACCTAATGGCAGTCAGGCTACCTCTGGCGAGCACATGGAGGGCTGTGCTGCCCTCCAAAGAAATGCCACCCCACACCATTACTGACCTACTGCCAAACTGGTCATGCTGAAGGATGTTGCAGGCAGCAGATCGATTTCCACGGCATCTCCAGACTCTGTCACGTCTGTCACATGTGCTCAGTGTGAACCTGCTTTCATCTGTGAAGAGCACAGGGCACCAGTGGCGAATTTGCCAATCCTGGTGTTCTGTGGCAAATGCTAAGCGTCCTGCACGGTGTTGGGCTATGGACGTCGGGCACCAGGGCTGCCACTAGGAATTTCAGGGCCCCATACTGGCAAAATTTATGGGGCCCCCCTTGAAACTCCACCCAGGCTCCACCCCCAGTTCCGCCTCCACCCTAGCTCCTCCTCCACCACACGAACCATCCAAAATCCCTCTGCCTTTTCTTGGAAAAACTCCACTTCTGCACCACGCCCTCACCAATGACACATTAACATCAAATCACATGCATAGCCATCAGCTTTTGTTTTGACCAAAAGATTTTTTTAAGCTTGCCACCACGACAAGGTAATATGGGTGAAATGGTGTGCACTCAAGTCTAGTGTACAGGAGATGCTGGTGAATTGGTCCTAAGCGGCACCAACAAATATAGGAAGAGCAAAATTCACCGCACACTACAATTGATTACTATGCAGAAAAATATTTTTATTTGAAAAAATATCCAATCCAAAGGAAGAAAGTGCCAGTGCCGTAATAATAATATGTACAATATACAGATACCCAACGTTTCAACCCTCCCGGATCTTAATCATGGGGTACTAGAGAAAAATAGAAGAAACATAGTGTGAGGCAATTATATACAGTTATTACATATATAACATATATACAGATATGGGCTGGATCATATATAATTGATTGCGAAAAATGTCATGTAGATAATAATCCAGAAAGTAGAATATATTGTTAAAGTACATATGGAGCATCATTATACAATCTCAACATGGAGATATATAGAGTAACGATTTATATAATCATAGTAGAACAAAAGCACAATGATATAAGAAACAAAGAAGTAGCGCATTTCTACCTTGTAAAATTAGTAAACAGAGATATGGCACATAGTAGAGGCAATAAATTCCTTGTAAATTCCCTTATAGCAGAGCCAGATGCTGCAGATAATATCAAAATGATTAATTAAATAAATATAGGGAAATAGGCGTCACCATCATTGAAATGTCAGAGATTACCTGCTGTGTACAAAGAGCAGGAGTTAAATGTATCCAGAATAGGGTAAAGTATGTCCTGAGTGGCGTCCTGATAGCCTGTACAGGGCAAATGGAACACAAATTATAGCCCATTATAGTGGCAGATGGAGTGGACTATTTACATGAAAACATACCTTTGGAGGTGGATGAAGTGAGAATATAGGCGGCGCACCTGCCGTGTACAGAAAGTAGGGGTTAAATGTGCCCTGGACGGGGTTAAAACATGTCCTGGATGGTGTCCACAGAGCCTACATGGGGTAAATGTGGCATAAGTTGCAGCCCAGAGTGATGGCAGATGGGGGAACCGCTTTGAATCAAATACATACCTTAAGAAGCGAATGTACAGGTTTACAGGCGGCGCTCCTGCGCCCTGCCTTGTCTGCTGGGTGACCAGGTGTATGGGAAGGGAGCAAATGGGGGTTTAAATGCGGCGCCGTGTACCGTCGGACTGGAAGTGCGTCATCCGGACCGGAAGTGACACGGCGCCACATGCAGGCCTCTAGTCTCCTCCCCCTAGATTTTGTCTCCTATACAGATTAGTGTCTCTCATAATCCTGCTTATATTTGCCTTTTCCCACCGAAAACATGGCGGCCGCTACCGCTATCGCGCATGCGCGATTACATCAGATCATGTTGCGCCGTGTCACTTCCGGTCCGGATGATGCACTTCCGGTCCGGCGGTACACGGCGCCGCATTTAAACCCCCATTTGCTCCCTTCCCATACACCTGGTCACCCAGCAGACAAGGCAGGGCGCAGGAGCGCCGCCTGTAAACCTGTACATTCGCTTCTTAAGGTATGTCTTAGATTCAAAGCGGTTCCCCCCATCTGCCATCACTCTGGGCTGCAACTTATGCCACATTTACCCCATGTAGGCTCTGTGGACACCATCCAGGACATGTTTTAACCCGTCCAGGGCACATTTAACCCCTACTTTCAGTACACGGCAGGGCGCAGGTGCTCCGCCTATATTCTCATTTCATCCACCTCCAAAGGTATGTTTTCATGTAAATAGTCCACTCCATCTGCCACTATAATGGGCTATAATTTGTGTTCCATTTGCCCTGTACAGGCTATCAGGACGCCACTCAGGACATACTTTACCCTATTCTGGATACATTTAACTCCTGCTCGTTGTACACAGCAGGTAATCTCTGACATTTCAATGATGGTGACGCCTATTTCCCTATATTTATTTAATTAATAATTTTGATATTATCTGCAGCATCTGGCTCTGCTATAAGGGAATTTACAAGGAATTTATTGCCTCTACTATGTGCCATATCTCTGTTATACTAATTTTACAAGGTAGAAATGCGCTACTTCTTTGTTTCTTATATCATTGTGCTTTTGTTCTACTATGATTATATAAATCGTTACTCTATATATCTCCATGTTGAGATTGTATAATGATACTCCATATGTACTTTAACGATATATTCTACTTTCTGGATTATTATCTACATGACATTTTTCGCAATCAATTATATATGATCCAGCCCATATCTGTTATTGATATGTTATATATGTAATAACTGTATATAATTGCCTCACACTATGTTTCTTCTATTTTTCTCTAGTACCCCATGATTAAGATCCGGGAGGGTCAAAACGTTGGGTATCTGTATATTGTACATATTATTATTACGGCACTGGCACTTTCTTCTTTTGGATTGGATAATTTTTCAAATAAAAATATTTTTCTGCATAGTAATCAATTGTAGTGTGCGGTGAATTTTGCTCTTCCTACCACGACAAGGTAGACTCTATTGGCAGGGCCCTACTCTACTCTAACCTCTTAAACATTTGGTAACTTTTTTTTTGTATATTTTAATTATCTTTCTTCAAGGGAATGTGTCACATACATTTTTTAAACTAATTGAAATCATATATATATATATATATATATATACACACACTGTATTTCTGATTGCAGATTATTGTATTCAGTTAATGATGGGCCCCATATAATGCTCCATAAAAGTTATGCCCCCATAAGATGCTCCATATATTTTATGCCCCATATGATGCCCCATAGATTTTATACCCCCATGATGCTCCATAGATTTTTGTCGCCATATGATCTCCATAGATTTTATGCCGCCATATGATGCCCCATAGATTATGCTGCCATATGATGCTCCAAAGATTATGCCTCCATATGATGCCCCACAGATTATGCCGCCATATGATGCTCCAAAGATTATGCTGCCATATGATGCTCCATAGATTTTATGCCCCATATGATGCTCCATCGATTTTATGCCCCATATGATGCTCCATAGATTATGCAGCCATATGATGCTCCAAAGATTTTATGCCGCCATATGATGCCCCATAGATTATGCTGCCATATGATGCTCCAAAGATTATGCCTCCATATGATGCCCCACAGATTATGCCGCCATATGATGCTCCAAAGATTATGCCGCAATATGATGCTCCAAAGATTATGCCGCCATATGATACTCCATAGATTTTATTCCCCATATGATGCTCCATAGATTTTATGCCCCATATGATGCTCCATAGATTATGCCGCCATATGATGCTCCAAAGATTATGCCGCCATATGATGCCCCACAGATTATGCCACCATATGATGCCCCAAAGATTATGCCGCCATATGATGCTCCAAAGATTATGCCGCCATATGATGCTCCAAAGATAATGCCGCCATATGATGCTCCATAGATTATGCCGCCATATGATGCTCCAAAGATTATGCCGCCATATGATGATCCATGGATTTTATGCCCCATATGATGCTCCATAGATTATGCCCCATATGATGCTCTATAGATTATGCCGCCATATGATGCTCCAAAGATTATGCCGCCATATGATGCCCCACAGATTATGCCACCATATGATGCCCCAGATTATGCCACCATATGATGCTCCATAGATTTTATGCCGCCATATGATGCTCCATAGATTATGCCCCATATGCTCCATAGATTATGCCGCCATATGATGCTCCAAAGATTATGCCTCCATATGATGCCCCACAGATTATGCCGCCATATGATGCTCCAAAGATTATGCCGCCATATGATGCTCCAAAGATTATGCCGCCATATGATGCCCCATAGATTATGCCGCAATATGATGCTCCATAGATTTTATGCCTCCATATGATGCCCCACAGATTATGCCGCCATATGATGCTCCAAAGATTATGCCGCCATATGATGCTCCAAAGATTATGCCGCCATATGATGCCCCATAGATTATGCCTCCATATGATGCTCCATAAATTTTATGCCTCCATATGATGCCCCACAGATTATGCCGCCATATGATGCTCCAAAGATTATGCCGCCATATGATGCTCCAAAGATTATGCCGCCATATGATGCCCCATAGATTATGCCGCAATATGATGCTCCATAGATTTTATGCCGCCATATGATGCCCCATAGATGTATATGCCCCCATATGATGCTCCATAGATTTTATGCCCCATATGATGCTCCATAGATTATGCTGCCATATGATGCTCCAAAGATTATGCCGCCATATGATGCTCCATAGATTTTATGCCCCATATGATGAGCAGGCAGGGGGGGCGGCCACACGCAGCAATCCAACAGGGCCCCAGCCCAGGGCAGGCAGGAGGGGCCCGCAGCATCCACCAACAGGGTCCCCAGGGCCCCTGTTGCTGGATGCTGCACCTGCGGGCCCCCCGCCTGCCCTGGGGGTCCATTTGGTGGATGCTGGGCCCCCCCTTCCTGCCCTGGGCCCTGTTGGTGGTGCGTGGTGGATGCTGGCGCTGCGGCTGTCCTGGCCGGGCCCCCCCTGCGACAGACTACTCACCCTGCTGAGCTCGCCTGCACCCGGTCCGGTCCGCCGCTCCCAGCCACGTGGCAGTGTGTGTCTGGCACAGCACACCGACGTGACACGCTGCTCGCTCTGCTCCAGAATGAGGAAGTGGAGCAGAGCAACATGTGACGTCACGGCTGGACCATGATGCATCAGGGCGGGCTGTAGCTTAAAGCTACAGTGCCTGCCCATTTAATTTGCCAGCCAGGAGATCAGGACTGGGGACAGTGGGGAATATAAAGCAGCGAAGTGCTGCGCCTGCTGCCGGACCGTGCTGCCAGCGAGCTGGGGCGGCGGGCGGGCCCCCCTAAAGCACCGGGCCCCATACATTAGTAAGGGCTGTAATGCCCTGATGGCGGCCCTGTCGGGCACTCAGGCCATCCCCATGGAGTCGGTTTCTAACCGTTTGTGCAGACACATGCACATTTGTGGCCTGCTGGAGGTCATTTTGCAGGGCTTTGGCAGTGCTCCTCCTTGCGCAAAGGCGGAGGTAGCGGTCCTGTTGCTGGGTTGTTGCCCTCCTACAGCCACCTCCACGTCTCCTGGTGTACTGGCCTGTCTCCTGGTAGCGCCTCTAGGCTCTGGACACTACGCTGACAGACATAGCAAACCTTCTTGCCACAGCTCGCATCCTGGATGAGCTGCACTACCTGAGCCACTTATGTGGGTTGTAGAGTCCGTCTCATGCTACCACGAGTGTGAAAGCACAACCAACATTCAAAAGTGACCAAAACATCAGCCAGAAAGCATTGGTACTGAGATGTGGTCTGTGGTCCCCACCTTCAGAACCACTCCTTTATTGAGTGTGTCTTGATAATTGCCAATAATTTCCATCTGTTGTCTATTCTATTTGCACAACGGCATGTTAAATTGATTGTCAATCAGTGTTGCTTCCTTAGTGGACAGTTTAATTTCACTGAAGTTTGCTTTACTTGGAGTTAAATTCTGTTATTTAAGTTTTCCCTTTATTTTTTTGAGCAGTGTATATATATATATATATATATATATATATACAGACGTGACAGAGTCTGGAGACACCGTGGAGAGAGATCTGCTGCCTGCAACATCCTTCAGCATGACCGGTTTGGCAGTGGGTCAGTAATGGTGTGGGGGTGGCATTTCTTTGGAGGGCCGCACAGCCCTCCATGTGCTCGCCAGAGGTACCCTGACTCCCATTAGGTACCGAGATGAGATCCTCAGACCACTTGTGAGACCATATGCTGGTGCGGTTGGCCCTGGGTTCCTCCTAATGCAGGACAATGCCAGACCTCATGTGGCTGGAGTGTGTCAGCAGTTCCTGCAAGATGAAGGCATTGAAGCTATGGACTGGCCCGCCCGTTCACCAGACCTGAATCCGATTGAGCACATCTGGGACATCATGTCTTGCTCCATCCACCAACGTCATGTTGCACCACAGACTGTCCAGGAGTTGGCGGATGCTTTAGTCGAGGTCTGGGAGGAGATCCCTCAGGAGACCGTCCGCCGCCTCATCAGGAGCATGTCCTGGCGTTGTAGGGAGGTCATACAGACAAGTGGAGGCCACACACAGTACTGAGTACAAAATTAAAGTGGAATATAACAAGTCAATGTTTTAAGGACATTACATTCCACTTTAATTTTGTGGGTGACTCTAAATCCAGGTCTTCATATGTTAATAAATTTGATTTCCATTGATGATTTTTGTGTGATTTTGTTGTCAGCACATTCAACTTTGTACAGAACAAAGTATTCAATAAAAATATTTCATTCATTCAGATCTAGGATGTGTTATTTGAATGTTCCCTTTATTTTTTTGAGCAGTGTATAAATCTTGTACAAATTTACCAAAATAATTCTGCGTGATGAATACACTTACTCATAGCTTTTAAATGACTAAACTGTATCTGATTTGCCAAAAAATCTTGTATGAAAAGGGTTAAAAATGTACAATCCAGAAACTTACAATGGCAAACAGATGAACTTGTAGCCCTATCTCTAGCTGAAGGAAGATATTGGCACTTTGCCGATGTATCACTCATCAGCTGACAACTGCATGGACAGTGCGCTGTACAAGCTGTCTGTGTTTGGTGGTTGATACTCGACTTGTCACTTCTCAAAAGCGACATTCTCATGTATATCTTGATGGTTAAGTGATAAGATAGGTGCCTGGAATCAGAAATTATAATATCTCAGGCCTGTATCTTGTGTGTGCCTTTACAGAATACACAGTTTCAAAAATAGTAAAAACATTCACATTTCATCTAAAAGAAAAAAAAAACCTTTGGGATATGTGCACACAGAATTTTCTGAAGAGGTTTTTTCTGAACCAGGTCTGCTTGGAAAAAAGAAAAACATTTGCGGTTTACATGATCCGTGTTTTGAACGTGTTTTTCTGCTTCAGGTTTTGAAAAACATTTGGTGGGAAAACATAGGGTGCATGACACTTCTTTAAAGAGGCTAATTATAGAATCCTCTACAAACTAGTAACTGTCCTAGCAAAAGGCTGCAAAATAAAGAAAATGTTAAAATTCTCTCCCAAAACCATTTTAGGAAAAAAAAACCCCTCCAGAGTATGTGTACACACTGCATGGACCTCCTGGCACCAGCTGGGGAGACCTGGATGAGCAAAGGGTGGATGGAACCTTGCAATCAATTTTAGGTGACCTATGTAGTACACCTATATATACAGTATATACCCTCTTGGACATTACCTTAGTAATACCCCTGACAAAGCTATACGTGAAAAGTGCGTTGGGGTGCTGGGCACTGTGGTTCAAACTGGCATAATTGCACTTTGTCTGTATTTTTTGTCATATCAGGTTGATAATTTTTCTTGCTGTCCCATAGGGATTTTTCTGATTCTGCTTTGTGCAGTTTATAATATCTAGCAGCATTAACCTCTTTTTACTCACAGTGCATTGCCTATAATTATTCTAAATATGACTATGTATTTTTCTACTTCACTCCCTGACAGGAGTTATGTTGCTTATCCATGCTATGTAAATCAAACCTTCTAACCTGACGTTAAATTCATCCATTGGTTTTATAAATTACTCTTTTGAAAGCTGAAACCCTCCCAAATTTGGTTTAGGTTAAGAAAGTAAATTGGCATCAATGCTGAAATATTGATCATTTAATGAACACAGAATGGTTAGATTTTGGCAAGACAAAAGGTTTTGTCGCCTGGTCATATAATGCACCCAATCCTAGTTTACATCCTCACCAGTGCTCAGTAAATGATAGGTTAATTAGTGGGTGTGTATAAAAAGAAACCCAGCACTCCAGACCTTCACTTGAACTGCAACTTGAGCTCTGACAACATGCCAAAAATCCACCCTGCGACCAAATCCTTGATTATCAAGAGGCTGAAGACCAGATCCACTGCAGAGGTGGCTGGCACCTTTGGTGTATCTCAGCATCAAGTACAAAGAATTAAAAAAAGATTTGAAGAGACTGGAGATGTGTTTGACAAGCCCAGGTCCGGCAGACCCGCAAGACAACTGCTCAGGAGAAATGTTTGTTGGTTAGAAAATCCAAAGCAAGCTCCTCTTCCACTGCAGCAGAGCTCCAACAGGTCTGGTCACCTCAAGTCCCTGTGTCAACTAGAACAGTTTGTAGGATTCTGTCTCAAAATGGCCTCCATGGTCGATTCAGTGCCCAGAAGCCAGCACTAAACAAAAGGCAAATAAAAAACCGTGTGTCATTTGCAAAGTCCCAAAGCCTGCTAAACAGATGGACGCTGGAAAAGTGGCAGAAGGTGGATTTCTCTGATGAATCATCAGTGGAATTACACCACAACCGCCACAAAGCCTGTATGGATCCAAAATACACCCAGAAAACAGTTAAATTTGGTGGTGGAAAGATCATGGTCTGGGGATACATTCAGTAAGGGGGTGTGCGAAACATTTGTAAGTTGGAAGGCAATATCAATAGCCTAAAATATCAAGAAGTATTAGCTACCTCTTACATTCCAAATCATAAAAGGGGTCTAATTCTGCAACAGGATGGTGCTCCATCACATACATCCATCTCTACAACAAAGTTCCTCCAGGCAAAAAAGATCAAGGTGCTCAAGGACTGGCCAGCCCAGTCACCAGACATGAACATCATTGAATATGTTTGGGGTAGTATGAAAGAGAAAGCTTGGAAGACAAAACCAAAGAATCTAGATGAACTCTGGGAGGCATGTAAGACTGCATTCTTCGCTATTCCTGATGACTTCATTAATAAATTGTATGAATCATTGTTGAACCGCATGGATGCAGTCCTTCAAGCTCATGGAAGTCACACAAAATATTAAATATGACTCTAATAGCACCACAACTTCAGTCACCAATGTTATGCAACATATATTTGTATTTTAAGTTAATTATTTGTTTGAATATCACATTACTTTCTGTGGGCGACAAAACTTTTGTCTTGCCAAAATCTGACCATTCTATGTTTATTAAATGATCAATATTTCAGCATTGATGCCAATTTATTTTCTTAACCTAAACCAAATTTGGGAGGGTTTCAGCTTTCAAAAGAGTAATTTATAAAACCAATGGATACAGTAAAGATGTATATCTTTGTACCGTGTTAGCCAGTAGATAGAAAAATATTTAGACTTGAGAGTCCTCAGTGGTTGATACCTTTTAATGGCTAACTGAAAAGATGGTAACAAATTGCAAGCTTTCGAGACTACTCAGGTCTCTTCATCAGGCAAAGACTAATCAATTTAGTCTTTGCCTGATGAAGAGACCTGAGTAGTCTCGAAAACTTGCAATTTGTTACCATCTTTTCAGTTAGCCATTAAAAGGTATCAACCACTGAGGACTCTCAACTCTAAATATTTTTTTAAAACCAATGGATGAATTTAACGTTCGGTTATAAGCTTTGATTTTCATAACATGGATAAGCGACATAACTTCTGTCAGGGAGTGTATGTATATTGAATGTACTGACGTATATTATAAAAATATATACACAAGTGCTTCTCACTAAATTAGAATATTATCAAAAAGTTAATTTATTTCACTTATTCAATACAAAAAGTGAAACTCATATATTATCTAAAGTCAATACAAACAGAGTGATCTATTTCAAGTGTTTATTTCTGTTAATGTTGATGATTATGGCTTACAGCCAATGAAAACCCAAAAGTCATTATCTCAGTAAAATAGAATAATTAACAAAAGACACCTGTAAAGGCTTCCCAAGTGTTTAAAAAGGTCCCTTAATCTGTTTCAGTAGTCTCCACAATCATGGGGTAGTGTTATGAATGTGCTAGAGATGGTTTCTGAGCAGAGGCTCCCTCTGGTGGTTACAGACAGTACTGAACCTTTCAACGAGGAATGGCAATCTGGGATCGCTGACTGGTCTGATATAAGGGAGGTTCCCTCCCATGATGGTTGCCGGTGATCAATTGTTCTTGTCTCAATTGTGGTTCCTGGTTCATTTGGAAGTTTGCTGAGTCTTGCCTGCATCTTCTGCTTTCAGATAAGATATTTTCTGCTTTTATTTTTGTGCTTGCTTTTTGCATTGTTCCCTGCACTTCTGTGGAGGTCAGCCGGGTCCCCTCTGGGGGGCTTGTGCTCCTCTCAGTTTATCTGAAGCCACTGTTATTTGTTCTTTTGCTTTTTCCTGTTTTTTCAGTGGCTGCGGCTTAGTTTTGTTACACCAGAGATCTGATTTAGGTGGTAGAGATCGTGTGATCTCAGGTGTTTTTGCAATCAGAAGTGTTGGTATTTTTTAGTTTTTTTTTGGGGATTGCAGTGAGTATCCTTTCCTGTACTTTTCTGTCTAGACAGATTGGGCCCCAGGGTTTGCTCATTCTATTTTCTGTCTGTGTCCGTGCATCTTCTTGTCTAACCGCCATTACATGTTTGGGGGCTTCCTATTTTCTTTGGGGATCTGCTCCAGGGCAGATAGCTTTCATATTTCTGCCTTTAGGTGTAGTTATCTCTCAGGCTGTGACGAGGCGTCTAGATCAACGTAGGAACGCTTCACGGCTACCTCTAGTTGTGTGGTTAGTTCAGGTTACTGCAATCCAATAGGTTCCAGCCTCTCTGGTGTATTGCCGTTTTTGCTTATTCTCCTCAGCTACCAAAACACAACAGGGCAGACTGCTGACTTGACAGATGTCCAGAAGGCAGTCATTGACACACTCCATAGGGAGGGTAAGCCACAAAAGTTCATTGCTAAAGAAGCTGGCTGCTCACCACAGAGTGCTGTATCCAAGCATATTAATGGAAAGTTCAGTGGAAGGAAAAAGTGCTGGCAGAAAAAGGTGCACAAGTAACCGGGATAACTGCAGCGTTGAAAGGATTGTTAAGAAAAGGCCATTCAAAAATTTATGGGAGATTCATAAGGAGTGGACTGCTGCTGGAGACATTGCTCAAGAGCCACCACACACAGACGTATCCAGGACATGGGCTACAAGTGTCGCATTCCTTGTGTCAAGCCACTCATGACCAATAGACAAAGCCAGAAATGTCTTACCTGGGCCAAGGAGAAAAAGAACTGGACTGTTGCTCAGTGGTCCAAGGTGTTGTTTTCAGATGAAAGTAAATTTTGCATTTCATCTGGAAATCAAGGTCCCAGAGTCTGGCGGAAGAGGAGAGAGGCCACAATCCAAGCTGCTTGAGGTATAGTGTGAAGTTTCCACAATCAGTGATGGTTTGGCGAGCCATGTCATCTGCTGGTGTAGGTCCACTGTGTTTTACCAAGACCAAAGTCAGCACAACCGTCTACCAGGTAATTTTAGAACACTTCATGCTTCCCTCTGCCGACAGGCTTATTGGAGATTAAAATTTCATTCTCCAGCAGGACTTGGTACCTGTCCACACTGTCAAAAGTACCAATACCTGGTTTACAAACAACTGTATCACTGTGCTTGATTGGTCAGCAAACTCACCTTATCTTAACCCCATATCTATGGGTATTGTCCAGATGAAGATGAGAGACACCAGATCCAACAATGCAGACGAGCAGAAGGCTGCTATCAAAGCAACCTGGGCTTCCATAACACCTCAGCAGTATTACAGGTTGATCACCTCCATGCCACTCCGCATTGATGCAAAAGGAGCCCCGACCAAGTATTGAGTGCATTTACTGAAAATACATTTCAGTAGGCCAACATTTCGGATTTTAAAACCATTTGTTCAAGCTGGTGTTATAAAGTATTCTAATTTACTGACATAATGACTTTTGGGTTTTCATTGGCTGTAAGCCATAATCATCAACATTAACAGAAATAAACACATGAAATAGTTCACTCTGTTTGTAATTACTCTATATAATTATGAGTTTCACTTTTTGTATTGAAAAACTGAAATAAATTAACCTTTTGATGATATTCTAATTTTGTGAGAAGAACCTGTATGTGGGCTTTATGGTAGCAAACATCATGTACCCCAGGTTTTCCTAGAGTTTAATACTTGTTTTCTGCCTTCACAATAGTGCTCTCTGAGTCCTGTACACCACTGTACTCTCACAATAACTGTACATCGAAAGCTTTTTTCTTAGGCCACATTCAGACCCACAGTATTTGGTCAGTATTTTACATCAGTATTTGTAAGCCAAAACCAAGAGTGGGTAATAAATACAGAACTGGTGATGTGTTTCTATTATACTTTTTATCATGATCCTGTCAGTGCCGGCAAACTGAGCAGGGTGACTCACCCACACTGCGGGAGGGCCTGGGGTCAGATGCTGCAGGGGAAGCTCAGGCAGACAGGACCTGAGCATCGTTGTGAGAGCAGACGCTGAAGGTAGCAGAAAGCAAAAGGACCTACGATCATGTGACCACAGGGGTGCTGATGGAGATGAGTGCAGGATGCTACAGGGACCCTGGATTAGTGGAGAGGGAAACTCAGGTCGGACAAACGGGGGTCATACATGGAGAGGATGGCGCGGTACAGGAGGGGCGAGCAGAGAATAGTCAGAACGTAGGCAAGGAGTCATACATGGAGATAGCAACGCAGTACAGGAGGGGTAAGAAGAGAATAGTCAGAACGTAGACAAGGATTCATACACAGAGATAGCAACGTAGTACCGGAGGGACAGGCAGAACTCGAAACGGGAACAGAATCAAGTCAAAACCAAGCAAGCATAAAGTAGCACAAGCACAAATCACAGGGTCACACACACTTGACCAAGGGTCAAAGTATAAGCGACAAGGAATGGCTCCACAATGAGGCTATAAGAAGCCTCCCAGAATTTCAGAGTGCGGCCGTCCAGATTAACCTCTGAACTACCTAATCCCACAAACTAAGCAGATCATGACACTTTTCCTCTGATTGTTCCTCTCCTATTCCATCTCCTTCGGCTTACAAATACTGAGGTAAAATACTGACCAAATACAGAATATGTGAATGTGGCCTTAAAGTGACGCTCAAGCATGGTTTAAAAGAAAAATACAGCCTGATTTTCAGACATTGGTCTTGATTCATTATTTCCTTTTTTTATAAAGTCACTTTTCTTTTTTTTGTCTTTGCTGCTATTTGTTGTGCCAAACTGATCAAATTTGTGCAAGCGGTTCATGAATTTGTCACAAAGTCAAAGTAGAGCTTCTTTCCTGTCATTAACCGTTTTTGTGTTTTTTTTTTTTTTTTTTTAGCAAAAACTAGCATGTTTTTCAAAATGTCGCAAAAAGATGCAACTTTTGAAAAATGTGCAGGAAATGACATGGAGGTAACTGGAGACGGAGCGATGATGCACAAAATTTAGCATCTTTTTAAAAAAAGGTCGCAATTAGTGAATCAGGGATAAAACATTCGGAATCACTAAACTCCTGTACAAAGCAGAAAAAAACAGGCATGCACATATGAAATAGACTTAAAAAAATAGTGCAAAACAGGCGCAAAGGAAATAATGAATCTGGTCCATATTATTTTATTTCATAGTATCCATGTGCTACAAATGCCAAATAAATATATTAAAACTTATTTGTCCCACTATTTGATTTTTCATAGTCTGAACCAGGTTTGGCATGAAATTAACGAGTTCTGTTATCTTGACCCATGAAATGATGAACAATCAAAGCAAAAGCCTTAAAAAGCTCTCCACGGGAAATAGGTTTTCATGAACATCATCTTGCTGTAGGTGGCTAGCCAATAGAAGCTTCTAGATGCCTTTTTGCCTGCCAATTTTAGGCCTTAGCAGTGTGGCCAAGAGGTTGATCCTCAATGAACAGAGTGGATGGTTTGTTTATCAGCGCATCTATGAACATCAAAAAAAAATCCAATATTCTTAGGTGTGCCATTGCCAAACACAACACCCACTCTGTTTGTGGAAGATGTATCTCCTTGTCACCTGGCTAAAAAGCATAGACTATAGGAAAATTGTGATGATATTCTGCAGAGAGAAAATGTTAACAATTCCAAGATTTGTATTGATTAGTTTTTATTGCAAATCTTTAAAAATAAATTGTAAAAATGGATTTATTGCATATACAGCGCTATTAGTACGGGGAACCTTCAGTCTACTTGCACTATCACTCTGGAGTATGCATGAATTCTAGACACTGCACATTACTTGATGGCTATACGGAGTTGTATAAATTATTCAAATAATTTAGAATAGACTAAGTTATATCCACGCTCTTCCATTTTTTTATGTGCCTACCTTACCTGAGTTTTAATTTTACCCCATCGTGGGAAAAACACCCCAGACCTGTATTATTATAAGTATAGTATCTACACTAGCTACAAACACATACTGTATGCGATGGTGTGAAGCCAATCGTGAATAGCCACTCTTGTATACAGATAATATCTAGTTATTGGCACCACAAATAGCCTGTACTTTCAGCCATCTTTTACTAATATCGTTTTATCTGCTTTAGCGTGGTAGTGGACATATATTTCCATTTTTACATATTTCAATGGACCAGCAGACAGTTGTATTTTCTCTACCAGCAGCTATATATTCCCTAAACCTCATCCTCCACAATTTATAGGTTACGTGCCAGTGTTTTACCAAAATACTAAAAATGGTTTGTCCCTTTTATGATCAGATTCCTAACAAAATATCTGTTTATATGTCTATGATCTATCTATCTATCTATCTATCTATCTATCTATCTATCTATCTATCTATCTATCTATCTATCATCTATCTATTTATCTACAGTATCTATTACCTATCTATCCCACATCTATTATTTATCTATCTGTCCATCAATCCATCATCCATCCATCTAATATCTATCTGTAAGATAAAATGTGTGTGTATGTGTATATATATATATATATATATATATATATATTATATATATATATAAATATCTGTTTGGTTTGCCTAAAATACAAGGGAAATGTAATCATTATAATTTCTACCCCATAAAGATGTGACTAATTCTATGCTTCTTTAGAAAGGTTCACACTTTTTTTTTAACCGAAACTTACCATGGGCTCAGGGTCGGACTGCCCCACCGGAGGACCGGAGGATTCATGGGCTCTGGCACTGACATCTGCGGGCACAGTGAACATAAGTCCCATGTGCCAGCAGTGTGCATGCCGACCTCCCTCCCCGATTGTCTTACTGGGCAGAGCAGTGACATGAATATAGCCATCAGGACGCAAGAACGCTCTGTTACTAACAAATAGTGGGCCGCAGTCTGCAGTAGGCAGCGTGTCAGCTGTTATTAGTGATGCCCGCGCTGCTCTCTGACCAGCTCTGGGAGGAGCAGTGAGCAGGACGTCCTCCCAGCGTGACGTCACCACTACTCGCAGCTCCTCTTAGAGCTGGTCAGAGAGCAGCGCGGGCGTCACTGATAACAGCTGACACGCTGCCTACTGCAGACTGCGGCTCATGATTTGTAAGTAACAAGACCACTCTTGTGTACTGATGACTTTTTATATCACCGCGCTTCCCTGTGATGAACAAGCAGGGAGAGTGGAGCAGCTATTGATAAGGCCAACACTGATTGGCCGCAGCGCAGCCAATCAGTGTTAGCTTTGTTTGTGTCCTCTTCTTCCCGGCTGTACAGCACAGCTCAGCTGTGCTGCCATCCATAACACGCAGTGTAAGCAGCAGAGGGAGTTAGATAACTCCCTGCTACAGCTGCAATGGTTGAAGAAGGGCCCCCCTGCCAGCCTAAAAGTAGTGTAAATGGGTGGCCTTTAGTCTGAGGTGAGAGGGGGAGGGGCTAAGTTACTTAGGGACAATTGAGGGCCCCATTACCTCATCTCTCCTTTCACTCCTGACTGAGCCCCCTCCCTTGTATCACCCCTGACTGTGCCCTCTCCCACTATATTACCCCTGACAGCCCCCTCCCTCGTATCACCCCTGCTGAATCTGCTTGCCCCCGAATCACCCTGACTGAGCCCTCTACCCCTGTATTACCCCTGACTGCACCACCTTCCCCCTGTATCATCCTGATTGAGCCTCTTTCCCCCTGTATTACCCCTTACTGAGCTCCCTCTCCCTATATCACCCCTGACTGCACCTCCTCCTCCTGTATCACCCCTGACTGCACCCTCTTCCCCGTATCACCCATGACTGAGCCCCCTCCCCCGTATCACCACTGCTGAACCCCCTCGCCTGGAATCACCCTGACTGAGCCCCTCTACCCCTGTATTACCCCTGACTGCACCACCTTCCCCCTGTATCATCCTGATTGAGCCTCTTTCCCCTGTATTACCCCTTACTGAGCCCCCTCTCCCTATATCACCCCTGACTGCACCTCCTCCTCCTGTATCACCCCTGACTGCACCCTCTTCCCCGTATCACCCATGACTGAGCCCCCTCCCCGTATCACCACTGCTGAACCCCCTCGCCCTGGAATCACCCTGACTGAGCCCCTCTACCCCTGTATTACCCTGACTGCACCACCTTCCCCCTGTATCATCCTGATTGAGCCTCTTTCCCCCTGTATTACCCCTTACTGAGCTCCCTCTCCCTATATCACCCCTGACTGCACCTCCTCCTCCTGTATCACCCCTGACTGCACCCTCTTCCCCGTATCACCCATGACTGAGCCCCCTCCCCCGTATCACCACTGCTGAACCCCCTCGCCCTGGAATCACCCTGACTGAGCCCCTCTACCCCTGTATTACCCCTGACTGCACCACCTTCCCCCTGTATCATCCTGATTGAGCCTCTTTCCCCTGTATTACCCCTTACTGAGCCCCCTCTCCCTATATCACCCCTGACTGCACCTCCTCCTCCTGTATCACCCCTGACTGCACCCTCTTCCCCGTATCACCCATGACTGAGCCCCCTCCCCGTATCACCACTGCTGAACCCCCTCGCCCTGGAATCACCCTGACTGAGCCCCTCTACCCCTGTATTATCCCTGACTGTGCCACCCTCCCCCTGTATCATTCTGATTGAGCCTCTCTCCCCCTGTATTACTCCGACTGAGCCCCCTCTCCCTATATCACCCCTGACTGCACCTCCTCCTCCTGTATCACCCCTGACTGAGCCCCCTCCCTCGTATCACCCTGCTGAACCCGCTTGCCCCCGAATCATCCTGACTGAGCCCCTCTACCTAGGGGTGGGATTCAAATTTTTAACAACAGGTTCTGTGTTTGTGCGTCGGAAAACCACACCCATTTTAAGTCACACCCATTTTAAGCCACGCCCATTTTAAAGCCACACCCATTCACACACACACACCTTTTCCTAAAAAAAAAAAAAGTAGGGGCGCAGTCAGTTGAAAAACAATAAATTGGAATGGGATCAGAACAGTGCACATTCTGGCCAGCGGCCCTCCTGACCCGAGTGTGACAGCTGCATATATTTCTATATATATATTTCTATGCAGCTGTCTCACTTGACTGACCGGCTGGCCAGGCTGTGCACTACATTCTGATTAAGAAGTCTCTTTCTAGTCTCATACTGAACTGAAGATTAAACTATAGTATTATGTAGCTGGGACTTACAGTTCTACCTTCTATCCAGAAATACAATATACAATAATTAGTGATGAGTGAACGTACTCGGATAAGGTGTTATCTGAGCATGCTCGGGTTCTAACCGAATGTCTTCTGCATGCTCGAAAAATATGTTCCAGTCCCCGCGGTTGCATGTCTCATGGCTGTTCGACACCCGCAACACATGCAGGGATTGCCTAACAAACAAGCACATTTGCTCATCAATAATAATAATAATAATGTATTTATTTCTCTAAGGATAGGGTCACACGACCGTATTTTGTCTCATCCGAGAAAATCGTTCCGATTAAGCTAATCACACTCTGATCGGAGTTTGATCAGAGTGTGCTCACAGCGTGCTCCGATTTTCGCGGATGTGGAGAAGGTGGAAATAAAAAGTTCCCCATCTTCTTCATTCTGTAAAGCTGTGAAAATCAGACTGCATTCAGATGTCATCCGAGTGCAGTCTGATTTTTATTTTCACTGACTCACTGATTTTCCTGGCTGAGTGCGATCCCATAATCGGATGCAACTCGTGCGTGCTGCCATTTTTTCTTCTGACCAAAAATACGATTGTTTGGATCAGCCTAAAGTCGATACTACATAATATCTGAATAATAAACGTGTGTATAATATCTAGACAAATGGGGAGATGCTGGGACTTATACTAGTGATTGTAATAATAGAACATATTTATTGTATTACCTGCAGTAATCTCTATAGATCAGATGCCAATATGCAATGCTGGGACTTACAGTTCCTCCACCACCACTGCATGTACAGTACCTAAGGTACGATATAGGTATTACTGTCATCTTTATAAAGTGGACCGTATAAAAAGCCGCAGGATGTAAATGTAACTCTATACACCTGGGTACATACAAGTGGATTGCAAGCTTCTCGGTAATAATGTCTAAGAAGGCACCAGGATCTGGGAGCTGGTGGTCTGTCTCCAGCTGGGGGGCTTTCTGCAGCTGTGCCCTACAGACAGCTCTGAGCATACAGCTCTCCAGAGAAGACAACGCAGGGGGCTAGAAGAACTGCTCTTCCATGGAGGCCTTACTACTCTGACCGGCGTCTATCTACCATAGATAGACGCCGGTCAGACCACCTCAGTCCACACAGACACACTCCTCCAGCTCCACTCCAGGGCCCAGGCAGCGCCGCAGCTCAGCTCACACAGTACCTCTCTCCTCTCCGGCTCTGCCTCGTGACTAAAGAAGATGGCCGCCGGTCAGACCACCACAGTCCACACAGACACACTCCTCCAGCTCCACTCCAGGGCCCAGGCAGCGCCGCAGCTCAGCTCACACAGTACCTCTCTCCTCTCCGGCTCCGCCTCGTGACTAAAGAAGATGGCCGCCGGTCAGACCACCACAGTCCACACAGACACACTCCTCCAGCTCCACTCCAGGGCCCAGGCAGCGCCACAGCTCAGCTCACACAGTACCTCTCTCCTCTCCGGCTCCGCCTCGTGACTAAAGAAGATGGCCGCGGCCGCGCTGCTACCCAATCGCCGCACTGCAGAGATCAGTCCGCGGGGGCCGGGGCTGGCAGTGTGTTGCGGCGCTGCAAGCTGGCTGCAAAATAGTACCGGACATGGGCGTACCCAGGATCAAAACTAGGGCAAGCCAATGTCACATCTTATACAGGTTACATCATATACACTGTACATTATCCTGCATATTAGGTATGGAGCATTAGAACTGTTGTATATTGTATAATACAGCAGTGTATGCGACACTACGCTGTATATACCATATATTATACATGGCAGTCGTGCTCATGTCAGGAGCGGTACCAGCAAGTCCGAGGATTGCAGTGCGATCCTCGCATGAGTTATACGGCCGTCTGTCTATGCCCTTGTTATAATAATACTGAAATATTAATCTATTATTAAAGTATTAAGGAGCTCACAAGTAAAAAAAAGCCCCCTACCTCCCCTGTCCCCCACCCACACCCCAACAGCCCATCGTCTCACATGCACCCCTTAGTGTTCTGTCCCACTGACCCCACAATACCCCATCCTCTTACATTCAACCCCAGTGACCTGTCCACCCTCCCTCACAATACCCCATCCTCTCACATCAACCCCTGTGCGCCAGCCCCCACAATATCCCCATCCTCTCACATTAACCCCCCCAGTGCCCTAGCCCCCACAATACCCCATAATCTTACATTCACCCCAGTGCCCTGTACCCCTCCCCCACAATACCCCATCCTCTCACATTAACCCCTCCAGTGCCCTAGCCCCCACAATACCCCCATCCTCTTACATTCACCCCAGTGCCCTGTACCCCTGCCCCACTGTACCCCCATCCTCTCACATCCCCCACAGTGACCGTGACATGCCTGAGCAGAATGAATTTAATAAATTCCGTCCCCTCTTACCATGAAGCTGCAGGCAGTGGCTGAGGCAGGAGCAGGAAGTGTCCAGTGTCTGCACACAGAGGGCACTAGGACCCAGTGTGGCTGAGACAACCAGAGCCTGCACATGCACAGCAGAAAGTGAAACTACAGCTGCTGCCGACCAGGAAGGAAGAGGCACTGCGCACATTTCTCCCATGGTACCGGATCGCCGCTCTGATTCTCCCCAGTTCGGGGAACCGGCTGCTTTTTGAACAACCGGTTCCATCGAACCGGGGAGAACCGGCTGAATCCCACCCCTGCCTCTACCCCTGTATTATCCCTGACTGTACCACCTTCCCCCTGTATCATTCTGATTGAGCCTCTCTCCCCCTGTATTACCCTGACTGAGCCCCCTCTCCCTATATCACCCCTGACTGCCCCCTCCTCTGTATCACCCCTGACTGCACCCCTCCCACTGGATCACCCCTGGCTGCACCACTTCCCTCTGTATCACCCTGATTGAACCTCTCTCGCCCTTTATCGCCCCTGACTAAAACTTTTTTCCCTACTACTAACAAAATGAGGCCCTTCATAAAAAGTTATGGCCTTATAGGTGACAGGGAGATTTCTGTTAATAGTGTATGGGGGAATGTGAGGGAAAACTCTTTTGATATTACTGAAATGTCATACATAAGTGATTTAGGACACCCACCACTATAAGAGGGGACATTCACATAATGTATTTGCTGCAAAAATCAAACAGCAAATTAACAGCGGAAATATCTACACAGATATTGTGCAGACATTGTGCAGATATTGTGCAGATATTGCTGCGTTTACTACTATGCAATGTCGCACCTTTACCACTGACCTGATCCTTTGTATTGCAAAGAATAAAATCGGTGGTAAATATCCGCAGCATGAATTGACACACTGTTCATGTTAAATCTACATCGGTCAATTTCCGTATTGGATTTTCTCAGCGTTTGGATGAGATATAAAATCCCATCCATTGCGCTGGTGCTATAATATATTGGCATAGTGGTTAATAAACACCAGGGGACATTTATCATTGAGTTTGCACCTTAGTGTGGGCGCCAACCCCCTGCTATATCATTAAGACGTGTACTACCTTATGTTATTCCCTGATATTAGTGTGTTTAACCGCACAATTGGTGGTCTTGTATTTATTTCTATGTAGCTACATAGTGGGCCCAAGGTGCTCCAGTCCGACGCTGCATGGACTATTAAATTACCCTAAAATCACAGAAGACTACTGGTGTGCTGCCTCATTTTATTGCTCTGTCTGTCTCCGTATTCATGTATTACTCTTCTTCCATTGCTTTGTTGTATATTATTTTCCCATAGTATAGATAGTTTCATTAGGTTTACTGCTCTCAGTGGACTGATATTGACACTTGTTGGGCTTAGATGATTGTCTTGGGTATTAAGAAGTCTCTGGTGATGTTCAAACCTTCTTGTATGCGATAAGGAAAATGGAGCTGGGATTACTCCATTAACCCTTATTTATACTTATGTAAACTGTATGTGATTTATTATAATAAATTGGCTCCTCTTGATAAAATAGGATTTGTATGACAATTTTCTGCAGGATAATTAATTCTGATTCTCTCTTGGACATACTTGGTGCACTATAGTTGGCTCTTATTTTTGCATGTCTGGCCTGGTCATTGTTTATAGGATTCCTTTATGTAGATTTAATTAGTTTTTTTTTACATTGAATTTTATGGAACGTACAATAGACCTATGTTTCTCAACAACATCCCGAGAGCAGAAAAGTACAGTCCTCCCTGAGCCCTTTTCCTAGACCAGTGCCCAATTTCTAATCTTTACTACAGGATTCTCGGATATAAAATATAGTGTATTGTATTTGCCAACAGTCTTTGTTTTACCTAAGCAATCCTTCGAACCAGGCTTAGCAAAAAGTAGATATTTGGGGGCATTTACATCTGTTTTTGGGCTGTATCCAGATATTTTGGAAAGTGGTCTTACATGTCTTAAGTTTTGCGCTTTGAACATTGGCGTATGTATCTATTTTCTCCAAATATACGAGTATACAATACCCTGAGATTTCAGCAAATTGTATACATATAACTTATAAGCCGCTCATAAAATGCTGCCAAGATACAGTGAAAGGAGATAGTAGTTCTAGGAAGGGCCAACAGCCATGATTTTCTTTTACTAATTAGGTACTATGTTCAGCTCTGAAAATAGCAGTTCAAAAGATTTGCTTTACAGCAGGAACATAGACAGAAAAAAATCATAAAACAGCCTCTTGATGGGAAAGGCCTTAAACATATACAATTGGTAATATATACAGAACCATATGAACCAGTACATGAATCCAGCTCAGAAAGGCATTGGGACCTACACCAGAGTCTCTAAGCACCAGCTCCTAGTAGATAGAGCAGTCACTCAAGATCCAGACAGACCAATCTCTGCACAGCCTGGATTGACTACAGGAAAGCATATGACTCAATGCCACACACATGGATCTGTGATTGCTTGGCTCTCTACAATGTCCAGGAAAGTAAGAATCTTCCTCAGAAACTTAATGGAGCTATGGGGAACAACATTGGAAGTCAACTCAAGACAACTAGCACAAGTGATCATCAAATGCGGCATATACCAAGGTGATGCACTGTCCCCATTGCTGTTCTACATAGGCTTGAACCCCCTCAGTCAGATATTTACAGATTCTGGCTATGGATACAAGTTCAAGAGCGGAAGCACCATCAGCCACCTCCTCTACATGGATGATATCAAGTTGTATGCGAAAAACGAACGAGACATTAATTCACTGATCCACCTGACAAGGATCTACAGCGAAGACATCGGGATGTCCTTCGGACTGGAGAAGTGCGGCCAGTTGGTAATAAAGAGAGGCAAGGTAGTCAAGACTGATGGAGTGAAATTACCAGCAGGGCACATAGCAGACGTACAGACATGCTACAAGTACTTCGGCATCCCACAGGGATACGGTAACCATGATGAGGAGGCAAGGAAAGCAGCAACATCCAAATACCATCAAAGGGTATGACAGGTCCTGAAGAGCCAGCTCAATGGGAAGAATAAAATCCGCGCCATCAATACATATGCCCTGTTACACTTGGTCCTGGTCCTTTACCACCATGGGGTCCCCGTCGGGTCTCCCGCTCTGTGCCGGCCTCGCGCCGTCCATCTGACGTCTCTGCTCTTGCCCTCCCCTCTGCTTCCTGGCGCGCTGTCAGCAGGTCCCTGGGGAGAGTGCTTAGGTCGCACGCGCTCCCGGTCTCTTTTTAAGGGACAGCACGCATTTTTCAAAAATATCTCAGACCACTGGTGTGGTACTGATTACTATTTCTGGCCCCTCCGCCATAGAGAGGGCGCCGGAGCAACAAGTATCTACTGTTGCTAGCTTCCAGTTCCGCTGTGATTGTGCCTGTGTTTTTGCAGTGTTCTGCCTTCTGCTCCGCTTACACTGTTTGTCTCCGCAGACTATCAGTTACCTGTTACCCGGCTGTCCAGGACAACGTCTTTACGGTCAACGCCAGTTCCGTTCCGCCACTCAACCATCCGAAACTCTGGACAACGCCGGTACCAGTTTACACCAGTGTACCTGGAACTCGCCAGTCAGATCTATCATATTTGTTAAACCTGTTTACCCGTTGGTCCCAATGGGACAGCTGCCACGTGTCTGGGGTCTAACTGGAGGTAGCACCTGTGTCCCCCAGACATTCCATTCTGACCATGTTCGAGGGGACTTACTACAGGTGTCTGGGGCTCACTTAGTCACGCCCCCTTTGGAGCCACCAGGACCGTGGTCTCGAGGTTCCACAAATACAATAAAAAACGAATGTGAACTTCACCACCTGTGCCTCCGCTTCCATTTGTTACATGCTCTGACAGTTATCAGATACCCTGCTGGCATAGTGTGCTGGCCAAAAGAAGAGATGGACGCTGCAGATGTGAAGACACGAAAGTTCCTCACAATGCATGGAAGTCTCCACCCTAAGTCTAGCACCCAAAGATTGTATACCAACAGAAAGGAGGGTGGTGGAGGCTTGATAATTATCCAAGCCACCATCACGGATGAAACAAGGAGTATCCAGGAATAATTCAGAACAATGGCACCAAAAGATGAGATGCTGAGAGACAGCCTAAGACAGCAACAACAACAGATCTGGAAGAAAGAACAGGAACATGAAGCGCCATGGCAAAAAATTGCCGCTGCATGGGATGTACCATGGATAGATAATGGAAGTGGCTGACATGGAGAAATCCTACCAATGGCTGGAGAAAACTGGTCTCCGGGACAGCACAAAGGCACTAATCATAGCGGCACAAGAGCAAGCACTAAGTACCAGAGCCATAGAAGCAGGAATATACCACACAAGACAAGACCCAAGATGCAGACTATGCAAAGAAACCTCAGAAACCGTCCTACACATAGTTGCAGGATGCAAAATGCAAGCAGGAACAGCGTATACTGAACGCCACAACCAAGTAGCGGAATTGTATACAGGAAAATCTGCAAAGCATATGGGCTAAGTCCCCCTAAGTCCAGTTGGGAGACCCAGAGAAAGTAGTGGAGAATGAAAGGGCTAAAATCCTGTGGTACTTTAAGATCCAGACGGATGAGCGTTTGTTGGCTAACCCACCAGACAAGGATCAGAAGACAGCAATGATAATAGATGTGGCAGTGCCAAGTGACAGCAACATCAGAAAGAAGGGATATGAGAAGCTTTAGAACTACCAGGGCCTCAAAGGAGATCTGGAGAAAATGTGGAAGGTGAAGGCAACAGTGATTCCAGTGGTGATAGGAGCACTTGGAGCAGTGACCCCTAAGGTGGAAAAATGGCTACAACAGATCCAAGGAGCAACATCTGAGCTCTCTGTCCAGAAAAGCGTAATGCTGGGTGTAACTAATATCCTGCGCAGAACCCTCAAACTCCCAAGCCTCTAGTATAGGACCCGAGAATGAGAAAAGGACAAAAAAGACCAACCCCATTGGGGATGAGAAGGAAGTTTTTATTTAAGCAATGGGATCTTTCCCATATGTTTGGCACATCAGTTTTTGCACTACACAGTTTCAGATGCCAGTTTGGTTTCAAGTGCCAGTTTCAGGTGCCAGTTTTGGTGCTGGTTCGGATCCCAACATTTCATGTAACAGTGGGATCAATCCCTGACCTGGGTATGAATAGGAGGAAATTTTGCATTAGTTTTACAATTTACTTCTGATCCATTATATATATGTGTGTGTGTGTATTGTGTGTGTGTGTGTGTGTGTGACCCAGCCTTAGAGATGTCATGCATTAAAACAAAAGTCTGGATTTTGGGAGTCAAGACTAGAATACAAACTTTTAGAACTATTTTAATTCGGTAAAAATGAGTCTGGCGCAGAACAAACACTGGATTTGTATGGTGAGTAGAGATGAGCGACTTGGGTCGAGTCGAGTTTCGGACCATCCGACTTTCCCAAAAGTCGAGTCGAACGAAGTCGGCAGACTATCACAAAAAGTCGAGTCGGAGTCGAAAATCCGACCCCAATGCAAGTCAATGGGGAATAAAAGTCGGCAGTGAGTGGAGGACAGTAAACACACCTACAGTGCCCATTTCAATGCCAACGACATCAATTCTTATTACTTAAGGGTATGCCACACTAAACAACATCGCTAACGGGATCGCTAAAAAACGTCACTATTTAGCGATCCCGTTAGCGATGTTGTTGTGTGCGGCATCTGTCAGCGACGAGCTCCCTGCTGAGATCCTGCTGTGATCTCGCTCGTCGCTGGAATCGTTCCAGACCCTATTTTATCGTCGGCGCTCCCGCTGGGTAAGTATTATCGCTGAGTGTGGCACCTTTTCTTAGCGATTTAGCGGTACTTTTGTATCGCTAAAGTCGTTAAGGAGATCGCTAACCGCGATAGCGTCCTTAACGATATCGCTAAGTTAAGCCGCACTCAGCGATATATAAACAATCCCGCTAGCGATCGCATTAGTATGCGTCGTTATCGTGATCGCTAGCAGGATTGTTTAGTGTGGCAGTACCTTTAAGCTTGTCAACCTTAATTAACTTTATAATATATATATATATAGTAACGCATTGAAAACTGTGGGTTATTTGGCTAAAATTGTGTGTGGGGGGGCAGGGCTGGCTCCAGGTTTTCTGAGGCCCCGGGCGAAGGAGTCTCAGTGGGCCCCTTTAACACATACCACAATTCATGATACTCGGATACGGCAGAGAAATATAGGTATGGTACAATGCCAAAACTTCACTTCTTACATTACATGACTGATATCTATTGTAAATTCTACAATAGCTCCAAAAACGGACAGTATAGTCCTCCATACAGTATTATGGGAACCACATAGTGCGGCATACAGAATGGGCTCCATATAATGCTTCATACAGAATAGGCCCCATATGTGCTCCATATGATGCTCCATATATAAAGGGCCCTATATGATGCCCCATAAATAATGAACCCCATATGATGCGCTAGTATATGATTGGCCCCATATATGATGCTCCAGTGTATGATTTTCTCCCATATATAATGCTACAGTGTATAATGGGCCCTATCTATGATGCTCAAGTGTATGCTGGGCCCCATATAAAATTCTCCAGTGTATAATGCTCCCCATATATTGCTCCAAACATTCAAAAAAATGAAATTCCTCTCCTCGCTGGGCACTGCTTTACTCTGGACTCCTCAGCGTCGCCATCTTCCAGCTCTCTGCACTGTGACTGTTCAGGCAGAGGGAAAACAGACGTGACATCATCGCGCTCTCTGACCTGAATGTCACAGTCAGGAAACTCGGAAGACGTCACAGCGGTGGAGCAGGGAGAGGTAAGTATTGCAAGTGCTGGGGCCCTGAGCAAGCAGGGGGGGCACACTCGTGGGCGCCGGCACTGGCACAGGGCCCCTCATAGTACGCCGGTGTCTCTGTTGGCAAGTGGGCCCCCCCACCTGCTCAGGGCCCCTGAACTTGCCCGGGTGCGCCAGGTGCTGACGCCGGCCCTGGGGGGGGGGTACAGCCCAGTTAGGGAGGTCGAAAAACTGGCATATGTTGAGGTGTAGGCTGAACGTTCAGCAGCTGCAAATGGAGGAATTGGAGAAGTCGGAGGAAGAGGAGGACAAAGCGAGCCATTTTGCTGGCAACCTATGTGTCATCAGGGGAAGGTGGTACAAAATCCTTTGAAACCCAGGCATGGTTCATTTTAATGAAGGTGAGATCACCTACATTTTGTGTCGACAGCCGGGTCCTTCTTTCTGTCAGGATTGATCCAGCAGCACTAAAGACTCTTTCTGATAGCACACTACCAGCAGGGCAAGCGAGCTTCTGTAAGGCATATTGTGCCAATTCAGGCCAGGTGTCCAGTTTACAGGCCCAGTAGTCAAAGGGGAATGAACTGTGAGGGAGAACATCGATAGGGGAGGAGAGGTAATTTTGAACCATAATTGACAACTGCTGTCTCCTGTTTGTTGCAATCGATTCAGTATTACCAGTCGTGTAAGCGTTACTCGAGAAATCAGACCACAACATGGTCATGAAACCCCTGTCTCCAACGCCACTTCGGCTGTGTGCACCACAAACACCTCTTCCATGTTGCCCAGTACGACTCGTGGTAGAACCTGCACCGCTGCTGTGTGCTGGGAATGCCTCTAACAAACGGTTTACCAGAGTTGCTTGTCTGTTCGCCAATATTAGCTATAGATTCTCCTGTGGCATGATGTTCTGTAATTTGCTTTTATAGCGTGGATCGAAGATGCTGGCCAACCAGTAGTCGTCATCCTTCATAATTTTGGCAATGCGGGGGTCCCTTTTTAGGATCCGCAAGACATAATCACACATGTGGGCCAATGTTCCAGGTGTCAATGATGCACTGCCAGTGGTGGGTGGAGGACCACTTTATGCCAAATCTATATCCCTCCAGTCACGCACAAACCCTGTACCTGACCTTGGCAAGCCAACATTTTCTCTTGCCCCCTGAGAAGCATCCTCCTCCCCAAAATAATCATCTGCCTCATCCTCCTCCTCTTCTTACTCCACCTCGGTCCAGGACAGTTCCCTGAGCAGACAATGCCTGACTGTCATCAAGGCATCCCTCCTCCTCTGCTGCAGACTCCTGATCCTTAATGTGCGTCAAAGTTTGCATGAGCAGACGCATAAGTGGGATGCTCATGCTTATGATGGCGTCATCTGCGCTTACCAGCCATGTGCATTCCTCAAAACACTGAAGGACTTTACAGAGGTCTTTCAGCTTTGACCAAAGCACACCCGACAACTCCATGTCTGCCCTCAAACTGCCTGCCCGTGTATCCTCCCACAAATGCATTACAGCTTGCCTCTGTTCGCACAGCCTCTCAACCATGTGCATGGTGGAGTTCCACCTTGTTGCAACGTCTATGATTAGGCAGTGCTTGGGGAGGTGGAGCGATCGCTGCAGCCTCTGCATACAACTGGAGTCTAGGGGCGTGCGACGGATGTGCGAGCACAGTCTTCGCACCTTATGGAGCAGGGCTGGTAACTCTGGATAATTATTTTAGAAGCACTGCACCACCAGGTTCAAGGTGTGAGCCAGGCAAGGTATGTGTCTGAGCTTTGCCAGGGCTATGGCCGCCACAAAATTACGGCCGTTATCACTGACTACTGTACCTTGCCTGGCTCAAGATGTAGACTGCCCTGCCATGACTCAGTTTCTCGCTGCAAGTAGTCGGCCAGTACCTCCGCGGTGTGTCTGTTGTCGCCTAAAGACATCATCTTTAA
This sequence comes from Oophaga sylvatica, assembly GCA_033576555.1. Lineage (NCBI taxonomy): Eukaryota > Metazoa > Chordata > Amphibia > Anura > Dendrobatidae > Oophaga > Oophaga sylvatica. The sequence goes on from JARQOD010000004.1 coordinate 463,512,971, forward strand.
AACAGTCTGCTGACTCTTACCACTAGCTGTTCAATAGTGGGACACCTGTGCAACACTGGCAGCTGCGGATGGAGTGCTCATGCGACTGCGCTCTGTCAACAAGCTTTTGCTTCTGGAGGAGGAGGAGGAGGGTCGAACGCCTACAGCCAACTGTTGCCTATACCGTGAGCTAGGCAGCACTGTCCCACCGCCGCTGTCCCCTGTGGACCCTGCATCCACCACATTAACCCAGTGCGCAGTGATGGACACATAACGGCCCTGGCCATGCCTACTGGTCCATGCATCTGTTGTGACGTGCACCTTTCCACTCACTGATTGTTTGAGTGCATGGACAATGAGGTCTTTCACATGCAGGTGGAGGGCAGGGATGGCTTTTCTAGAAAAGAAGTGCCGACTGGGTAGGTCATAGTGTGGGACAGCGTAGGTCATGAGCTCCCGGAATGCTGCGCTTTCAACCAAACGGAAGGGCATCATCTCAAATGAGATCAATTTGGCAATGTAGGCGTTCAAAGCCAGTGAGGTTTTGTAGTCCATCCACGCTTGCAAGTGCATGGTGGTTAAATGTCTAAGCATGCAACTGGTATTCAATTTTCGGAGATTTTTCCCTCGGCTAAAGGTCCTTCCGCACTACTTACAGATAACCTTTGCCTCATCAATAGGATTTTGGTCAAAAAAGTGCCACACTGCACTTTTCCTACTATATGATAAATTTTCAGGGCTTGCACACTGTGCTAATTTGACTGTCTGGCCAAGCTGTCCTGCAATTGGTTTTGTTTTTTGAACACGTTTTTGGACTGCTACAGGTCTGCCAGATAACCGCAGCTGCGATGTAGATGCCTGCTGCAGATCCTCCTCCTCTTCTGAGCTATTTCCAGCGGCACCCTCTTCCCCTAATGGATGCCAATCCGGGTCAACAACTGGCTCATCCATCACCTCCTCTTCAATTTCATCTGCACCTTCCTCTGTGTCACCGTGTAAGGTGGTATAGAATGCAGGAAGGGGCACCTGAGTTTCATCAGAATCAGAATCTGGCTCAGTAGACTGTGAGGGCAATGCAGTGCTCTGGGTGAATGTACCAACAGAATCATATAGCACTGGCTGTGCATCAGTGCACTCCATGTCATATTCATCTTGGACTGGGGAATTCAGGATTTGACTTGATAACCCAGGCATGGTATGTGAAAAAAGCTCCACGGAGTAATCTGAAGTGTGGCCTGCCGCATTCTTCACTGTTGGTGGGGGTGAAGGACACAAGGAAAGGTGTTGTTCCTGACCAGGAGTCTGCACTGACAACTCAGTGTTTGCATTTTTTTAAACTTCAGAAGAGGAGGCGATAGAGCTGGAGGCTGTTTTAAAAGCGGTTTACCTACTCCCGGAAAAGGGAGCCTTCCAGGCCTTCTGGAGCCAGACAATGACGCAGGCTCACACCTCCTGCCTTAAGTGCTATTGTGCTTTTGGCACTACCAGCAGATGCACCGCCACCACCATCAGTACCAGCTGGCGCCCCGCCCACGTCCGCGGCCTCTTCCACCATACTTCCTCATGTTTGGGAAAATGTACCAAAAATACCAGCAGATATATGGTACTGTATGAGGAGCGTACAGCTGTCTACAGTGTAGGAAAACATTTAAATCTCTGTATATATTTCCGGAGTCACACATACACGCTCTCTCACTATGGATTTGACCGTAATAATAATAATAATAATAATCTTTATTTATATAGCGCTTTACAGTTTAACAGTTTCAAAACACAAGTCATAGGTAACAACGTTAAAGCAAAATAAGCCGACCCTGCTCGTGAGAGCTTACAATCTACAATAAGGTGGGGGAGATACAAAGTACAGGTGTGTATATACAATGGTGCATTTACAATGATGGTCCAGCCATCTTGAGGGAGTGAGGCATGGATGGAGATAGTGAATGGGCTACACATACACACTTAAACATAGAACGACTTTGGTTAGTGAATGTGATAGGCCACTCTGAACAAATGTGTTTTGAGGGAGCGCCTGAAACCATGCAAATTGTGGATAGTCCTAATTTCTTGGGGTAGAGCATTCCAGAGGATTGGCGCAGTGCGGGAGAAGTCTTGGAGTCGGGAGTGGGAGGTACGGATTAGTGCAGAGGTTAGTCGAAAGTCGTTTTCAGAGCGCAGCAGTCGGTTAGGCCGATAGATAGAAATGAGGGAGGAGATGTAGGGGGGTGCTGCACTGTGGAGAGCTTTGTGGGTGAGAACCAGTACTTTGAATTGGATCCTATAATGAATGGGCAGCCAGTGTAAGGACTGGCGAAGAGCGGACGCGTCCGAGTACCGATTAGCCAGATGGATGACCCTGGCTGCTGCATTAAGGATGGACTGGAGAGGGGATAGTCGAGTAATGGGGAGGCCAAGTAATAGAGCGTTGCAGTAGTCCAGGCGGGAGTGGATCAATGCTACAGTGAGGGTTTTTGTTGTTTCCATGGTGAGAAAAGGGCGGATTCTAGAGATGTTCTTTAGGTGTAGACGGCAAGAGCGGGCAAGAGATTGTATATGGGAGGTGAAGGAGAGATTGGTGTCAAACATAACACCCAGACAGCGAGCCTGCTGCCGGGGTGTTATTATGGTGCCGCCCACAGAGAGGGAAATGTCAGATTTAGGGAGGTTAGTAGACGGCGGGAGCAGAAGGAGTTCAGTCTTGGAGAGGTTAAGTTTCAGATAGAGAGCGGACATGATGTTGGAGACTGCGGACAGACAGTCGGTGGTGTTCTGTAGAACAGTGGGGGTAAGGTCGGGGAATGACGTGTATAGTTGTGTGTCATCGGCATAAAGATGGTACTGAAAGCCAAATCTGCTGATGGTCTGTCCAATTGGGGCCGTGTAGAGAGAGAAGAGAAGGGGGCCAAGGACTGAGCCCTGGGGTACACCAACAGTGAGAGGAAGAGGAGATGACGTGGAGCCAGAGAACGAAACACTGAAGGAGCGGTCAGAAAGATAGGAGGAGAACCAGGAGAGAACAGTGTCCTTAATACCTAGTGACTGGAGCCTAGACAGTAGGAGACAGTGATCAACAGTGTCGAAAGCTGCAGAAAGGTCGAGTAGAATGAGCAGAGAGTGGTCGCCGTTACGTTTTTCTGTAAGAAGGTCATTGGTCACTTTGATGAGTGCAGTTTCAGTCGAATGTAGGGGGCGGAAGCCGGACTGTGAAGGGTCTAGGAGGGAGTAAGTGGAGAGGTAACGGGTGAGGCGGGAGTAGACTAGGCGCTCCAAAAGTTTAGAGATGAAGGGGAGATTGGAGACCGGTCTGTAGTTGTTTGTGCAGGAAGGGTCAAGAGCGGGTTTCTTTAGTAATGGAGTAATGATGGAGTGTTTGAAGGAGGATGGGAAAATGCCAGAGGAGAGTGAGAGATTAAAGATTGTAGTTAGGTGAGTTGTGACAACTGGAGAGAGAGACTGGAGGAGATGTGAGGGGATGGGGTCGGTAGTGCATGTAGTCGGACGAGAGGAAGAGAGGAGTCTGGAGACTTCTTCTTCTGTGATGGGATCAAATGTGGAAAGTGAGCCAGGGGAAATGCAGGGTGGGATGGGAGTCACAGCACTTGGTGGTTGAGAGCAGATTTCCTGACGGATAGTATCTATTTTTTCTATAAAGTGGGAGGCCAGGTCGTCAGCACAAATGTCTGTGATAGGGGCTTGTGCTTTTGGCCTGAGGAGGGAGTGAAAAGTGTCAAAAAGTTTCTTGGGGTTGTTGGCTAGTGAGGAGATCAGTGTGGTGAAGTAGGTCTGTTTGGCGAGGTGAAGGGCAGCATTATAAGTTCTTAACATGAATTTAAAGTGGATGAAGTCTTCTGGTGTGCGGGTTTTTCTCCAGAGGCGTTCAGCACTCCTAGAGCATCGCTGAAGAAGTCGAGTTTGCAATGTGAGCCAGGGCTGTTTTACTGTGTGTTTGGAGGTTCTGAGGGTGAGCGGTGCTACTTGGTCAAGGGTGCTTTTAAGAATGTCATTGTAGTGATGAACAGCCAGATCAGGACAGGAAAAAGAGGAGATTGGGGACAGCGATGAGTGTAGGGAGTCTGAAAGTGTCTGAGGGTTAATGACTTGTAGATTTCTGAATGTGTGGTAGGTAGGAGTGCGCTGGGGTGGTGGAGGATTTGTGAGCATGAAGGAGAGAATGTTGTGGTCAGAGAGTGGAAGCTGTGAGTTATTTAGGTGGGAGATTGAACAGAGGCGGACAAAGACCAGGTCAAGGGTGTTGCCATCCTTGTGTGTCTCAGAAGTTGAAAGCTGTGAGAGGCCTAGAGAAGTGGTTAGTGATAGAAGCTGAGATGCAGATGTGGAAGTAGGGCTGTTAATGGGGATGTTGAAGTCTCCAAGGATAAGGGTTGGTAGTTCTGAGGACATGAAGTGCGGCAGCCAGGCTGAGAAGTGGTCAAGGAACTGGGTGGGTGAGCCTGGGGGCCGATATATGACCGCTACTCTGAGGGAGAGGGGATGGAAGAGCCTGATGGTGTGGACCTCAAAAGAAGGGAATGAGAGAATACAAAGAGCAGATATACGGTACTGTATCAGAAGCGGACAGGTGTATACTGTTCGCTCACATTTATGGAGATAATTAATGTTAAAAATTCTTCCATATTGGAGGAAATTGATGTGGAACTCAGCTCCATACAAAAAGATCTAATAGCAAAAATGAATGGAGAACAATTGGAAAAATTCCATGAGGGCATTAATCAAGATCTGGAAAAATGGGAAAAACAAATTAGTGCCACTAAGATGAAAAGCTGCAACGAGATCTACAGGATTATGATAAAAAAAAAAGTGTATCGCTGGCAAACTAGAGTTCCTGGCAAAAATAGGAAACAATCCCTCCCTAGGAGTCCGTCGGTATCATCAATGTCCTCAACTTCCAGCACAGCAACTTCTACACATGAAAATGAACAACATGGTCCTAAACGTATGAAAACAAGATTTGGAATGAAGGATAAATATTCCTCTTGGCAACATTCTAACTCAAATAGGAGAAATGACCATCCAAAGGTAATTAATTTATCAACACATACATTATCTAAAGAACAGACTGAATTGCTAAACAAGGGCTTAACCTTTTCCCCTCCTCAACCTTTAGACACATTCACGGCCATAAAAGATGTACATCTTTTTGCAAGGAAGTTAATACTTAAGAGATTTCATGAAAAATCCATGATGGGGCTAACACTAGAAACAGAGGAGGAGAGGGAGGCCCTAGCAATTCTTGAATCTCTGGCAGAGGAAAATGAAAATACAGATATGGTGAGTGCTTTTCCCTCCACCTAGTAAATAAATCAAAAAAATTTCCTAGCATTAATGCGTGTTCGGCTGTTGATGTATTTGTGAAGATGGTAACAAATGATATAGAAAAGATCAAAGAAAACTTTTACCCTAATCCTAAAAATCAAAAAGAAAGGAAAATTATGAAAGAAATGCAGAGTTGGAAGGATGTCGTCTTTAAAAAGCCGATAAAGGCGGTAATCTTGTGATTTGGCCAATGAAATGTATGTTAAACAGGCATATAAATTGTTAATGGATACAGATTGTTACAAGAAATTGACTCATATTCCATTAATTGATTATCAAAATGAACTGATTGAGATTATGACTAAAGCATGGGAGGAAGGAATTATTCCAAAAAAATTACTGGATAATGTCAAAGAATGTAAACCGAAGTTACCAACATTCTATTTGATCCCCAAGGTTCACAAAAATCCGATGGATCCTCCGGGCCGCCCTATTGTGTCGGGAAATGAGGGATTAAGTGAATTGAGTTGTCAAATTATTGACTATTATTTAAAGCCGTTGGTGACTTCGTTACCCTCGCACATCCTAGACACTACGGCGGCCCTGAGGAGATTGGATCAGTTGAACCTTGGGGATAATATGATATTAGTCACAGCGGATGTTGAGGCATTGTATACCTCCATCTGCCATATACAAGGACTGGAGGCAGTGTCTTGGTACTTAAGGAATAGTAATTTGGACCTCTTGCTCTCAGCTTTCATTCTGAATTTATTAGAGTTCGTCCTGACACATAACTGTTTTACCTTTGATCATCAAATATATCTCCAGTTGCAGGGCACGGCAATGGGGGCAGCCTGTGCCCGGCTTATGCCAATCTATTCTTGGGTTATTGGGAAAAGAGAAATCTTTCAGAGCTCCCCCATTGCCGGTGCCGATAAGTATACAACTGGATAAGATATATTGATGATGTTATGTTTGTCTGGGACGGCTCTGTAGCAGAATTAGAAACATTCATGTCCACCTTAAATAATAACGATTAAATATCCGCCTAACATTATACTTTATGGACGAAAAGTCAGCTTCTTGGACATTGACATAATGGTGCAAGATGATGGCTCGATCCATACTGATATCTATAGAAAATCTACAGCCACCAATTCAATACTCCATGCTCAGTCTTCTCATTTAAAATCTACGATTCGTTCCATCCCAGTAAGCCAATATCTAAGAGCAAAAGAGAATTTGCTCAACAGAACAGACATTTCAAAATCAGGCCCAAGATTTGTACTCTAGATTTCGTGACAGATCATATAGTCACAGACAAATTAGACATGCATACAGAAGGGCTTGTGGTGTTTCACGTAACGAACTTCTGTACAAGAAAAAGATGCCAGTGAAATTGATCCTAAAATAGTTAGATTTATTACCCCTTTTAACGAGCAGTGGAAACAATTGACGGATGTCATATACAAACACTGGAATGTCGTGCTGACTGACCAGTTTTTAAGAAATTCTGATAGATAGGCCACATATAACAGCTAAGAGGTCAAAAAATCTTTCAGATCTTTTGGTCAATAGCCATTTCTCTAAAAATCCTAAAGAGTTTTCTAGATTCTCAAGGTTTCTTCCCATTTTAGAAGATGTAAGCGTGTGCGAACACAATGCGGGGAAGAGAATTTCAAAATGCAGATCAAACCCGTACTATTCTATCAGAAAATGTCTAACATGTACATCTAAGGGGTAATCTATCTGGCAAAAATGCCCGTGCGGACAAAATTTATATCGGATGACAACAAGAGAATTACGAATAAGAATCCGTGAACACGTTCGGGATATTGAAAGTCTAAGGAATCAGAAGATGGAGAGCAATTAAAAACATTGGCAAGACATTTCAAGAGATTTCAAATCAGAAACAAGTGGTCTGTTCATCATGGCAATTGATCAGGAAATCTTTGGGGATACGGGGAGGGAATTTTTTTAAAAAAATTGTCCCAAGTAGAAAGTCAATGGATATACCGGCTGAAGTCTATGGCCCAAGTGGCCTTAATGAAAACCATGGGTTTGGGTCCTTCTTGTGAACTGATTTTTTTTTAGCTGTGGTAGTTTTTTGATTTTGATTTTAACTGTTTCATTTTTTAGTCCATTATATGATTCAGTTCTGTGCCAGGGAAAAAACCTCACACCCCCCCCTCCTTGTCTTCTCCTGGATGGTTCGTAATCACTTACCTGATTATGGTGGCGTGGGAGAAGTTTCGGTGAAGTTCGTTGTGTTGTTCAAGCTGCAAGCAATGGAGGAGAATCATTGGACATGCACTTATTATTATTTCATTCTATTTTATTTATTTGATTTTTTTTTGTTATTTTCAATTTTATTTTTATAATTTGTATTTCATTATTCTGTATTATTAGTTTATATGATTAATTCAGTATAAATAATTTATTCATATTAATAATTCACTATGTTATGTTTATATGTTAATATTATTATTCACTATGTAATGAATTAGTTTCATTTGTGCTATATTTTATTATTATCACACATATAATGATATTGCACTTATTCATTTTACAATGGTTTTTTATTTATATTTATAATGGGTTTAAATTTAGGATGAGATAGTATTATTTAATTTAATGGATTTATATCCGTCAGCACTTAGGATTGTCACGTCATATTAGTAATATATCTAAGTTGTAGAAAATATGCATGCAGTTTGATTACGACGGGCCTTG
>JARQOD010000004.1:463525115-463608917 GCA_033576555.1 Oophaga sylvatica
CTCTCTGCACTGGCTGTTGGGCGGGGAACAGACGTGACTATGCGTCTTGACCTAATGCCGTCGGGAAAACCGGGGAAGACTTTTCCAGGGTGGAAGGGGGGGAGGGAAGTATTGCAAATGCTGGGGCCCCGGCAAGCAGGGGGGGCCACTTTGGGGGCCGCCCCTGGCACAGGGCCCTCATAGTACGCCGGGGTTCTGGGGAGTGGGCCCCCACCTGCTCAGGGCCCGGAAAATTTCCCGGGTGGCCAGGTGTGACGCCGGCCTGGGGGGGGGGTACAGCCCCGTTAGGGGGTGGAAAAACGGATATGTTGAGGTTTTAGGTGACTTTTGCAGCTGCAAAAGGGGGAATTGGAAAGTCGGGGAAGAGGGGGACAAAACGAGCCATTTTGCTGGCAACCATGGTCATCAGGGGAAGGTGGGAAAAAATCCTTTTAAACCCAGGCATGGGGCATTTTAATGAAAGGGGAGGGTCACCACATTTTGGGGGGACAGCGGGGCCTTTTTCTGTCAGGATTGATCCCGCGCCCTAAAAAAATCTTTCGATAGTCCTCCATACAGTATTATGGGAACCACATAGTGCGGCATACAGAATGGGCTCCATATAATGCTTCATACAGAATAGGCCCCATATGTGCTCCATATGATGCTCCATATATAAAGGGCCCTATATGATGCCCCATAAATAATGAACCCCATATGATGCGCTAGTATATGATTGGCCCCATATATGATGCTCCAGTGTATGATTTTCTCCCATATATAATGCTACAGTGTATAATGGGCCCTATCTATGATGCTCAAGTGTATGCTGGGCCCCATATAAAATTCTCCAGTGTATAATGCTCCCCATATATTGCTCCAAACATTCAAAAAAATGAAATTCCTCTCCTCGCTGGGCACTGCTTTACTCTGGACTCCTCAGCGTCGCCATCTTCCAGCTCTCTGCACTGTGACTGTTCAGGCAGAGGGAAAACAGACGTGACATCATCGCGCTCTCTGACCTGAATGTCACAGTCAGGAAACTCGGAAGACGTCACAGCGGTGGAGCAGGGAGAGGTAAGTATTGCAAGTGCTGGGGCCCTGAGCAAGCAGGGGGGGCCCACTCGTGGGCGCCGGCACTGGCACAGGGCCCCTCATAGTACGCCGGTGTCTCTGTTGGCAAGTGGGCCCCCCCACCTGCTCAGGGCCCCTGAACTTGCCCGGGTGCGCCAGGTGCTGACGCCGGCCCTGGGGGGGGGGGTACAGCCCAGTTAGGGAGGTCGAAAAACTGGCATATGTTGAGGTGTAGGCTGAACGTTCAGCAGCTGCAAATGGAGGAATTGGAGAAGTCGGAGGAAGAGGAGGACAAAGCGAGCCATTTTGCTGGCAACCTATGTGTCATCAGGGGAAGGTGGTACAAAATCCTTTGAAACCCAGGCATGGTTCATTTTAATGAAGGTGAGATCACCTACATTTTGTGTCGACAGCCGGGTCCTTCTTTCTGTCAGGATTGATCCAGCAGCACTAAAGACTCTTTCTGATAGCACACTACCAGCAGGGCAAGCGAGCTTCTGTAAGGCATATTGTGCCAATTCAGGCCAGGTGTCCAGTTTACAGGCCCAGTAGTCAAAGGGGAATGAACTGTGAGGGAGAACAACGATAGGGGAGGAGAGGTAATTTTGAACCATAATTGACAACTGCTGTCTCCTGTTTGTTGCAATCGATTCAGTATTACCAGTCGTGTGAGCGTTACTCGAGAAATCAGACCACAACATGGTCATGAAACCCCTGTCTCCAACGCCACTTCGGCTGTGTGCACCACAAACACCTCTTCCATGTTGCCCAGTACGACTCGTGGTAGAACCTGCACCGCTGCTGTGTGCTGGGAATGCCTCTAACAAACGGTTTACCAGAGTTGCTTGTCTGTTCGCCAATATTAGCTATAGATTCTCCTGTGGCATGATGTTCTGTAATTTGCTTTTATAGCGTGGATCGAAGATGCTGGCCAACCAGTAGTCGTCATCCTTCATAATTTTGGCAATGCGGGGGTCCCTTTTTAGGATCCGCAAGACATAATCACACATGTGGGCCAATGTTCCAGGTGTCAATGATGCACTGCCAGTGGTGGGTGGAGGAGCACTTTATGCCAAATCTATATCCCTCCAGTCACGCACAAACCCTGTACCTGACCTTGGCAAGCCAACATTTTCTCTTGCCCCCTGAGAAGCATCCTCCTCCCCAAAATAATCATCTGCCTCATCCTCCTCCTCTTCTTACTCCACCTCGGTCCAGGACAGTTCCCTGAGCAGACAATGCCTGACTGTCATCAAGGCATCCCTCCTCCTCTGCTGCAGACTCCTGATCCTTAATGTGCGTCAAAGTTTGCATGAGCAGACGCATAAGTGGGATGCTCATGCTTATGATGGCGTCATCTGCGCTTACCAGCCATGTGCATTCCTCAAAACACTGAAGGACTTTACAGAGGTCTTTCAGCTTTGACCAAAGCACACCCGACAACTCCATGTCTGCCCTCAAACTGCCTGCCCGTGTATCCTCCCACAAATGCATTACAGCTTGCCTCTGTTCGCACAGCCTCTCAACCATGTGCATGGTGGAGTTCCACCTTGTTGCAATGTCTATGATTAGGCGGTGCTTGGGGAGGTGGAGCGATCGCTGCAGCCTCTGCATACAACTGGAGTCTAGGGGCGTGCGACGGATGTGCGAGCACAGTCTTCGCACCTTATGGAGCAGGGCTGGTAACTCTGGATAATTATTTTAGAAGCACTGCACCACCAGGTTCAAGGTGTGAGCCAGGCAAGGTATGTGTCTGAGCTTTGCCAGGGCTATGGCCGCCACAAAATTACGGCCGTTATCACTGACTACTGTACCTTGCCTGGCTCAAGATGTAGACTGCCCTGCCATGACTCAGTTTCTCGCTGCAAGTAGTCGGCCAGTACCTCCGCGGTGTGTCTGTTGTCGCCTAAAGACATCATCTTTAAAACAGTCTGCTGACTCTTACCACTAGCTGTTCAATAGTGGGACACCTGTGCAACACTGGCAGCTGCGGATGGAGTGCTCATGCGACTGCGCTCTGTCAACAAGCTTTTGCTTCTGGAGGAGGAGGAGGAGGGTCGAACGCCTACAGCCAACTGTTGCCTATACCGTGAGCTAGGCAGCACTGTCCCACCGCCGCTGTCCCCTGTGGACCCTGCATCCACCACATTAACCCAGTGCGCAGTGATGGACACATAACGGCCCTGGCCATGCCTACTGGTCCATGCATCTGTTGTGACGTGCACCTTTCCACTCACTGATTGTTTGAGTGCATGGACAATGAGGTCTTTCACATGCAGGTGGAGGGCAGGGATGGCTTTTCTAGAAAAGAAGTGCCGACTGGGTAGGTCATAGTGTGGGACAGCATAGGTCATGAGCTCCCGGAATGCTGCGCTTTCAACCAAACGGAAGGGCATCATCTCAAATGAGATCAATTTGGCAATGTAGGCGTTCAAAGCCAGTGAGGTTTTGTAGTCCATCCACGCTTGCAAGTGCATGGTGGTTAAATGTCTAAGCATGCAACTGGTATTCAATTTTCGGAGATTTTTCCCTCGGCTAAAGGTCCTTCCGCACTACTTACAGATAACCTTTGCCTCATCAATAGGATTTTGGTCAAAAAAGTGCCACACTGCACTTTTCCTACTATGTGATAAATTTTCAGGGCTTGCACACTGTGCTAATTTGACTGTCTGGCCAAGCTGTCCTGCAATTGGTTTTGTTTTTTGAACACGTTTTTGGACTGCTACAGGTCTGCCAGATAACCGCAGCTGCGATGTAGATGCCTGCTGCAGATCCTCCTCCTCTTCTGAGCTATTTCCAGCGGCACCCTCTTCCCCTAATGGATGCCAATCCGGGTCAACAGCTGGCTCATCCATCACCTCCTCTTCAATTTCATCTGCACCTTCCTCTGTGTCACCGTGTAAGGTGGTATAGAATGCAGGAAGGGGCACCTGAGTTTCATCAGAATCAGAATCTGGCTCAGTAGACTGTGAGGGCAATGCAGTGCTCTGGGTGAATGTACCAACAGAATCATATAGCACTGGCTGTGCATCAGTGCACTCCATGTCATATTCATCTTGGACTGGGGAATTCAGGATTTGACTTGATAACCCAGGCATGGTATGTGAAAAAAGCTCCACGGAGTAATCTGAAGTGTGGCCTGCCGCATTCTTCACTGTTGGTGGGGGTGAAGGACACAAGGAAAGGTGTTGTTCCTGACCAGGAGTCTGCACTGACAACTCAGTGTTTGCATTTTTTTAAACTTCAGAAGAGGAGGCGATAGAGCTGGAGGCTGTTTTAAAAGCGGTTTACCTACTCCCGGAAAAGGGAGCCTTCCAGGCCTTCTGGAGCCAGACAATGACGCAGGCTCAACACCTCCTGCCTTAAGTGCTATTGTGCTTTTGGCACTACCAGCAGATGCACCGCCACCACCATCAGTACCAGCTGGCGCCCCGCCCACGTCCGCGGCCTCTTCCACCATACTTCCTCATGTTTGGGAAAATGTACCAAAAATACCAGCAGATATATGGTACTGTATGAGGAGCGTACAGCTGTCTACAGTATAGAAAAGCAAAGAGAAATAAGCAGTCTAAGGTCAAATATAGAAAAAGTAAAAAGACTTTATTAATGTAATAGGATAAAAGGATTGCACAACAGATGAATACTGCATGTGCCACAATGCAAAATACAAATACAAATACAGCAAGGGAAACCGCGTGTGGGAAATAGAGGTATAATAATACCTCATGCTACTAATGTACAATAATGTTTAACTGACTATAATACATAAAGGTGTAAATAGAGGTAGATAATGAAAGGTTATGCAGTACATACCAATAGAGTCACAGTGTGACACCACACAGGCTGCCCTTTGGGGTGGCAAGGGCAGCCTGTGTGGTGTCACACTGTGACTCTATTGGTATGTACTGCATAACCTTTCATTATCTACCTCTATTTACACCTTTATGTATTATAGTCAGTTAAACATTATTGTACATTAGTAGCATGAGGTATTATTATACCTCTATTTCCCACACGCGGTTTCCCTTGCTGTATTTGTATTTGTATTTTGCATTGTGGCACATGCAGTATTCATCTGTTGTGCAATCCTTTTATCCTATTACATTAATAAAGTCTTTTTACTTTTTCTATATTTGACCTTAGACTGCTTATTTCTCTTTGCTTTTCTATATTGTATATGCAGTTGGTCTGCTACAGTCCGGTATTCCTTCAGTCTACTAACCTGTGACACTATGTCGGTATACTCTTTGGGATGATATGGTACTCTTAGTGACTGATATGTTGATCTACTACTCTGCTTAGCTGTCTACAGTGTAGGAAAACATTTAAATCTCTGTATATATTTCCGGAGTCACACATACACGCTCTCTCACTATGGATTTGACCGTAATAATAATAATAAATAATAATCTTTATTTATATAGCGCTTTACAGTTTAACAGTTTCAAAACACAAGTCATAGGTAACAACGTTAACAATACAATAATTAAAGCAAAATAAGCCGACCCTGCTCGTGAGAGCTTACAATCTACAATAAGGTGGGGAGATACAAAGTACAGGTGTGTATATACAATGGTGCATTTACAATGATGGTCCAGCCATCTTGAGGGAGTGAGGCATGGATGGAGATAGTGAATGGGCTACACATACACACTTAAACATAGAACGACTTTGGTTAGTGAATGTGATAGGCCACTCTGAACAAATGTGTTTTGAGGGAGCGCCTGAAACCATGCAAATTGTGGATAGTCCTAATTTCTTGGGGTAGAGCATTCCAGAGGATTGGCGCAGTGCGGGAGAAGTCTTGGAGTCGGGAGTGGGAGGTACGGATTAGTGCAGAGGTTAGTCGAAAGTCGTTTTCAGAGCGCAGCAGTCGGTTAGGCCGATAGATAGAAATGAGGGAGGAGATGTAGGGGGGTGCTGCACTGTGGAGAGCTTTGTTGGTGAGAACCAGTACTTTGAATTGGATCCTATAATGAATGGGCAGCCAGTGTAAGGACTGGCGAAGAGCGGACGCGTCCGAGTACCGATTAGCCAGATGGATGACCCTGGCTGCTGCATTAAGGATGGACTGGAGAGGGGATAGTCGAGTAATGGGGAGGCCAAGTAATAGAGCGTTGCAGTAGTCCAGGCGGGAGTGGATCAATGCTACAGTGAGGGTTTTTGTTGTTTCCATGGTGAGAAAAGGGCGGATTCTAGAGATGTTCTTTAGGTGTAGACGGCAAGAGCGGGCAAGAGATTGTATATGGGAGGTGAAGGAGAGATTGGTGTCAAACATAACACCCAGACAGCGAGCCTGCTGCCGGGGTGTTATTATGGTGCCGCCCACAGAGAGGGAAATGTCAGATTTAGGGAGGTTAGTAGACGGCGGGAGCAGAAGGAGTTCAGTCTTGGAGAGGTTAAGTTTCAGATAGAGAGCGGACATGATGTTGGAGACTGCGGACAGACAGTCGGTGGTGTTCTGTAGAACAGTGGGGGTAAGGTCGGGGATGACGTGTATAGTTGCGTGTCATCGGCATAAAGATGGTACTGAAAGCCAAATCTGCTGATGGTCTGTCCAATTGGGGCCGTGTAGAGAGAGAAGAGAAGGGGGCCAAGGACTGAGCCCTGGGGTACACCGACAGTGAGAGGAAGAGGAGATGACGTGGAGCCAGAGAACGAAACACTGAAGGAGCGGTCAGAAAGATAGGAGGAGAACCAGGAGAGAACAGTGTCCTTAATACCTAGTGACTGGAGCCTAGACAGTAGGAGACAGTGATCAACAGTGTCGAAAGCTGCAGAAAGGTCGAGTAGAATGAGCAGAGAGTGGTCGCCGTTACGTTTTGCTGTAAGAAGGTCATTGGTCACTTTGATGAGTGCAGTTTCAGTCGAATGTAGGGGGCGGAAGCCGGACTGTGAAGGGTCTAGGAGGGAGTAAGTGGAGAGGTAACGGGTGAGGCGGGAGTAGACTAGGCGCTCCAAAAGTTTAGAGATGAAGGGGAGATTGGAGACCGGTCTGTAGTTGTTTGTGCAGGAAGGGTCAAGAGCGGGTTTCTTTAGTAATGGAGTAATGATGGAGTGTTTGAAGGAGGATGGGAAAATGCCAGAGGAGAGTGAGAGATTAAAGATTGTAGTTAGGTGAGTTGTGACAACTGGAGAGAGAGACTGGAGGAGATGTGAGGGGATGGGGTCGGTAGTGCATGTAGTCGGACGAGAGGAAGAGAGGAGTCTGGAGACTTCTTCTTCTGTGATGGGATCAAATGTGGAAAGTGAGCCAGGGGAAATGCAGGGTGGGATGGGAGTCACAGCACTTGGTGGTTGAGAGCAGATTTCCTGACGGATAGTATCTATTTTTTCTATAAAGTGGGAGGCCAGGTCGTCAGCACAAATGTCTGTGATAGGGGCTTGTGCTTTTGGCCTGAGGAGGGAGTGAAAAGTGTCAAAAAGTTTCTTGGGGTTGTTGGCTAGTGAGGAGATCAGTGTGGTGAAGTAGGTCTGTTTGGCGAGGTGAAGGGCAGCATTATAAGTTCTTAACATGAATTTAAAGTGGATGAAGTCTTCTGGTGTGCGGGTTTTTCTCCAGAGGCGTTCAGCACTCCTAGAGCATCGCTGAAGAAGTCGAGTTTGCAATGTGAGCCAGGGCTGTTTTACTGTGTGTTTGGAGGTTCTGAGGGTGAGCGGTGCTACTTGGTCAAGGGTGCTTTTAAGAATGTCATTGTAGTGATGAACAGCCAGATCAGGACAGGAAAAAGAGGAGATTGGGGACAGCGATGAGTGTAGGGAGTCTGAAAGTGTCTGAGGGTTAATGACTTGTAGATTTCTGAATGTGTGGTAGGTAGGAGTGCGCTGGGGTGGTGGAGGATTTGTGAGCGTGAAGGAGAGAATGTTGTGGTCAGAGAGTGGAAGCTGTGAGTTATTTAGGTGGGAGATTGAACAGAGGCGGACAAAGACCAGGTCAAGGGTGTTGCCATCCTTGTGTGTCTCAGAAGTTGAAAGCTGTGAGAGGCCTAGAGAAGTGGTTAGTGATAGAAGCTGAGATGCAGATGTGGAAGTAGGGCTGTTAATGGGGATGTTGAAGTCTCCAAGGATAAGGGTTGGTAGTTCTGAGGACATGAAGTGCGGCAGCCAGGCTGAGAAGTGGTCAAGGAACTGGGTGGGTGAGCCTGGGGGCCGATATATGACCGCTACTCTGAGGGAGAGGGGATGGAAGAGCCTGATGGTGTGGACCTCAAAAGAAGGGAATGAGAGAATACAAAGAGCAGATATACGGTACTGTATCAGAAGCGGACAGGTGTATACTGTTCGCTCACATTTATGGAGATAATTAATGTTAAAAATTCTTCCATATTGGAGGAAATTGATGTGGAACTCAGCTCCATACAAAAAGATCTAATAGCAAAAATGAATGGAGAACAATTGGAAAAATTCCATGAGGGCATTAATCAAGATCTGGAAAAATGGGAAAAACAAATTAGTGCCACTAAGATGAAAAAGCTGCAACGAGATCTACAGGATTATGATAAAAAAAAAAGTGTATCGCTGGCAAACTAGAGTTCCTGGCAAAAATAGGAAACAATCCCTCCCTAGGAGTCCGTCGGTATCATCAATGTCCTCAACTTCCAGCACAGCAACTTCTACACATGAAAATGAACAACATGGTCCTAAACGTATGAAAACAAGATTTGGAATGAAGGATAAATATTCCTCTTGGCAACATTCTAACTCAAATAGGAGAAATGACCATCCAAAGGTAATTAATTTATCAACACATACATTATCTAAAGAACAGACTGAATTGCTAGACAAGGGCTTAACCTTTTCCCCTCCTCAACCTTTAGACACATTCACGGCCATAAAAGATGTACATCTTTTTGCAAGGAAGTTAATACTTAAGAGATTTCATGAAAAATCCATGATGGGGCTAACACTAGAAACAGAGGAGGAGAGGGAGGCCCTAGCAATTCTTGAATCTCTGGCAGAGGAAAATGAAAATACAGATATGGTGAGTGCTTTTCCCTCCCACCTAGTAAATAAATCAAAAAAATTTCCTAGCATTAATGCGTGTTCGGCTGTTGATGTATTTGTGAAGATGGTAACAAATGATATAGAAAAGATCAAAGAAAACTTTTACCCTAATCCTAAAAATCAAAAAGAAAGGAAAATTATTAAAGAAATGCAGAGTTGGAAGGATGTCGTCTTTAAAAAAGCCGATAAAGGCGGTAATCTTGTGATTTGGCCCAATGAAATGTATGTTAAACAGGCATATAAATTGTTAATGGATACAGATTGTTACAAGAAATTGACTCATATTCCATTAATTGATTATCAAAATGAACTGATTGAGATTATGACTAAAGCATGGGAGGAAGGAATTATTCCAAAAAAATTACTGGATAATGTCAAAGAATGTAAACCGAAGTTACCAACATTCTATTTGATCCCCAAGGTTCACAAAAATCCGATGGATCCTCCGGGCCGCCCTATTGTGTCGGGAAATGAGGGATTAAGTGAATTGAGTTGTCAAATTATTGACTATTATTTAAAGCCGTTGGTGACTTCGTTACCCTCGCACATCCTAGACACTATGGCGGCCCTGAGGAGATTGGATCAGTTGAACCTTGGGGATAATATGATATTAGTCACAGCGGATGTTGAGGCATTGTATACCTCCATCTGCCATATACAAGGACTGGAGGCAGTGTCTTGGTACTTAAGGAATAGTAATTTGGACCTCTTGCTCTCAGCTTTCATTCTGAATTTATTAGAGTTCGTCCTGACACATAACTGTTTTACCTTTGATCATCAAATATATCTCCAGTTGCAGGGCACGGCAATGGGGGCAGCCTGTGCCCCGGCTTATGCCAATCTATTCTTGGGTTATTGGGAAAGAGAAATCTTTCAGAGCTCCCCCATTGCCGGTGCCGATAAAGTATACAACTGGATAAGATATATTGATGATGTTATGTTTGTCTGGGACGGCTCTGTAGCAGAATTAGAAACATTCATGTCCACCTTAAATAATAACGATTTAAATATCCGCCTAACATATACTTATGGACGAAAAGTCAGCTTCTTGGACATTGCCATAATGGTGCAAGATGATGGCTCGATCCATACTGATATCTATAGAAAATCTACAGCCACCAATTCAATACTCCATGCTCAGTCTTCTCATTTAAAATCTACGATTCGTTCCATCCCAGTAAGCCAATATCTAAGAGCAAAGAGAATTTGCTCAACAGAACAGACATTTCAAAATCAGGCCCAAGATTTGTACTCTAGATTTCGTGACAGATCATATAGTCACAGACAAATTAGACATGCATACAGAAGGGCTTGTGGTGTTTCACGTAAAGAACTTCTGTACAAGAAAAAAGATGCCAGTGAAATTGATCCTAAAATAGTTAGATTTATTACCCCTTTTAACGAGCAGTGGAAACAATTGACGGATGTCATATACAAACACTGGAATGTCGTGCTGACTGACCCAGTTTTTAAGAAAATTCTGATAGATAGGCCACATATAACAGCTAAGAGGTCAAAAAATCTTTCAGATCTTTTGGTCAATAGCCATTTCTCTAAAAATCCTAAAGAGTTTTCTAGATTCTCAAGGTTTCTTCCATGTAGAAGATGTAAAGCGTGTGCGAACACAATGCGGGGAAGAGAATTTCAAAATGCAGATCAAACCCGTACATATTCTATCAGAAAATGTCTAACATGTACATCTAAGGGGGTAATCTATCTGGCAAAATGCCCGTGCGACAAAATTTATATCGGGATGACAACAAGAGAATTACGAATAAGAATCCGTGAACACGTTCGGGATATTGAAAAGTCTAAGGAATCAGAAGATGGAGAGCAATTAAAAACATTGCCAAGACATTTCAAGAGATTTCACATATCAGAAACAAGTGGTCTGTTCATCATGGCAATTGATCAGGTATCTTTGGGGATACGGGGAGGGAATTTGTTTAAAAAATTGTCCCAAGTAGAAAGTCAATGGATATACCGGCTGAAGTCTATGGCCCCAAGTGGCCTTAATGAAAACCATGGGTTTGGGTCTTCTTGTGAACTGATATTTTTTAGCTGTGGTAGTTTTTGATTTTGATTTTAACTGTTTCATTTTTTAGTCCATTATATAGATTCAGTTCTGTGCCAGGGAAAAAAACCTCAACCCCCCCTCCTTGTCTTCTCCTGGATGGTTCAGTAATCACTTACCTGAATTATGGTGTGCGTGGGAGAAGTTTCGGTGAAGTTCGTTGTGTTGTTCAAGCTGCAAGCAATGGAGGAGAATCATTGGACATGCACTTATTATTATTTCATTCTATTTTATTTATTTGATTTTTTATTGTTATTTTCAATTTTATTTTTATATTTGTATTTCATTATTCTGTATTATTAGTTTATAGATTAATTCAGTATAAATAATTTATTCATATTAATAATTCACTATGTTATGTTTATATGTTAATATTATTATTCACTATGTAATGAATTAGTTTCATTTGTGCTATATTTTATTATTAATCACACATATAATGATATTGCACTTATTTCATTTTACAATGGTTTGTTATTTATATTTATAATGGGTTTAAATTTAGGATGAGATAGTATTATTTAATTTAATGGATTTATATCCGTTCAGCACTTAGGATTGTCACGTCATATTAGTAATATATCTAAGTTGTAGAAAATATGCATGCAGTTTGATTACGACGGGCCTTGGTACCGTGATCTGGAGCGCATGATCGCGCAGGCTGGGTCTGGGCTTTCCCGACGTGCTTAGTGGAGAAGGGGCGTGCCTAAGGTTGCTAAGTAGCGCCTGGACGCGGTCCTCCCTGGAGCGCTGAAGGAAATGCCTATATTGTGAGACGTACCCTGCTGTGCGCATGCGCCGCGTCATGATCCGTTACCCGGGAGACCTAGTAAGCCGGGAATAAAGGAGGAATTGATTAAGGGGTTGTAAGGTCATAGTAATTAGTGACGCCATTACCTGACCCGGCACTGAATCTAATGGGAAATTTTATTGGAAGTTAAGCCCTATATATATTGTTACCAGAGCTAAGATAGGCCACGCCTCCTGATGAAGAAGCGGTGAAATGCGCGTTGAGGCGGCAGGCCCAGGGGAGTTTTCTTCTAATCCAATTTAGATGTAAGTACGGACATTGAAAGTGGTGTGGCTGATTATTTGCAAGCATTGCAGTAATTATAGTACGGTGCAGTTTAGTAATATCTCCACATGGTAAGCAGTTCCATATTATGGTGGGGGTTAATAGCGGTATTATGGCCGATTAATATGTGGATCCGGCATTCCTAAAATATGGGACTGACATCCGAGCCTCCTTTTTGGAGACTTCATAACAGCAGACTTCCTATAGATGAGGGATTGTTTTTGGATAGTCTATAGACTTTGCCATATTTGTTTAAATAACCCTGACATTTCTTGTTGCTGCAAACTATATGGAATATAATGCTTGTAGGTAATATAATAAGAATGCCACATTCTGGATGACTCTGTGGGGTAATTTACAATAATATGATACAAAAATTAGTAGATAGTTGATGGACTTTGAATTTTTGTACAAAAGAATTGAGACATAAATAACCATTTTTGCTGATTTATAGAGATATTTACCCATGAGTTGCTGGATTATATGTTTATAACAATGTCCTGTCAAATTTCTGATTAATTACTCCTCTGACTATTTAGCCTGCTTAGTGAGTTGCTCTGTCACTTTGTGTAATTTTAGTCTATTTGTAATAAAATTTGCTATTTTTCTAAAAAAAACTCTTTTGACCTTCATTACTTCAATTAGTACAGGGGTATGGTATTTAATGTTGATCTGAGTTCAGGATTTGAGTATATACCATTATTTAAGGGAAGTTCTATATTTATAGGTGTATACTGTGTACGGGAAAATTTCAATCTCTGTATATATTTCCGGAGTCACACACAGATAGTCAGCATGCATTTGTCCGTGATACCAGCCGGTATTGTGTGAGGAGCGTACAGCTCTATACGGTGTGGGAAAAAATGAACGCTCGGTAACTGCAGAAAAAAAAAAATAAAAGTATCAATGCTGTGTAAAAAGCAGTCTGCACAGCAGTGTACACACAGCAATACAGCTATCAGGCAGCCTAATAACCAGCGCTGCTGCACACAAGAAAATCTTCCCCTGTCACTGCACACTAACTGTACAGCACAATTGCTATCAGCATAAGCACAGAAGAACTTCTCTTTCCTGCCTAACTCTCTCCCTACTGAGAAAACAGCAACCTCTCCTACTGTTAAGATCGGAAGAAGTAAAATGGAGGTCGGCGGTTAGGGCTTTTATAGACTCTATGACGCCCCCAAAGCAAGCCAGTCACTGCAATGCCCTTCTCTAAGATGGTGGTGGTCGCTGCCCATGTCATCTCGTTGCTCACAGTTTGCGTCCTTGCTCATTGTCGAAAAAAGGCGCCTGAAAGCATTCTGGGAAAATCGACTTTGACGCTCGGGTCGACGACCGCCTGGCCGACTGCACGCTATGGTCGTGTTTCGGCCAACGAAATCCGACTTTGGCGAAAGACGCCGAATTTTGAATCTGACCGACCTGTTTCGCTCAACTCTAATGGTGAGTTCATTTTATTGTATTTTTTAATTTAACACAAATATTGGTTATTTGAAAAAAACTGTGCTTAAATTTACTGTCTTATATGTTTAAATTGTATTTTCTCCTCTTTTTAATTAGATTTGTGCATTTGTTCTCAACAAAAACTCTAAATTCCACATTGAGATGTAAAAAAGTTTTTTCCTTGATAAAGCCACCGAAACATGTCATGACTTGCTAAGATCTGCAGCAATGAAATAAAATCCAACTAGATACTACAAAAAAAATTAAATACGATGCATCTCATAATTTGCAGGACATTTACTTGTCATTCAGGAAATATTTGTCTTTCTTTTATGGGCAGAAGCCTGTCTCCCACAAGACAGTATATTTCAGCTACGTGCTGTCTACAAGAAGTCTGAGATGCCATCGGTGTTTACATTATCCATCCATGGAATGCAGATCATTTCACCGTTTCATGGGGGCACCTCATTCAAAGCCTTCATACATTCGTCTCACCCCAGCTGGTCATTAAATATTTCTATACATAACATACTTGAAATTCTTTTGGTTCCGAAAACTCAAAACCTGCTTCTTAGGGTTTCCCGTGGATTACTGAACAGTTGCCCTTTTTGAATCAAGTGTTTTAATGGAAGGAAGGAAAACTCTTCAGGATATTTCTGAGACGTCGGCAGTATATGTTCTGTTTTGGAGGTTATAAAAGGGAATTTACTTATACAGCACTGGCATTCAATAAAGCAAAATACTATTGTTTTATGTATCCTTTCCACAATATGGCAGTCAATATAGGTGTAAAAACACTATGAGTTGTATAGGAGCAGGCTGCAGCAGTCTGTAAATGTGTTTTATTACAGTTACAACACTTGCAGAATATATGTTGAGAGTCAGTGCTATCTAAATGGCCGCAAGACCTTGAACAAGTGTGTTTCGCTCTGTTTTTTTTCAGACTTAAATATTACATGTTTGGCTCCAATGAAAACGGCATTCGAAGTTCAGTTTTTCTGTTTTTATTATATCATTTAAAGCTCTTGCAAGAAATGGCTCATGAGACTCCAACACAAGTGTGAACCTACCCTAAGACTACTGTGTTCTAACAATCAAATTTTACTAAGGTTATGTTCACATGTCCAGTAATCATCTATTATAACGGATGCAGCCACAATCCGTTGGCAAAAAAGTTGTGCAGACACAACGTTTTTGTCCGTTTTTAAAAATCTGATTGAAACTGGATCCATTTTTTTAACATTGAAGTGTATGGAAAATGGATCTGTTAAATAGATCTCGCAGGGATACCGTGACAGAGTGGGGTTAGAGGATCGCAGTGTCCAGTGACACATACACCTGCAGTAGTTAGAACGACTCCACCGTCCTACTAGTAGGCTTTCATTGCTCTGTTTCTGCAAGGGTTAAACTGCATAGTTGGACTCTTGGAGTTCTCTGTCTTTATTGTGTCAGCTATTCAGAGTTTGTTACTCCCTGCACCTCCTGGCTTTCTTCTTTGCCAGTGATAGTTTTACTACTTCTTGGTTTGGACTTAAAGGAGAAGTTCAGTGTAAGCAGCAGGCGTTTGGAGTGATTTTTAGGAGATTTCGGCGTGGAGTTGGTTTGTGCGTTTTTCTCCCTATCCTATTCTATTTGGTTTGTCGCTCCTACACCTCCCGTTTCCCACTCAGTTGTTTTGTGAGTGTATTTCTATGTTTGTAGTTTTCTTTTATCCCTGTCTGTTTACCCCTGTCTGTTTGGTTTGTGTTATCCTATACACTTCTGTCTCATACCTCCCTGGGTTGCGGAGGGATCAGATAATGTTATTATAGGAGCATAGCAAGGTACGAGAC
This sequence comes from Oophaga sylvatica, assembly GCA_033576555.1. NCBI lineage: Eukaryota > Metazoa > Chordata > Amphibia > Anura > Dendrobatidae > Oophaga > Oophaga sylvatica. The sequence continues at coordinate 463,540,597 of JARQOD010000004.1, forward strand.
CCTAGAGTCTCCACCATCAGGAGTAATCCCGGGGACAGGGATAGTCTGGGGTTGCCCTAGTTCGAGAGATAGGGTAACCGCCCATTGTCTTTGGCAATAACTTGACAATAACCTTCTATTATTTTCCATTTAAACTGATCCAGTAAGCAAATAAAAGATCCTTTTCAATTGAAAGAAAAATGAATGGCTGATTAATGGATCCCTTTCCATAGACTTAAATGTTAAAAAAAGCAAATCCAGCTAAAATCATTTTTTAAAAAACGACAAAATAAGTTGTCTCTGCTCATCTTTTTTTACAAGGGATTACAGCTGGATTTGTTGTAGCTGATGATTACTGGACATGTGAACTTAGCATAACTCAATTTGTGCAGGAAAACCACCAATAATAGAAGTCATACTCTTTACCTTCAGTGCTCTGCAGAAGATATCACATGGTTTATCAGTTTTTTGGGGTATTTCATTTAACCTTTATTGTATTTCAGATTAATAAAAGGTATTTTATCTTATAATGCTATGTAATATCTCTAGGATATGCAATAACAAAATGATTGGCAATAAACTCATTTACTCAACAATGATCTCAAGAACAGAAGGACTAGAGTCTCTTCCGCTTAATCTCTGCACGTCAGCATTTCTTGCCACCCACTGGGCAATTACTATTTACAGGCTGCAAACAATTGTGTACTGATCCAGCACATGACTGCTGCAGCCAATCACTACCATCAGTGCTAACATTCTGAACTTAAATTCATTGGCATCGATCAGTGACCCCAGTAAGGTTACACTGGTTGAATTAGAATAATCTGGACAATGTTATATTGACTAAGTTTTCAAGTTGCTGTTTGCTCAGACTATGAGACTGGGGAATCACCCGATGGTTCCTAGTGCCATAATAATTGTGGATGCTGAAGGTACAACCTATCCCAGAGAGGAGTGGGGATTACTGATGCTAGAGTTATTTTCAGCTGAAAGAGAATCCTTAGATGCACATCCAGTTGAAAAGTATTGCAGAGCAGAAAGCCACCTGCTCCATGCGCCATAATACATAGAGTTATTGGCTGAAAGTATTGGCACCCTTGAAATTGTTTCAGAAAATAAAGTATTTAAGTATTTCTCCCAGAAAATTATTACAATTACACATGTTTTGTTATACACGTGTTTATTTCCTTTGTGTGTATCGGGGGTAACACAAACAGAGAAAAAAGGGCAAATCTGACATAATTCACATAAAACCCCAAAAATAGGTGAAACAAAATTTTTGGCACTCTTAATATTTGGTTACACACCCTTTGGAATAAATAACTGCAATAAATCGCTTCTTATAACCATCAAGTTTCTTACAGCTCTCAAATGGAATTTTGGACCACTCTCATATTTGAAGGTTGCATTCTCCCAACAGCAATTTTAAGATCTCTCCACAGGTGTTCAATGGGATTAAGATTCAGACTCATTGCTGGCCATTTCAGAACTCTCCAGTGCTTTGTTTCCATCAATTTCTGGGTGTTTCTTGAAGTATGTTTGGGGTCATTGTCCTGCTAGAAGACCCATATCCCAAGATGAAAACACAGTTTTCTGCTACTGGGCACATTGCGACCCAAAATCTTTTGGTAATCTTCACATTTCATGATGTCCTTCACACAGTCAACTCCAATAGTATACTCCGGCACACAAAAAGATTGTAGAATGCTTCAAAATGCAAAATAGTCAATTTTTTATTTCAAATACTGAAAGATCATTGAAGAAAATAATATCCAACGGACGTCATGAATACAGGTACGTGCATACAACGTTTCGGCATAGGATGCCTTTTTCAAGTAGTACCTATTTTTCTGTACATAAAATAAAACGCAAAAAATACATCTGTGAGAAACAAACACAGGTATAACACAAGCGTATAAGAACAAAAAAATACTGAATATATACAGCAGCTAGAATTGGTGTACACAAGAACACAATATACTGGTGCAAAAAGCAAAAAAGAACAACTCAACAAGATAAAAAAGAAAAAAAAGAAAAACAGATATCCATATATATATATATATATACACACAGATATAAATATTCATGTTCATATACTAGTACATAGATACACGGATCTATCCCCAAAAGGGCCAATGAGAAAATGTGTGTGGTAAACATATCATAATATATCGTCTTGCTACAGGTATCACCTGGTCATAGGGAGTGAGATGTATATATGACAACAAAATATGTATATACCCACTAAGATATAGTACACATGGTGGAATAAGTATAAATATAACTGAGAATTGCTGTAAACCTCTGTTGTGACACTAGGTAGCAAGTCCAGCAGAATATAGAAATAGAGACAAGTTGATCTGTGACATACCTTCTACCGTGAGGATATCTATCAGGACAGCTTCCAAAAGGCTACTGCGGCGGTGCTGCGTTGTACAGAGCTGCTGCGCCATCACTGGCGTGCAGAAATTTATGTGCCCGACGAACGCCGGGCCCGAAGAGAGATTTGAGAGATACTACACATTTTTTGAGAACACTCGGGGACATAGGTACAATTCCAGTGGGCTCACTATTGGTAACTATGGACGTTAATAGTCTTTATACCAGTATTGATCATACTGCAGGTATTCAAGCAACCACTACTTTCCTTAGAGATCACACGTCCTATAGTGACCCTCAAATTCAATTCTGTGAGGACATACTTACCCTCATTCTCACAAAGAATTTCTTTCTTTTTGGAGATCAATTTTACATCCAAAAGAAAGGCACCTTGATGGGTTCAAACATGGCGCCAGCATACGCCAATATCTATATGGATCACTTTGAAAGGTTGTGTGTATATCCCCATCCAGACTTTGCAACTAAAGTATTGTACTGGAGACGTTACATCGATGACTCTTCGTCATCTGGACAGGAGACGTTGAATCCCTTCTGAAATTCCAAAAAGACCTCAATAAATGTATTCCTGGTATTACGTTTACTATACAATATGACCATAACGGTATCAATTTTTTGGATACAATGGTTAAGTTATCTAGTGATGGTCAGATGACGACAGATTTATACACCAAACCAACAGATAAAAATAGTCTTCTTTTATACACCAGTAGTCATCCAGTGCATATAAAGAGGTCACTTCCCATATCCCAACATGATAGGGTCCGAAGAATTGTATCGGATCCTATCGTCAGACGAAAGAGACACGACGATATGGACAACAAATTTCGGGAACGTGGTTACCCTGAAAGAATTTTGAATGAATCCTGCAGAGACGAGGTTATGAGACCTATATCAAACATTAACCTTCAGAAAATCCCATTTGTTAATGTGTTCCATCCGTGGAAACACGGTATTCACCAATGTATTACTAAACATTGGAACATCTTACAAGCTGCCTATCCCAAAGTCCCCGAGTTTAACAACAAACCACTAATTTGTTATAAGAAATCTAGCAACATTAGGAATTTTTTGGTCAGGGCTGATATTGGTACATCTAAAATTGAGTTCAGACAGAGTGTGTTACATACCCCACGTAATGGAACATTCCCATGCCTGGGATGCCTCCAATGTTCGAATATCATGAAAGGTGATGGTTTTACACATCCACGGACAGGTCGGAGATTTTCCATTAAGGGTCACTACACGTGCGATTCGTCATACGTTGTATATTTGATTAAATGTCCGTGCGGTCTCGGGTATGTTGGGGAGACCACCCAGCATATCCGGGACCGCATCTCTCAACATAAATCTACCATTCGATGCGGATGCACTCTCTTACCCATTCCAGCCCACTTCCTTGAAAATAGACATACTATTGCCCAACTTAAATATCAAATCATCGACCATGTCCCTAAGGCGAGAAGAGGTGCGAATAGAATCAAGAAATTAAAAGAACGGGAATCTTACTGGATACATACGTTGAGGACACTTTCCCCGTATGGCCTCAACAGAGAGTATGATCTCTCTTACGGCTAGATTCCCATATTCATTTGCCTATTGCTATTAATATATCACTTATCGATTGAATTATCTGGATTATTTGCATAATCTCTGATCTTACCGTTTGGTCCACATTGATTTATTTATTTTTCTATATATCCTACTTAAAATTGTATCTTGTGGTGGTTTTCTGATACATTATATATGACATGTTCTATATATTGCTCTTTTATATGACCCGTTATTGATGTAGGGAAATCAAATAAAGGAAATTGCACTACTCATAATAGAAAAATACAAAATTTTATTGAAAGTAAACATCAAATATTAAAATATACCAAGGATGGCAGTGAGAAACCGACTGAGCAGGGAAATCGGAGACACCAGGGAACAAGCGCCTAGAGGGTACCATATATAACAATGGTAATACAAGGACCAAATATAAAGTGCATAAAGTGACTAGTCACATTAGATGACAATGTAAACAGGAGTGATATACACACATCAGAGTCAGGACTAGAATACAACGTTACCACAAAAACGGTCCATGATACCAGTAAAATGAACAAATGGCCCAGCTTGAATACCTGAGTGAGACCGCGTCCCTGCCACCCCATGGGGTGGGCCATTTGTTCATTTTACTGGTATCATGGACCGTTTTTGTGGTAACGTTGTATTCTAGTCCTGACTCTGATGTGTGTATATCACTCCTGTTTACATTGTCATCTAATGTGACTAGTCACTTTATGCACTTTATATTTGGTCCTTGTATTACCATTGTTATATATGGTACCCTCTAGGCGCTTGTTCCCTGGTGTCTCCGATTTCCCTGCTCAGTTGGTTTCTCACTGCCATCCTTGGTATATTTTAATATTTGATGTTTACTTTCAATAAAATTTTGTATTTTTCTATTATGAGTAGTGCAATTTCCTTTATTTGATTTCCATTAATCTGCACGTTATACTCTATGTATATCCTGTATTACACCTTTTTGGTGTTTTTTGGTCTGGTTTATAAGATTGACCGTTATTGATGTAGTACACATTGTTTTTCTTTTTTCTTTTACTTTTTTCTTTTTCCTTTTAGTCCATTATTAGGTATTTTCTTTTCTCTTATTCTTAAACTGAAGATTTATTAATTACACACTGAACCAATCATGTGTTATCTTATAATCTTTGCCTTTTGCCTCTTACAGCATATCGGCACCGATCCTATGTCCTGATTCTCCTTCTGACATGCGCACTGCATACTTGGGGATTCGGCTCTTGTCGGCTTTACTTCGGCACTTTCCGGCTCTATGCACATGCGCACTATGCACCTAACCTTCCCAGCTTGACCCGGAAACTCCTCGGGCCCGGCGTTCGTCGGGCACATAAATTTCTGCACGCCAGTGATGGCGCAGCAGCTCTGTACAACGCAGCACCGCCGCAGTAGCCTTTTGGAAGCTGTCCTGATAGATATCCTCACGGTAGAAGGTATGTCACAGATCAACTTGTCTCTATTTCTATATTCTGCTGGACTTGCTACCTAGTGTCACTACAGAGGTTTACAGCAACTCTCAGTTATATTTATACTTATTCCACCATGTGTACTATATCTTAGTGGGTATATACATATTTTGTTGTCATATATACATCTCACTCCCTATGACCAGGTGATACCTGTAGCAAGACGATATATTATGATATGTTTACCACACACATTTTCTCATTGGCCCTTTTGGGGATAGATCCGTGTATCTATGTACTAGTATATGAACATGAATATTTATATCTGTGTGTATATATATATATATGGATATCTGTTTTTCTTTTTTTTCTTTTTTATCTTGTTGAGTTGTTCTTTTTTGCTTTTTGCACCAGTATATTGTGTTCTTGTGTACACCAATTCTAGCTGCTGTATATATTCAGTATTTTTTTGTTCTTATACGCTTGTGTTATACCTGTGTTTGTTTCTCACGGATGTATTTTTTGCGTTTTATTTTATGTACAGAAAAATAGGTACTACTTGAAAAAGGCATCCTATGCCGAAACGTTGTATGCACGTACCTGTATTCATGACGTCCGTTGGATATTATTTTCTTCAATGATCTTTCAGTATTTGAAATAAAAAATTGACTATTTTGCATTTTGAAGCATTCTACAATCTTTTTGTGTGCCGGAGTATACTATTGGAGTTATATGTTTTGTTCTCCTGAGCACCTATACACTTGGTGAGCATCCCCTTTGTACACTTCTTCACACAGTCAAGGCATCTAGTGCCAAAGGCAGCAAAACATCTTTGAACCTCCACCATGTTTGACGAGAGGTACTGTGTCTTTTTTTGTAGGCCTCATTCTGTTTTCGGCAAACAGTAGAATGATGTGATTTACCAAATAGTTCTATCTTGGTCTCATTTGCACACAAGATGTTTTCCTATAAGGCCTGGGTCTCACATAGCGATACACCAGCGATCCCGACAACGATATGCACTTGTCAGGATCGCTGGTGTATCGCTACATGATCGCTGCTGAGCTGCCAAACAGGCAGCTCAGGGCAGCGATCAGCACAGCGACACTGCGGGTAACATCGCTTAGTTACCCGCAGTGTACCTTGGATACCAGCGCCCTGATGCAGGGAGCTGGTAACCAAGGTACACATCGGGTTTCCAGGCGCTGCGCGGTGCCTGGAAACCCGCTGTGTACCTTGGTTACCAGCTCCCTGCATCAGGGCGCTGGTATCCAAGGTACACAGCGGGTTTCTAGGCACAGCCCCGCACCTGGAAACCCGCTGTGTACCTTGGTTACCAGCGGATCGCTGGTCTCCCGTCTGTCACACGCAGCGATTTGTGCCTGTCAGCGGGAGACCAGCGATCAAAAAAATGTCCAGGACATTCAGCGACGATCAGCGATACCCAGCAGGGGGGCTGATCGTCGCTGAATGTCACACACAGCGATATCGCTTTTTAAGAATTTGGGATGTTTATTAGTAACTTATATATAAAGAATTTAAATAATTCACTTGTCATTCTAGGTAAATTTTCAGAATAAGTTGTGTGTACACACAGGGCCAGTTTTAGACAAATTAGGGCCCTAGGCAAAATTCAAGCGGGGCCACCATGTTCATATAAAACAAGGACATGTTACACCGATATCGGTGTCACCAGTTTGCCGTCCATGTGCCATCCATGTTTTTCCGGTATGGATAATGGAAATTAAATTACAAAGCTTCTCATATACTTTCCATGTTAAACATAGACAGCACACGTATGGCACACGGACGGCACACGGACGGCATGTTTACACGGACCCATAGACTTATATTGGCCCTTGTGATCTTTGCTGCTAGGAAAACACGGACATGAGTGCAGCACCGTAGGTCAAATAGGAAACATGTGGCATCTGTGAAAAACATGATAGGTCGTGTGAAAGGGTCTGTATAGTCACAAAATAGAAAACATTACAGAATTGCCATCTTTTTTTACATCCTACCTCACAAACAGCAGAATGAAAAGCGATTAAAAAAAAAGTCCTACATGTCCCCCAACCTACTCTGCTAAATCCCGATGGTTTGGGGTCCCAGATGGTTATTATTCACTTTGCAGCTATAATATAAGGTGAAGCCACAAGACCACTGCAGCCTAATGCTAAGAATTACGGAGACCCCCAGAGCCACAAGACCACTTAAACCTAGTTCAAAGACTGGCAGAGACCCCCGGAGCCACAACCACTGCAGCCCAGTGCTGAGACTCACAGATACCCCAGGAGCCACAAGACCTCTGCAGCCTAGTGCTAAGACTGGCGGAGACCCCTGGAGCCACAAGACCACTGCAGCTCAGTGCTAAGACTGACAGACCCCCGGAGCCACAAGAAAACTGCAGCCCAGTGCTAAGACTGGCAGAGACCCCCAGAGCCACAAGACCACTGCAGCCCAGTGCTAAGACTGGCAGAGACCCCCAGAGCCACAAGACTCCTGCAGCCCAGTGCTGAGAATGGCGGAAACCCCCGGTGCATCAGTGCTGGAGTTGCGGGGGATTTATCATTTCTTGCTAATTATTTTTACATTCTCAGACAACCCCTGTAGTGTCTGTTCACCTGCACCATTTTTGCTGTGGATTGATCTACAGTGTTGGCAGGAAATATTCTGTGTTTTTGCAGCCTTTTCACTTTCATTTTTGTGTCTCATTCATTTGAATAGGGAAAAAATGCTGCAGAAATGCTGAAAGATGACAGCAATAGAGTTCTAAAAAAAAAATGTCTCCTGGCCAGTGTCCGTATCTGGCAGCTGTCCGTGTCTGGCCAGTGTCCGTGTCTGGCAGCTGTCCGTATCTGGCCAGTGTCCGTGTCTGGCAGCTGTCCGTGTCTGGCAAGTGTCCGTGTCTGGCTGCTGCACTTGGACAGCGCAGAATAGTATAGTAGACTGCACTATTCCACACAATAGTATATTAAGCCCTGTTGCCCTAATGGTAGTCAGGCTACCTCTGGCAAGCACATGGAGGGCTGTGTGGCCCTCCAAAGAAATGCCACCCCACACCACTACTGACCCACTGCCAAACCGGTCATGCTGAAGGATGTTGCAGGCAGCAGGTTCACACTCTGCATGTTGTGAATATGTTAGAACTGAATTCTGAGCGGGAGCTCCCTCTGTTGGTTACAAACAGTACTGAACCATTCAATGAAGATTGTGAAGATTGGCGATCAGGAGTTACAGACTGGTCTTATATAAGGGAGGTTCCCTCCCATCAGGGTTGCCGGTGATCAATTGTTCTTGTCTCAACTTTGGTTCCTGGTTCTCTTGGAAGCTTGCTGTGTTTTGCCTGCATCTTCTGCTAACAGATAAGATTTTTCCTGCTTGTATTTTTGTGCTTGCTTTTTGCATTGTTTCCTGCACTCTTGTGGAGGTCAGCCAGGTCCCCTCCGGGGGCTTGTGCTCCTCTCAGTTTATCTGAGCCTCTGTTATTTGTTCATTTGCCTTTTCCAGTTTTTTCAGTGGCTGCGGCTTAGTTTTGTTACACCAGAGAACTAATTTAGGTGGTAGAGGTCGTGTGATCTCAGGTGTTTTTGTAATTAGTAGGGTTGGTACTTTTTAGTTTTTTTTGGGATTGCAGTAAGTGCCCTTCCTATCCTTTTCTTTCTAGGAAGATTGGGCCCCAACAATTGCTCATACTATTTTCTGTCTGAGCCTGTATTTCCTCTTGTCTAACCGCCATTACATGTTTGGGGGCTTTCTATGTTCTTTGGGGATCTGCTCCGGGGCAGATAGTTTTCCTCTTTCCATCTTTAGGTGTAGTTAGCTTCTCAGGCTGTGACGAGGCGTCTAGGACCAACGTAGGTACGCTCCACGGCTGCCTTTAGTTGTGGTGGTTAGTCAGGGTACTGCAATCCAGTAGATTCCAACCTCTCTGGTGTATTGCCGTTTTTGCCTGCTCTCCTCAGCTACCAAAACATAACAGTATCACCGGCCCAACTGAAAATTATATGGTACTCACAGAAGGGAAAAATAGTGTAAAAAAAAGGGATTGTCAGAGTTGTCAGAGATATTTCTTTTTTTTTTCTCTCTTTTTTCTCTGAGTGCTGAGGAGGATTTTTTTTTCTTTCAATGGAGCTTGCACAGTTGTCTGGCCGTGTGGATCAGCTTGCCACTGAAGTTCGGAGTATTGCTACCTATCTTGCAGGGTTGCCGGTTGTGGAACCTAGGATCCCCATGCCAGATTTGTTTTTAGGGGATCGAGCTAAATTTCTGAATTTCAAAAATAACTGTAAGTTGTTTTTTGCCTTAAAACCTAAGTCCTCAGGGAACGCAGCGCAGCAGGTTCAAATTGTCATCTCTCTCCTGCGCGGCGATCCTCAGGATTGGGCTTTTTCCCTGACACCTGGGGACCCTGTTTTGAGTAATGTCGATGCATTTTTTCTGGCTCTGGGGTTATTGTACGATGAACCTAATGTCACTGATCAAGCTGAAAAAACCTTGTTGGCATTAAATCAGGGGCTTGAGGATGCTGAGTTATACTGTCAGAAATTCCGAAAGTGGGCAGTCCTGACCAAATGGAATGATGATGCTTTGGCAGCCCTTTTTCGGAAGGGTCTGTCAGAGAATGTAAAAGATGTTATGGTGGGTTTCCCTGCTCCCTCTGGTCTCAATGATTCTATGTCATTAGCGATTCAAATTGACAGACGTTTGCGTGAGCGTAGAGGTATGCGTGGAATAGTGTTGCCTTGTGAACCAGCTTCTGAACCCATGCAGTGTGATAGAGTGGCTTCTGGGGCACAGCGTCATGAGTTTCGAAAACGCAATGGGTTATGTTTCTACTGTGGTGACGCCTCTCATGCTATTTCAGTCTGCCCTAAGCGGGGAAGACGTTTTGCACGCTCAGTTGTCTTGGGTAGTGTTCAGACTAAATTTCTGTTGACTGTTACCCTGATTTGCTCCCTGTCCACATTTTCTGCTCAGGCTTTTGTTGATTCTGGAGCAGCTATTAACCTGATGGATTTTGATTTTGCTAAACGTTGTGGGTTTCCCTTGATACCCCTACGGAAGTCTATTCCCCTACTGGGGATTGATTCTACCCCTTTGGCTGAGAATAAACCCCAGTTCTCTACTCAGGTGATAATGAGAGTTGAACCTGATCATCAGGAGAGTTGCAAATTTTTGGTGCTGTACAATCTGCATGACATAATTGTACTAGGTTTCCCTTGGTTACAGTCTCATAATTGTTACACTCTGTCCCAGCGCTGGCTCTGCACTCTGTTCTGCTCACTCACCTGTTCCTCTAGCTGTCCCTCTGCAGCAGTCTGCGCGCAAGCTGGGGTCTCCTGTCCCATCTGCTCCTCGGCGTCCTGTGTCCTCCTCCACTTCCTGGCACGCTGCTGGCAGGCCTCCAGATAGTCTGCTTAGGACGCGAGGCCGCACCCACCATCTCTCTCAAAGGGGCAGCGTGCATTTTTTGAAATAGCTAATTAACCAATGGCTGCGCACTCAGTACTATATCTGGTCACTCCACCATTAGGGGAGTGCCGGAGCAACGTGTTCTATCATTGCTACATCCGGTTCTGTTCCTGATCTGTCTGCGCTGCGTCTGCAGTCTCTGTGCTTCGCTGATACTGTTTGTCTCCTCAGATCATTGCTAACCCGTATCTGGCTAACCTGGACAATCTCGGCTATTACTGGCGCAAGTGTCATCCCGTTCCGCCATCAGCCATCCGTACCCGTGGACCGTGACAAGGTCACTGGAGCCAGCCTACTACCATCCGTTCTGGACCAGGACCTTACCCTTCTCCGTCAAGAACCTTCCACGGACTCTGTAAATACCTGTTACCCTTTTGGTCCCTCTGGGACAGCTGCCACGTGTCCGGGGTCTAACTGGAGGTAGCACCTGTGTCCTCTGGGTATTCCATTCTGGTCCTGTTCGAGAGGCCTTACTACGGGTACCCGGGGCTCACTAGTTACGCCCCCTTCGGAGCCCCCCGGACCGCGGTCTTGAGGTTCCACATTAAAAAATAAAAACGAATGTGAACTTCACCACCTCTGCCTCCGCTTCCATTCGTTACAGATTGCTCCGGCCATGGAACCCGCTGGATCCCAGAGATCTCTGACCACGGATCTGTGCCAGGAGGTGACCCGTTTGGGAGTTCAACAGGACAAGATCACGACTTATCTACGCAGCTTGTCTACCCGCATGGATGCCTTAGGGTCCTCGTCTGCACCTGACTCTTCTATCAATAATCAGGTACCAGTTCCCATGGCAAGTCAAGGTCCCCGTCTGGCGGCTCCTACCCGTTTCCAGGGTGACCCTACTCTGTGTCGGGGTTTCCTCAATCAGTGCACTCTACACTTCGAAATCTTGGGGCATATGTTTGCTTCTGACCGAGCCAAGGTGGGCTTCATCATGTCACACCTGGGAGGAGAGGCCCTCGCCTGGCTAAACCCGCTATGGGAGAGAGGGGATCCGCTGGTTAACGATCTTCAATCTTTCCTAGAGGCTTTTCGCAGGACTTTTGATGAACCTGGTCGCACCACTTCGACTGCCTCAGCTCTGCTCCGCCTGCGCCAAGGTACTCTCACGGTAGCTCAGTATGCTGTTAAATTCCGCACCCTCTCGTCTGAATTATCGTGGAACAATGAGGCCCTGGTTGCTAACTTCTGGGAAGGCCTATCCGGAAGAATCAAGGATGAGCTGGCGGGACGGGACAGACCTACCCTCTTGGAAGAGCTAATATCCTTGGCAACCCGAATTGACCTGCGTTTTCAGGAGCGCTCCATGGAGATCAAGCGGGACAAAAGGTCCTATCACCTGGACTCTAGTTTGTACAAAACAGGTACTTCGCCCTCCGCCTCCGAGGCCATGGAGGTGGACCATGTAAGTTTGGCCACCCGCCACCAGGAGGCACGTCGCAAGGAGGGAAGTTGTTACTACTGCGGTAGTTCTGAACATTTGATCCATTTCTGTCCTAAAAAGTCGGGAAACTCCAGTGCCTAGATCCGGTAGAGGGGCCAACCTAGGTAGAGAACAATCCTCTCCCTCTTTACACATCTCAGTCTCCGTGTCCTATGGAGCAATAAAATTCTCCGAACATTGTCTACTGGATTCTGGAGCTGCAGGGAACTTCATCCAGCAGGCGGTTGTGGATCATTACCGCTTACCAGTCCAGCGTCTTCCTGATCCGTTACAGGTGTCCGCCGTGGATGGCAAACCGCTGACCGAGCCCGTCCAGTTTCAAACCGAGTTGGTGGAACTCCGGGTAGGTCTAATGCATACTGAACGAATGTGATTTTATGTATATCCCGGTTTATCCCATCCCATGCTTTTAGGTTTACCTTGGCTCCAGATGCATGAACCAGTCCTTAATTGGAAAACTGGAGAAGTTTTGCGTTGGGGAGATACCTGCATGAATCGTTGCTTAACCTGGATTCAACCTGTTTCGCCTCCAGTCCAGCCTGATACCCTGCCAGGGTTGCCTTCCGTCTATTGGTCCTTCTCTGACGTCTTTGGGAAAAAGGAGGCTGAGAGACTACCTCCACACAGGTCGTATGACTGTCAGATAGAGCTTCTTCCTGGAGCATCTCCTCCTCACGGGAGAGTTTATCCCCTTTCACAGGCAGAGACTCAGGCCATGTCGGACTACATCCAAGAGAATCTGGCTAGAGGATTTATCCGAAAGTCATCGTCACCGGCAGGAGCTGGATTCTTCTTTGTGAAGAAAAAGGATGGTTCCTTGCGGCCCTGCATTGACTATCGGGGTCTAAATCAAATCACGGTAAAAAACAGGTATCCATTACCTCTTATTTCAGAGCTGTTTGATCGTCTCCGAGGGGCCAAGATCTTCACCAAATTGGACCTCAGAGGGGCCTACAACCTGATCCGAGTCAGAGAGGGGGACGAATGGAAAACAGCCTTCAACACCCGTGACGGCCACTATGAATACCTGGTAATGCCATTCGGCCTAAGCAATGCACCTGCGGTTTTTCAGGAATTTGTTAATGACATTTTCAGGGACTTGCTCTATACTTGTGTCGTGGTTTACCTGGACGATATTTTGATTTTTTCTGCTGACTTGACGTCACACCGGAGGCAAGTACGCCTGGTCTTACAAAGACTGAGAGAGAACAGGCTATATGCCAAATATGAGAAATGCCTCTTTGAGCAGTCTTCTTTGCCTTTCCTTGGGTACATTGTATCTTCCACAGGATTAAAGATGGATCCGGAGAAGTTGTCTGCAGTTCTCAACTGGCCTCGTCCGTCTGGGCTAAAAGCCATACAAAGGTTCCTCGGGTTCGCCAATTACTACCGGCAATTTATTCCACACTTTTCCACCCGAGTGGCTCCAATCACAGCCTTAACTGTTATGATTTGGTAGCTGAGGAGTGCAGGTCAAAAAGGCAATACACCAGAGAGGTTGGAATCTATGAGATTGCAGTACCCTGACTAACCACCACAACTAGAGGCAGCCGTGGAGCGTTCCTACGTTGGTCCTAGACGCCTCGTCACAGCCTGAGAAACTAACTATACCTAAAGATAGAAAGAGGAAAGCTATCTGCCCCGGAGCAGATCCCCAAAGAACATAGAAAGCCCCCAAACATGTAATGGCGGTTAGACAAGAAGAAATACTGACACAGACAGAAAATAGTATGAGCAAACGTTGGGGCCCAAACTATCTAAATAGAAAAGGATAGGAAGGGCACTTACTGCAATCCCAAAAAACCCTGAAAAGCACCAACTCTACTAATTTCAAAAACACCTGAGATCACACGACCTCTACCACCTAAATTAGTTCTCTGGTGTAACAAAATCAAAACAGCAGCCACTGAAAAAACTGGAAAAAGCAAATGTACAAAACATCAGTGGCTGAACTAAACTGAGAGGGCAAAAGCCCCCGGAGGGGACCCTGAAGGCCCCCACAGAAGTGCAGGACAAAATGCAAAAATAAAGCACAAAAACAAAAAGAAGAAAATGTCTTATCTGTTAGCAGGAGATGCAGACACGACACAGCAGGCTACAAAGGAAACAGGAATCAAGGATTGAGACCAGAACAATTGATCACCGGCAACCCTGATGGGAAGGCGACTCCCTTAAATAAGACCAGTCAGTAACACCTGATTCCCAATCCTCACAATCTTCACTGGACAGTCCAGTACCGCTTGTAACCACCAGAGGGAGCCTCTGCTCAGAACTCATTTCAAGTCCATTCACAACAGTACCCCCCCTTGAGGAGGGGTCACCGAACCCTCACTTGAGCAACCAGGTCGGTCAGGATGAGTTCTATGATACGCACGGATGAGTCTCCTAGCATGGATGTCCGAAGCAAACACCCAAGAATTGTCTTCCTGACCATAACCTCTCCACTTAACCAAATACTGGAGTTTCCGTCTAGAAAAACGAGAATTCAATATTTTCTCAACCACAAACTCCATATTGCCCTCAACCAGAACAGGGTCAGGAGGCAAAGCAGTAGGAACCACTGGCTCAACAAACCTCTTCAACAAGTACTTGTGGAACACGTTATGGATCTTAAATGTCCCTGGAAGAAGCAAACGAAAAGAAACAGGATTAAGAATCTCCATGATCTTATAAGGTCCAATGAACCTAGGCTTAAATTTAGGAGATGCCACTCTCATAGGAATATTTTTTGAGGACAACCAGACCAAGTCCCCCACTTTAAACCGAGGACCATCAGTCCTATGCCGGTTAGCAAACCGCTGGGCCCTCTCCTGAGAGAGGGACAACCTCTCCACTACCTGGTCCCAAATCTGTTGCATACGCTCCACAACAGAGTCAACACCTGGACAGGCAGAAGCCTCCGTCTGTCCTGAAGAAAATCGAGGGTGAAACCCAGAATTACAGAAAAATGGAGACATCAAAGTGGCAGAGCTAGCCCTATTATTAAGAGCAAACTCAGCCAAAGGCAAAAAAGAGACCCAGTCATCCTGATCAGCAGACACAAAGCATCTAAGATAAGTCTCCAATGTCTGGTTTGTTCTCTCAGTTTGACCATTGGTCTGAGGATGAAATGCCGAGGAGAAAGACAACTGAACACCAAGCTTAGAACAAAAGCTCCTCCAAAATCTGGAAACAAACTGGACTCCTCTGTCAGACACAATGTTCTCAGGAATGCCGTGTAAACGAACCACGTGCTGAAGGAACAAAGGCACCAATTCGGAGGAGGAAGGCAACTTAGGTAATGGCACAAGATGTATCATCTTGGAAAACCTATAACAAATCACCCAGATGACGGTCATTCTCTGAGAAACAGGGAGGTCGGAAATGAAATCCATAGAGATATGGGTCCATGGTCTCTTGGGCACAGGCAATGGCATCAACAAACCACTAGAGCGAGAGCAAGGCTTGGAGCGAGAGCAAGTCCCGCAGGACTGCACAAATTCCCTGACATCATGAGACAAGGTAGGCCACCAAAAGGACCGACTAACCAAATCTCTGGTACCAAAAATTCCGGGATGACCGGCCAATGCGGAACAATGAATCTCAGACATCACACTCTTTTTCCACTGGTCCGGGACAATTTCCCAACAGGGCAGCGCTCGGGCCTATCCTCCTGACACCCCTCCAGAGCCAGTCTCAAATTGGGCGAGATGGCGGAAAGAACTACACTGTAAGGTTCTATGTATATATTCCTGAAACTCAGTTTGTTCGTCAGCCATTTTACTTTCTGTCTTGCTGCAGCTATCTTGCCCTCAGTCAAAATGGAGTTTCCAGCTTGCATGTTCCCGCCCTGATTCTCTCCTTTGCTTCTTAAGCAGCCACAGCTGAGCAATCAGTGCTTCAGAATCTAGCCTGCAGTGAACCTGTGACTTGACTCCTGTAAGCCTTGGACCTTGTACTCCAGCTATTCCTACTGAGGAACTCTGAAGCACTTGTGGACTCTGAACCCTGCTCTTTGAAAGACCCACGTTTGCATGGACTTACGGTAACAGAGAAGAAGATCCTGAATCTGTATTGGAGAGTGATTGCTGAGCTTGGATTACTCTGGCCTGCTGTGTCTCCTGTTTCTGTGTCTGCAAACTGTGTGACTATTTCTGCCAACTTGTATGAAGTAATACAGGACTTTTCTATATCAAACCTGTGACTCCTGTGTTTTCATCGCACCCAAGCACAAGACGCTATATGAACTGTACTACATACATTACAAGATTCTGAAGCCAAAACGTTAGTGTCTGCTGGGTCTGGAAGGCTGTGTCTGCTGTACTGTGGATATCAGACGTCCGGTTGTACTTTCTGTGATGACAGTGGTTGTGACTTCTCACAACCATTCCAGGTGAGCAATTCCCTTAAGTTTTTTCTTTTTGCAGTGTTACCACAGGTAAACACTATTGTTTTTTTTTTTTTTCCTTTCTTTTCTCTTTTTTGTCTGCTGTAACTCTGGATATCAGATGTCTGGTTGAAACTTTCTGTGATGATAGTGGTTGTGACTTCTCACAACCATTCCAGGTGAGCAGTTCCCTTAATTTTTTTTTCTCTCTGCAGTGTTGCCACAGGTGAACACTATTGTTTTTTTTTCTCTCCTCTTCTTCCAGTAATCCTGTCTTAAAAGATCTGGAAAATGGAGGCCCGCATAAAGGAACTTTGCGGAGTGACTGATAATATCCTTGCAGATTTGCAGAATATAAAGACCCGTTTTACAAATCTACAGGACCTCAATAATCACAATTTGCAAGTGGTTGGACAGACTACCCAGGATTTGCGAGCCAGGATTGAGGTTCTAGAGGGGCGAGTCCAGGCTCCTGCCGTAGCCCCGAGTGCTGGGATTCCCAAGTTGCCCCCTTTTCGTTTTGGCGGTGAACGTGAGAAATTCAGGGGATTTATTAATCAATGCAATCTTTTTTTTTCTGCACATGCTTCACAATTTCCCACTGAACGATCTAAGGTGCTTACTATAATTATGTTGCTTACCAACAAGGCTTTAATGTGGGCAAACCCTCTGATTGAGACTGAGGATGATTGTTTGAATCACCTTGATGATTTTATTTCAGCCATGGGGCAGGTGTTTGATGACCCCAATCGAGGTGCAACAGCTGAAGCAGCCATGTTAGCTTTGCGCCAAGGTAAGCACTCGGTAGCTGAATATGCCTTGGATTTCAGGAGATGGGCCCTTGATACCACCTGGGACAGTTCCGCTAAAAAATCTATTTTTCGAAAGGGGTTATCTCCACTGATTAAGGATGAACTTGCTCGTGCCGACCCTCCCACTGCGTTAGGTGACTTTATTAACTACTGCATCCGTATTGATACTCGTCTGACTGAACGCAGGCAAGAGAGATGGTTCGAAAGCAATCGTACTAACCTTTTCCTACCTTCCTCTCCAGCTAAGGAACCTTTGAGTAGGATTACACGGGAACCTGAACCTGAACCCATGCAGGTAGACTCTTTACAACGACGGGTTAGTGATGCACGCAAGGAACATCGTTTTAAGGAGAATCTATGTTTCTATTGTGGTAAGTCAGGGCACTTCATTATAAACTGCCCCAGCCGTTCTCGTAAGACTACTGCAGCACTCATTCATTGTGAGTGTTGCGAGAGGGGATCTGTCAGGTCCGAGCCTCAGGCTCCAGAGAGATCTGCAGCAACAGATCTTGATTTCTCGGACTTAAACTCCGTTACCTCTGAGGACGTTGACTGTGTAAACGCTGCCATTTTTCAAGTTTCCTCAGCGGTGTCCCAGCTGAGTTGTAAGAAAAACAATTCTCATTGCTTTCTTTCCATCAAACTCTGGGTTGACTCAGCTTGGGTGTCTAGCTCTGCTATGATCGACTCAGGGGCAAGTGGAAATTTTATGGATGTCTCCTTTGCTCTGAAACAGGGAATACGTTCAGTGAAGAAGGCTACTCCAGTACAGATGGAAACTGTGGATGGCTCCCTGCTGACCTCTGGACCAGTGGATCAGGAAACAGAGCCTTTGAGGGTTCTTATGGGTAAAGATCATCAAGAGAAACTGTCCTTTATGCTTATCTCTTCTCCCCACTTTCCCATTATTCTAGGGCTACCATGGCTGCAGGCTCAGAATCCTACCATTAACTGGGAGACCAAGGAATTACACTTTCCAGAGAAACAGATGAGTCCAAAAGTTTCAGCTTGCTCTGTTCCTAAAGGAATCATGTCAGTCCCTGAACTACCAGCTGTATACCAGGACTATGTGGATTTATGTGACAAGAAGAACGCTGACCAGCTTCCTCCTCACCGTCCATATGATTGTCCAATTGAATTATTGCCTGGAGCAGAGATACCTTTTGGTAAGATCTACCCCCTGGCGGGGCCCGAGCTAAAGGCTTTAAAGGATTACATAGATGAAAATCTAGCCAAGGGCTTCATACGCCCCTCTTCATCTCCTGCAGGTGCACCCATCTTCTTTGTAAAGAAGAAAGATGGATCTCTGAGACCATGCGTAGACTATAGGGAACTCAATAAGGTTACTATTAGAAACCGTTATCCATTGCCTTTAATCCCTGAGTTATTGGAGAGAGTGCGACATGCCAAAATTTTTTCTAAACTAGATCTTCGTGGGGCCTATAACTTAGTCCGTATTAGACCTGGGGATGAATGGAAGACTGCATTCAGGTCACGCTATGGACACTTTGAATATCTAGTTATGCCTTTTGGTCTGAGTACCGCCCCAGCCACTTTCCAACACTTGGTGAATGACATCTTCAGGGATCTCCTAGATACATTCGTGGTAATTTATTTGGATGATATTCTAATTTTTTCTAACTCCACAGAGGAACATCATGGACATGTGAGAATGGTCTTGGAACGTCTAAGACAAAATCATCTTTACATCAAACTTGAAAAGTGTGAATTCCATAGGACCGAAATTCAATTTCTGGGGTATGTACTGTCTACACAAGGAATTAGTATGGATGGAAGCAAAACCCAAGCCATCAAGGATTGGCCAAGTCCTAGAAATGTGAAGGAGGTACAGCGCTTCATCGGGTTTGCCAACTTCTATAGACGTTTCATTAGAAATTTCTCTGAGGTAGTGTCACCTATCACTCAACTTACCCGGAAAGAGTCTAGGTTTTCCTGGACTCCCCAAGCCCAGGAAGCATTTTCCCGTCTAAAAGATAAATTTACCACTGCACCTATCCTAGTACATCCCAACCCCGAGCTTGCCTTCATAATAGAGGTGGATGCTTCAGACTGTGCCGTTGGAGCTATACTCTCTCAGAGAACAGGTGAGAAGAATGTCTTGCATCCTGTGCCTTCTTTTCCCAGCAGTTGTCTTCGGCTGAGAGGAACTACGATGTGGGCAATAGAGAGTTGTTGGCCATTATTGCCGCCTTCAAAGAATGGAGACACCTTCTTCAGGGAGCTGCACAGCAAATAGTCGTCCTGACAGACCATCGTAACCTTGAGTTTATCAGGTCGGCTAAGTGCCTGACTCCTCGCCAGGCTCGCTGGAATCTTTTCTTAAACCAATTTAATTTTATCATCTCTTATAGACCAGGATCGCGCAATGGAAAGGCTGATGCACTCTCTAGGATTTACTCAGCAGAGACACGTCCAATTACTCCTCCTAAGACTATTCTTCCTGACTCTAGATTCCTAGGAGTAATTCATAATCAAGACCTACTTAAGGACATCAAGGAAGCATACCATGCGGATTCCTTTTTGGCACAACCCCAAGGGACGTAAGTCTTGTCTTTAAGAATGGTGTGTGGATTCAGGGACAACGTCTGTATATTCCTGAAACAGTCAGATTAAGAGTATTGCAACTCATTCACGATTCCAAGATAGCTGGGCATAGAGGAATTCTAAAGACACAGGAATTTCTTTCTCGTTTCTTTTGGTGGCCCACTTGCAGGAAGGATGTTTTGAATTATGTCACTTCATGTGAGGTCTGTGCAAGATGCAAAACACCTCGCTCCTCACCAACTGGTCTGTTACAGCCTCTTCCCACCCCGTCCCGCCCGTGGGGATCCATTTCTATGGACTTCATTGTGGAGTTACCAACCTCTCAGGGGAAGAACACCATTCTAGTGGTGGTTGACCGTCTAACAAAGGCAGCTCATTTTATCCCTTGTGTCGGCTTACCCACTGCAAAACAGACATCAGATTTGATGATTAAAGATGTGTTTCGCTTACATGGAGTACCGGATGAGGTTATTTCGGATCGAGGGGTGCAATTCACTTCTAGGTTTTGGCAAAATTTCTGTGCAGCATTGGACATTAAAGTAAACCTTTCTTCTGCTTTTCATCCCCAGACTAATGGACAGACCGAACGAACCAATCAAACCCTGGAGCAGTATCTCCGCTGCTTTATCTGCCACCTACAGGATGATTGGGTGGATCTACTTCCATTAGCTGAGTTCTCGTATAACAACTCTCAGAGTGCCTCCACTAAACAGTCTCCTTTTTACTCTAATCTAGGTTATCATCCTAACATTCTACCACGATTTCCCATAGAAACGCCTTTACCAGCAGTGGCTGAAAGAATCACGTCTTTACAGAAGAATATGGATCTTCTAAAGGAAAATCTGGAATCGGCTCAAGAAAGGTACAAGAAAGCAGCAGATAAATTTCGTAAATCTGCACCAGCTTTCAAGGTAGGAGACTTGGTCTGGCTGTCAACCAGAAATCTTAAGTTAAGGATTCCATCGTCTAAGTTGGGACATAAGTACATTGGACCCTATAAAATCAGTAAAATTATAAGTGCCGTTGCTTGTCGTCTTCAACTGCCCAGAACTATGAGAATCCACCCTGTCTTTCATGTATCCCTACTAAAGGCTGCGACACCCAATACGTTTCCTGGACGTTCCTCTCCTTGCCCTGACCCAGTGCTAGTCGATGGTCAGGAAGAATTTGTGGTGGAAAGGATTTTAGATTCCAGGTTGTATAGAAATCAGTTACAATATCTGATTAAATGGCAGGGCTACCCAGTGGAGGACAACTCATGGGAACCGGTCAATAACGTTAATGCTCCTCGCTTGCTCCGTCAGTTTCATCAGAGGTACCCACACAAGCCTGGTCTGAGGTCATCCGGAGGTTGTCCTTAAGGGGGGAGTAATGTAAGGTTCTATGTATATATTCCTGAAACTCAGTTTGTTCGTCAGCCATTTTACTTTCTGTCTTGCTGCAGCTATCTTGCCCTCAGTCAAAATGGAGTTTCCAGCTTGCATGTTCCCGCCCTGATTCTCTCCTTTGCTTCTTAAGCAGCCACAGCTGAGCAATCAGTGCTTCAGAATCTAGCCTGCAGTGAACCTGTGACTTGACTCCTGTAAGCCTTGGACCTTGTACTCCAGCTATTCCTACTGAGGAACTCTGAAGCACTTGTGGACTCTGAACCCTGCTCTTTGAAAGACCCACGTTTGCATGGACTTACGGTAACAGAGAAGAAGATCCTGAATCTGTATTGGAGAGTGATTGCTGAGCTTGGATTACTCTGGCCTGCTGTGTCTCCTGTTTCTGTGTCTGCAAACTGTGTGACTATTTCTGCCAACTTGTATGAAGTAATACAGGACTTTTCTATATCAAACCTGTGACTCCTGTGTTTTCATCGCACCCAAGCACAAGACGCTATATGAACTGTACTACATACATTACATACACCTTCTTTCAAAATAACAGAAGGATCAGATACCTCAGGAGAGTCCGCAAGGAAACTCCTCGAGAGGGCATCCTACTTAACATTCTTAGTGCCAGGAAGAAAGGAAACCACAAAATTAAAACGTGTGAAAAACAAGGCCCACTTGGCCTGTCTAGGATTAAGTCGCTTGGCAGATTCCAGATAAACCAGATTCTTATGGTCCGTAAGGACCACCACCTGATGTTTGGCTCCCTCCAGCCAATGTCTCCACTCGTCAAAAGCCCACTTCATGGCCAATAACTCCCGATTACCCACGTCATAATTACGTTCAGTAGGAGAAAATTTTCGAGAGAAAAAGGCATAAGGGTTACTTTTAGAGGTCTCTGGATCTCTTTGGGACAAAACGGCACCTGCCCCAATTTCAGAGGCATCAACCTCCACCTGAAATGGCAGAGAAACATCAGGCTGCCGTAGAACAGGAGCAGAAGTGAATCTCTGCTTAAGTTCCTGAAATGCAGAAACTGCCTCAGGAGGCCAATTCACCACATCAGAACCCTTTTTGGTCAAATCAGTTAATGGTTTAACAATAACCGAGAAATTACCAATAAATTTACGATAAAAATTGGCAAAACCCAAAAATCTTTGAAGAGCCTTTAATGAAGTAGGTTGGACCCAATCACAGATGGCCTGAACCTTGACCGGGTCCATTTCAATAACAGATGGGGACAAAATGAATCCCAAAATGAGATCCTCTGTACGCCAAAAAGACACTTTGATCCCTTCACATACAGAGCATTCTCTCTCAAAATCTGGAATACAGTTCGAACATGTTTCACATGAGAGTCCCAGTCATTAGAAAAAATCAAGATATCATCCAAATAAACAATCAGAAATTTATCCACAAAATCCCTAAAAATGTCATTCATGAAGGACTGGAAGACAGAAGGAGCATTAGTGAGCCCAAAGGGCATCACAAGGTACTCAAAATGCCCTTCAGGGGTGTTAAATGCCGTCTTCCATTCATCCCGTGCTTAATGCGAATAAGGTTATATGCCCCCCTGAGGTCAAGCTTGGTAAACCAAGTAGCGTTTTTCACCCTGGAAAACAGGTCAGAAATCAAGGGTAACGGATATTGATATTTCACAGTAATATTGTTCAAAAGACGATAATCAATACACGGCCTTAATGAACCATCCTTTTTGGCCACAAAGAAAAAACCGGCACCTAAGGGTGAAGAGGATGGTCTGATATGACCCTTCTCCAATGATTCCTTGATATAAGACCGCATAGCGTCATGTTCAGGTACAGACAAGTTAAAAAGGCGACCTTTAGGGAATTTACTACCAGGCACTAATTCAATAGCGCAGTCATAGCTCCTATGGGGAGGCAAGGATGCAGATTTACTTTCGCTAAACACATCAGAAAAATCAATCAAAAAGTCAGAAACATCCTGAGCCTGGGGGGAGGCAGAAAAAACAGGAGTGTTGGTATTAACACATTGGCAGCCCCAACTGGTTACAGACACAGATTTCCAATCCAAAACGGATTATGAGACTGTAACCAAGGGAAACCCAGCACGATAATGTCATGCAGATTATACAGAACCAAAAATTTGCAGCTCTCCTGATGATCAGGTTCAACCCTCATTATCACCTGAGTAGAGAACTGAGGTTTATTCTCAGCCAAAGGGGTAGAATCGATCCCCAGTAGGGGAATAGACTTCTGTAGGGGTATCAAGGGAGACCCGCAACGTTTAGCAAAATCAAAATCCATCAGGTTAATAGCTGCTCCCGAATCAACGAAAGCCTGAGCAGAAAATGAGGACAGAGAGCATATCAGAGTAACAGTAATAAAAACTTAGTCTGAACACTACCCAAGACAACTGAGCGTGCAAAACGTCTTCCCCGCTTAGGGCAGACTGAAATAGCATGAGAGGCATCACCACAGTAGAAACATAACCCATTGCGCTTTCGAAACTCATGACGCTGTGCCCCAGAAACCACTCTATCACACTGCATGGGTTCAGAAGCAGGTTCACAAGGCAACACTATTCCACGCATACTTCTCCGCTCACGCAAACGTCTGTCAATTTGAATCGCTAATGACATAGAATCATTGAGACCAGAGGGGACAGGGAATCCCACCATAACATCCTTTACATTATCTGACAGACCCTTCCGAAAAAGGGCTGCCAAAGCGTTGTCATTCCATTTGGTCAGGACTGCCCACCTGCGGAATCTCTGACAGTATAACTCAGCGTCATCAAGCCCCTGATTTAATGCCAACAAGGCTTTTTCAGCTTGATCAGTGACATTAGGCTCATCGTACAATAACCCCAAGGCCTGAAAAAATGCATCAACATCACTCAAAACAGGATCCCCAGGTGTCAGGGAAAAAGCCCAATCCTGAGGATCGCCGCGCAGGAGAGAGATGACAATTTGAACCTGCTGCGCTGCGCTCCCTGAGGACTTAGATTTTAAGGCAAAAAACAATTTACAATTATTTTTGAAATTCAGAAACTTGGCTCGATCCCCCAAGAACAAATCTGGCATGGGAATCCTAGGTTCCACAACAGGCAACCTAGCAAGATAGGTAGCAATACTCCGAACCTCAGTGGCAAGCTGATCCACACGGCCAGACAACTGTGCAAACTCCATTGAGAGAAAAAATCCTCCCCAGCACCCAGAGATACAGAGGGAAAAAAAAAAATGCAACAAACAGAAAAATATGTCTGACAACTCTGACAACCTTTTTTTTTTTTTTTTTTTTTCTTTCACAATATTTTTCTCCTCTGTGAGTACCATATAATTTTCAGTTTTGGCCGGTGATACTGTTATGATTTGGTAGCTGAGGAGTGCAGGTAAAAAAAGGCAATACACCAGAGAGGTTGGAATCTATGAGATTGGTCCTAGACGCCTCGTCACAGCCTGAGAAACTAACTATACCTAAAGATAGAAAGAGGAAAGCTATCTGCCCCGGAGCAGATCCCCAAAGAACATAGAAAGCCCCCAAACATGTAATGGCGGTTAGACAAGAAGAAATACTGACACAGACAGAAAATAGTATGAGCAAACGTTGGGGCCCAAACTAACTAAATAGAAAAGGATAGGAAGGGTACTTACTGCAATCCCAGAAAACCCTGAAAAGCACCAACTCTACTAATTTCAAAAACACCTGAGATCACACGACCTCTACCACCTAAATTAGTTCTCTGGTGTAACAAAATCAAAACAGCAGCCACTGAAAAAACTGGAAAAAGCAAATGTACAAAACATCAGTGGCTGAACTAAACTGAGAGGGCAAAAGCCCCCGAGGGGACCCTGAAGGCCCCCACAGAAGTGCAGGACAAAATGCAAAAATAAAGCACAAAAACAAAAAGAAGAAAATGTCTTATCTGTTAGCAGGAGATGCAGACACGACACAGCAGGCTACAAAGGAAACAGGAATCAAGGATTGAGACCAGAACAATTGATCACCGGCAACCCTGATGGGAAGGCGACTCCCTTAAATAAGACCAGTCAGTAACACCTGATTCCCAATCCTCACAATCTTCACTGGACAGTCCAGTACCGCTTGTAACCACCAGAGGGAGCCTCTGCTCAGAACTCATTTCAAGTCCATTCACAACACTTAACCCGGAAAGGTTTAAACTCTAAGGAATGGTCCTCCGAGGCAGAAGAGGCCTTTGTTTCTCTCAAAAAAGCCTTCGCTTCCGCACCCGTTCTCCATCGTCCTAATTCAAGTGAGCAATTTTTTCTTGAAGTTGACGCTTCTTCCATAGGTGCAGGAGCAGTTCTGACCCAGAAGTCGTCTACCGGGCGGATGATCTCGTGTGTTTTTTTTTCCAAGGTTTTTTCTCCTGCAGAAAGGAACTACTCTGTCGGTGATCGCGAACTGTTGGCCATCAAATTGGCTCTGCAAGAATGGAGACATCTTATTGAAGGAGCTCATCACCAGGTAATCATATTCACCGACCATAAAAACCTTGCTTATCTCCAATCTGCTTTAAGACTGAATCCCCGTCAGGCCCGTTGGGCATTATTTTTTGCCCGTTTCAATTTTGTACTTCATTTCCGTCCAGCTGACAAGAACATCAAGGCAGACGCACTCTCTAGAGCCTTCTTGCCTCCTGAACTGGAGGAGAAACCTCATCACATTATTGAACCTTCTAAGTTAGTCTCTGTTGCCTCCACTGATCTGGCCCGGCTTCCTCCTGGGAAGACTTTCGTGTCCGCCTCTGATCGTAGTCGTGTTCTGCGCTGGGGTCATTCTTCTAAGTTGGCTGGCCATGCTGGTCAGAGAAAGACGCAGCAACTCATCTCCCGTTATTACTGGTGGCCTACCATGGGCAAGGATATCCAGGAGTTCGTCGCAGCCTGTCCTTCATGTGCCCGTAACAAAACTGTTAAACATCTACCAGCCGGCAGGCTTCTGCCTCTTCCGATTCCGTCCGCTCCCTGGCAGCACATCGCGATGGATTTCATCACGGATCTTCCCATTTCTTCTGGCTGCTCAGTGGTATGGGTTGTGGTGGACCACTTCTCTAAAATGGCCCACTTCGTTCCGCTATCTGGCCTCCCGTCTGCTCCAGAACTGGCCACTCACTTCATTCAGCACATCTTCAGTCTACATGGATTTCCTCTCCACATCGTGTCCGACAGGGGCGTCCAGTTCACCTCTAAGTTCTGGAGAGGACTCTGTAAAATGGTAAAAATTTAACTAGATTTTTCTTCTGCATATCATCCCCAGTCTAATGGGCAAGTGGAGAGGATCAATCAAATCCTGGCTGGATACCTGTGTCACTTCGTCAACGCTCATCATAATGACTGGGTAGAATTACTGCCCTGGGCGGAATTCTCCTACAACAACCAAGTAAGTGAATCTTCTGGAAAGTCTCCCTTTCAGATTGTGTTTGGACTGCAACCCGGAATTCCTCGTCCTGTCTCGGGATTGTCTGATGTTCCAGCAGTCGATACCTTGTCTAAGAATTTCTCGGACATTTGGAGAGAGACCAGGTCGGCTTTGGAGAAAGCTTCTCAACGTATGAAAACGCATGCGGACAAAAGACGTTTGGAGGCTCCCATCTTTCGTCCAGGAGACAAGGTATGGCTCTCCTCCAAGTACATCCGTCTGAAGTTACCATCGTACAAATTGGGTCCCAGTTTCATTGGTCCCTTTGAAGTCTTGAGACAAATCAACCCGGTCTCTTATAAACTGAAATTGCCTAATTCTCTACGAGTACCTAACTCCTTTCATGTTTCCCTCCTCAAACCAGTAGTGTTGAGCTCCTTCTTTAAGGACCCGGGTACCACTCCTGATCCGGTCTCTGAGGATGATGTTTTTGAGGTAAAACACATCTTGGCCTCTAAGAGAGTAAGAGGTAGGATCTATTACCTGGTGGACTGGAAAGGTTTTGGTCCTGAGGAGAGATCTTGGGAGCCTAAAGAGAACATCCAGGCTCCTCTTCTTCTTAAAAGATTTCACGCAGGCTTGAAAAAGAGGGGAGTAAAGAGGGGGATACTGTTACACTCGGTCCCAGCGCTGGCTCTGCACTCCGTTCTGCTCACTCACCTGTTCCTCTAGCTGTCCCTCTGCAGCAGTCTGCGCGCGAGCTGGGGTCTCCTGTCCCATCTGCTCCTCGGCGTCCTGTGTCCTCCTCCACTTCCTGGCACGCTGCTGGCAGGCCTCCAGATAGTCTGCTTAGGACGCGAGGCCGCGCCCACCGTCTCTCTTAAAGGGGCAGCGTGCATTTTTTAAAATAGCTAATTAACCAATGGCTGCGCACTCAGTACTATATCTGGTCACTCCACCATTAGGGGAGTGCCGGAGCAACGTGTTCTATCATTGCTACATCCGGTTCTGTTCCTGATCTGTCTGCGCTGCGTCTGCAGTCTCTGTGCTTCGCTGATACTGTTTGTCTCCTCAGATCATTGCTAACCCGTATCTGGCTAACCTGGACAATCTCGGCTATTACTGGCGCAAGTGTCATCCCATTCCGCCATCAGCCATCCGTACCCGTGGACCGTGACAAGGTCACTGGAGCCAGCCTACTACCATCCGTTCTGGACCAGGACCTTACCCTTCTCCGTTAAGAACCTTCCACGGACTCTGTAAATACCTGTTACCCTTTTGGTCCCTCTGGGACAGCTGCCACGTGTCCGGGGTCTAACTGGAGGTAGCACCTGTGTCCTCCGGGTGTTCCATTCTGGTCCTGTTCGAGGGCCCTTACTACGGGTACCCGGGGCTCACTAGTTACGCCCCCTTCGGAGCCCCCCGGACCGCGGTCTCGAGGTTCCACATTAAAAAATAAAAACGAATGTGAACTTCACCACCTCTGCCTCCGCTTCCATTCGTTACAATAATCCTGTTTTGGATTGGAAATCTGTGTCTGTAACCAGTTGGGGCTGCCAATGTGTTAATGCCAACACTCCTGTTTTTTCTGCCTCTCCCCAGGCTCAGGATGTTCCTGACTTTTTGACTGATTTTCCTGATGTGTTTAGCGAAAGTAAATCTGCATCCTTGCCTCCCATAGGAGCTATGACTGCGCTATTGAATTAGTGCCTGGTGGTAAATTCCCTAAAGGTCACCTTTTTAACTTGTCTATACCTGAACATGACGCTATGCGGTCTTATATCAAGGAGTCATTGGAGAAGGGTCATATCACACCATCCTCTTCACCCTTGGGTGCTGGTTTTTTCTTTGTGGCCAAAAAGGATGGTGTAAGGTTCTGTGTACATGTTCCTGAAACTCAGTTTGTTCGTCAGCCATTTTACTTTCTGTCTTGCTGCAGCTATCTTGCCCTCAGTCAAAATGGAGTTTCCAGCTTGCATGTTCCCGCCCTGATTCTCTCCTTTTGCTTCTTAAGCAGCCACAGCTGAGCAATCAGTGCTTCAGAATCTAGCCTGCAGTGAACCTGTGACCTGACTCCTAAAGCCTTGGACCTTGTACTCCAGCTATTCCTACTGAGGAACTCTGAAGCACTTGTGGACTCTGAACCCTGCTCTTTGAAAGACCCACGTTTGCATGGACTTACGGTAACAGAGAAGAAGATCCTGAACCTGTTGTGGAGAGTGATTGCTGAGCTTAGATTACTCTGGCCTGCTGTGTCTCCTGCTTCTGTGTCTGCAAACTGTGTGACTATTTTTGCCAACTTGTATGAAGTAATACAAGACTTTCTATATCAAACCTGTGTCTCATGTATTTTCATCGCACCCAAGCACAAGACGCTATATGAACTGTACTACATACATTACAAGATTCTGAAGCCAAAACGTTAGTGTCTGCTGGGTCTGGAAAGGCTGTGTCTGCTGTAACTGTGGATATCGGATGTCCGGTTGTACTTTCTGTGATGACAGTGGTTGTGACTTCTCACAACCATTCCAGGTGAGCAATTCCCTTAAGTGTTTTTTTTTTCTGCAGTGTTACCACAGGTAAACACTATTGTTTTTTTTTTTTTTTCATTTCTCTTTTTTTGTCTGCTGTAACTGTGGATATCAGATGTCCGGGTGAACTTTCTGTGATGATAGTGGTTGTGACTTCTCACAACCATTCCAGGTGAGCAGTTCCCTTAATTTTTTTTCTCTCTGCAGTGTTACCACAGGTAAACACTATTGTTTTTTTTTTTCTCCTCTCCTCTTCTTCCAGTACTCCTGTCTTAAAAGATCTGGAAAATGGAGGCCCGCATAAAGGAACTTTGCGGAGTGACTGATAATATCCTTGCAGATTTGCAGAATATAAAGACCCGTTTTTCAAGCCTACAGGACCTCACTAATCACAATTTGCAAGTGTTTGGACAGACTGCCCAGGATTTGCGAGCCAGGATTGAGATTCTAGAAGAGCGAGTCCAGGCTCCTGCCGTAGCCCCGAGTTCTGGGATTCCCAAGTTGCCCCCTTTTCGTTTTGGCGGTGAACGTGAGAAATTCAGGGGATTTATTAATCAATGCAATCTTTTTTTTTCAGCACATGCTTCACAATTTCCCACTGAACGATCTAAGGTGCTTACTATAATTATGTTGCTTACCAACAAGGCTTTGATGTGGGCAAACCCTCTGATTGAGACTGAGGATGATTGTTTGAATCACCTTGATGCTTTTATTTCAGCCATGGGGCAGGTGTTTGATGACCCCAATCGAGGTGCAACAGCTGAAGCAGCCATGTTAGCTTTGCGCCAAGGTAAGCACTCGGTAGCTGAATATGCCTTGGATTTCAGGAGATGGGCCCTTGATACCACCTGGGACAGTTCCGCCAAAAAATCTATTTTTCGAAAGGGTTATCTCCACTGATTAAGGATGAACTTGCTCGTGCCGATCCTCCCACTGCGTTAGGTGACTTTATTAACTACTGCATCCGTATTGATACTCGTCTGATTGAACGCAGGCAAGAGAGATGGTTCGAAAGCAATCGCACTAACCTTTTCCTACCTTCCTCTCCAGCTAAGGAACCTTTGAGTAGGATTACACGGGAACCTGAACCCATGCAGGTAGACTCTTTACAACGACGGGTTAGTGATGCACGCAAGGAACATTGTTTTAAGGAGAATCTATGTTTCTATTGTGGTAAGTCAGGGCACTTCATTATAAACTGCCCCAGCCGTTCTCGTAAGACTACTGCAGCACTCATTCATTGTGAGTGTTGCGAGAGGGGATCTGTCAGGTCCGAGCCTCAGGCTCCAGAGAGATCTGCAGCAACAGATCTTGATTTCTCGGACTTAAACTCCGTTACCTCTGAGGACGTTGACTGTGTAAACGCTGCCATTTTTCAAGTTTCCTCAGCGGTGTCCCAGCTGAGTTGTAAGAAAAACAATTCTCATTGCTTTCTTTCCATCAAACTCTGGGTTGACTCAGCTTGGGTGTCTAGCTCTGCTATGATCGACTCAGGGGCAAGTGGAAATTTTATGGATGTCTCCTTTGCTCTGAAACAGGGGATACATTCAGTGAAGAAGGCTACTCCAGTACAGATGGAAACTGTGGATGGCTCCCTGCTGACCTCTGGACCAGTGGATCAGGAAACAGAGCCTTTGAGGGTTCTTATGGGTAAAGATCATCAAGAGAAACTGTCCTTTATGCTTATCTCTTCTCCCCACTTTCCCATTATTCTAGGGCTACCATGGCTGCAGGCTCAGAATCCTACCATTAACTGGGAGACCAAGGAATTACACTTTCCAGAGAAACAGATGAGTCCAAAAGTTTCAGCTTGCTCTGTTCCTAAAGGAACCATGTCAGTCCCTGAACTACCAGCTGTATACCAGGACTATGTGGATTTATGTGACAAGAAGAACGCTGACCAGCTTCCTCCTCACCGTCCATATGATTGTCCAATTGAATTATTGCCTGGAGCAGAGATACCTTTTGGTAAGATCTACCCCCTGGCGGGGCCCGAGCTAAAGGCTTTAAAGGATTACATAGACGAAAATCTAGCCAAGGGCTTCATACGCCCCTCTTCATCTCCTGCAGGTGCACCCATCTTCTTTGTAAAGAAGAAAGATGGATCTCTGAGACCATGCGTAGACTATAGGGAACTCAATAAGGTTACTATTAGAAACCGTTATCCATTGCCTTTAATCCCTGAGTTATTGGAGAGAGTGCGACAAGCCAAAATTTTCTCTAAACTAGATCTTCGTGGGGCCTATAACTTAGTCCGTATTAGACCTGGGGATGAATGGAAGACTGCATTCAGGTCACGCTATGGACACTTTGAATATCTAGTTATGCCTTTTGGTCTGAGTACCGCCCCAGCCACTTTCCAACACTTGGTGAATGACATCTTCAGGGATCTCCTAGATACATTCGTGGTAATTTATTTGGATGATATTCTAATTTTTTCTAACTCCACAGAGGAACATCATGGACATGTGAGAATGGTCTTGGAACGTCTAAGACAAAATCATCTTTACATCAAACTTGAAAAGTGTGAATTCCATAGGACCGAAATTCAATTTCTGGGTATGTACTGTCTACACAAGGAATTAGTATGGATGGAAGCAAAACCCAAGCCATCAAGGATTGGCCAAGTCCTAGAAATGTGAAGGAGGTACAGCGCTTCATCGGGTTTGCCAACTTCTATAGACGTTTCATTAGAAATTTCTCTGAGGTAGTGTCACCTATCACCCAACTTACCCGGAAAGAGTCTAGGTTCTCCTGGACTCCCCAAGCCCAGGAAGCATTTTCCCGTCTAAAAGATAAATTTACCACTGCACCTATCCTAGTACATCCCAACCCCGAGCTTGCCTTCATAATAGAGGTGGATGCTTCAGACTGTGCCGTTGGAGCTATACTCTCTCAGAGAACAGGTGAGAAGAATGTCTTGCATCCCTGTGCCTTCTTTTCCCAGCAGTTGTCTTCGGCTGAGAGGAACTACGATGTGGGCAATAGAGAGTTGTTGGCCATTATTGCCGCCTTCAAAGAATGGAGACACCTTCTTCAGGGAGCTGCACAGCAAATAGTCGTCCTGACAGACCATCGTAACCTTGAGTTTATCAGGTCGGCTAAGTGCCTGACTCCTCGCCAGGCTCGCTGGAATCTTTTCTTAAACTAATTTAATTTTATCATTTCTTATAGACCAGGATCGCGCAATGGAAAGGCTGATGCACTCTCTAGGATTTACTCAGCAGAGACACGTCCAATTACTCCCTAAGACTATTCTTCCTGACTCTAGATTCCTAGGAGTAATTCATAATCAAGACCTACTTAAGGACATCAAGGAAGCATACCATGCGGATTCCTTTTTGGCACAACCCCCAAGGGACGTAAGTCTTGTCTTTAAGAATGGTGTGTGGATTCAGGGACAACGCCTGTATATTCCTGAAACAGTCAGATTGAGAGTATTGCAACTCATTCACGATTCCAAGATAGCTGGGCATAGAGGAATTCTAAAGACACAGGAATTTCTCTCTCGTTTCTTTTGGTGGCCCACTTGCAGGAAGGATGTTTTAAACTATGTCACTTCATGTGAAGTCTGTGCAAGATGCAAAACACCTCGCTCCTCACCAACTGGTCTGTTACAGCCTCTTCCCACCCCGTCCCGCCCGTGGGGATCCATTTCTATGGACTTCATTGTGGAGTTACCAACCTCTCAAGGGAAGAACACCATTCTAGTGGTGGTTGACCGTCTAACAAAGGCAGCTCATTTTATCCCTTGTGTCGGCTTACCCACTGCAAAACAGACATCAGATTTGATGATTAAAGATGTGTTTCGCTTACATGGAGTACCGGATGAGGTTATTTCGGATCGAGGGGTGCAATTCACTTCTAGGTTTTGGCAAAATTTCTGTGCAGCATTGGACATTAAAGTAAACCTTTCTTCTGCTTTTCATCCCCAGACTAATGGACAGACCGAACGAACCAATCAAACCCTGGAGCAGTATCTCCGCTGCTTTATCTGCCACCTACAGGATGATTGGGTGGATCTACTTCCATTAGCTGAGTTCTCGTATAACAACTCTCAGAGTGCCTCCACTAAACAGTCTCCTTTTTACTCTAATCTAGGTTATCATCCTAACATTCTACCACGATTTCCCATAGAAACGCCTTTACCAGCAGTGGCTGAAAGAATCACGTCTTTACAGAAGAATATGGATCTTCTAAAGGAGAATCTGGAATCGGCTCAGGAAAGGTACAAGAAAGCAGCAGATAAATTTCGTAAACCTGCACCAGCTTTCAAGGTAGGAGACTTGGTCTGGCTGTCAACCAGAAATCTTAAGTTAAGGATTCCATCGTCTAAGTTGGGACATAAGTACATTGGACCCTATAAAATCAGTAAAATTATAAGTGCCGTTGCTTGTCGTCTTCAACTGCCCAGAACTATGAGAATTCACCCTGTCTTTCATGTATCCTTACTAAAGGCTGCGACACCCAATACGTTTCCTGGACGTTCTTCTCCTTGCCCTGACCCAGTGCTAGTCGATGGTCAGGAAGAATTTGTGGTGGAAAGGATTTTAGATTCCAGGTTGTATAGAAATCAGTTACAATATCTGATTAAATGGCAGGGCTACCCAGTGGAGGACAACTCATGGGAACCAGTCAATAACGTTAATGCTCCTCGCTTGCTCCGTCAGTTTCATCAGAGTTACCCACACAAGCCTGGCCTGAGGTCATCCGGAGGCTGTCCCTAAGGGGGGAGTAATGTAAGGTTCTGTGTACATGTTCCTGAAACTCAGTTTGTTCGTCAGCCATTTTACTTTCTGTCTTGCTGCAGCTATCTTGCCCTCAGTCAAAATGGAGTTTCCAGCTTGCATGTTCCCGCCCTGATTCTCTCCTTTTGCTTCTTAAGCAGCCACAGCTGAGCAATCAGTGCTTCAGAATCTAGCCTGCAGTGAACCTGTGACCTGACTCCTAAAGCCTTGGACCTTGTACTCCAGCTATTCCTACTGAGGAACTCTGAAGCACTTGTGGACTCTGAACCCTGCTCTTTGAAAGACCCACGTTTGCATGGACTTACGGTAACAGAGAAGAAGATCCTGAACCTGTTGTGGAGAGTGATTGCTGAGCTTAGATTACTCTGGCCTGCTGTGTCTCCTGCTTCTGTGTCTGCAAACTGTGTGACTATTTTTGCCAACTTGTATGAAGTAATACAAGACTTTCTATATCAAACCTGTGTCTCATGTATTTTCATCACACCCAAGCACAAGACGCTATATGAACTGTACTACATACATTACAGATGGTTCATTAAGGCCGTGTATTGATTATCGTCTCTTGAACAATATCACTGTGAAATATCAATATCCGTTACCCTTGATTTCTGACCTGTTTTCCAGGGTGAAAAGTGCTACTTGGTTTACCAAGCTTGACCTCAGGGGGGCGTATAACCTTATTCGCATTAAGCACGGGGATGAATGGAAGACGGCATTCAATACCCCAGAGGGGCATTTTGAGTACCTAGTGATGCCCTTTGGGCTCACTAATGCTCCTTCTGTCTTCCAGTCCTTCATGAATGACATTTTCAGGGATTTTGTGGATAAATTTCTGTTTATTTGGATGATTCTTGATTTTTTCCAATGACTGGAAAAATATTTAGAGTTGAGAGTCCTCAGTGGTTGATACCTTTTAATGGCTAACTGAAAAGATGGTAACAAATTGCAAGCTTTCGAGACTACTCAGGTCTCTTCATCAGGCTGAACTAATACAAAATCTGAAGAATCACATATTTATACACAAAAACACAGAAAAAATGCAATAGGTAAGACAAGTGACGTGAAGCATGTGATTCTTCAGATTTTGTATTAGTTCAGCCTGATGAAGAGACCTGAGTAGTCTCGAAAGCTTGCAATTTGTTACCATCTTTTCAGTTAGCCATTAAAAGGTATCAACCACTGAGGACTCTCAACTCTAAATATTTTTCTATCTACTGGCTAACACGGTACGAAGATATACATCTTTACTGTATCCAATGACTGGGACTCTCATGTGAAACATGTTCGGACTGTGTTCCAGATTTTGAGAGAGAATGCTCTGTATGTGAAGGGATCAAAGTGTCTTTTTGGCATACAGAGGATCTCATTTCTGGGATTCATTTTGTCCCCATCTGTTATTGAAATGGACCCGGTCAAGGTTCAGGCCATCTGTGATTGGGTCCAACCTACTTCATTAAAGGCTCTTCAGAGATTCTTGGGTTTTGCCAATTTTTATCATAAATTTATTGGTAATTTCTCTGTTATTGTTAAACCATTGACTGATTTGACCAAAAGGGTTCGATGTGGTGAATTGGCCTCCTGAGGCAGTCTCTGCGTTTCAGGAACTTAAGCAGAGATTCACTTCTGCTCCTGTTCTATGGCAGCCTGATGTTTCTCTGCCATTTCAGGTGGAGGTTGATGCCTCTGAAATTGGGGCAGGTGCCGTTTTGTCCCAAGGAGATCCAGAGACCTCTAAAAGTAACCCTTGTGCCTTTTTCTCTCGAAAATTTTCTCCAACTGAACGTAATTATGATGTGGGTAATCGGGAGTTATTGGCCATGAAGTGGGCTTTTGAAGAGTGGAGACATTGGCTGGAGGGAGCCAAACATCAGGTGGTGGTCCTCACGGACCATAAGAATCTGGTTTATCTGGAATCAGCCAAGCGACTTAATCCTAGACAGGCCAGGTGGGCCTTGTTTTTCACACGTTTTAATTTTGTGGTTTCCTTTCTTCCTGGCACTAAGAATGTTAAGGCGGATGCCCTATCGAGGAGTTTCCTTGCAAACTCTCCTGAGTTATCTGATCCTGCTGTTATTTTGAAAGAGGGTGTAGTTCTTTCCGCCATCTCGCCCAATTTGAGACTGGCTCTGGAAGGGTGTCAGGAGGATAAACCCGAGCGCTGCCCTATTGGGAAATTGTTTGTCCCAGACCGGTGGAAAAAGAGTGTGATGTCTGAGATTCATTGTTCCGCGTTGGCCAGTCATCCTGGAATTTTTGGTACCAGAGACTTGGTTAGTTGGTCCTTTTGGTGGCCTACTTTGTCTCGTGACGTCAGGGAATTTGTGCAGTCCTGCGGGACTTGCTCTCGCTCCAAGCCTTGCTCTCGCTCTAGTGGTTTGTTGATGCCATTGCCTGTGCCCAAGAGTCCATGGACCCATATCTCTATGGATTTCATTTCCGACCTCCCTGTTTCTCAGAGAATGACCGTTATTTGGGTGATTTGTGATAGGTTTTCCAAGATGATACATCTTGTGCCATTACCTAAGTTGCCTTCCTCCTCTGAATTGGTGCCTTTGTTCCTTCAGCACGTGGTTCGGTTACACGGCATTCCTGAGAACATTGTGTCTGACAGAGGAGTCCAGTTTGTTTCCAGATTTTGGAGGACTTTTTGTTCTAAACTTGGTGTTCAATTGTCTTTCTCCTCGGCTTTTCATCCTCAGACCAATGGACAAACTGAGAGAACAAACCAGACATTGGAGACTTATCTGAGATGCTTTGTGTCTGCTGATCAGGATGACTGGGTCTCTTTTTTGCCTTTGGCTGAGTTTGCTCTTAATAATAGGGCTAGCTCTGCCACTTTGATGTCTCCATTTTTCTGCAATTTTGGGTTTCACCCTCGATTTTCTTCGGGACAGACGGAGGCTTCTGTCTGTCCAGGTGTTGACTCTGTTGTGGAGCGTATGCAGCAGATTTGGGACCAGGTAGTGGAGAGGTTGTCCCTCTCTAAGGAGAAGGCCCAGCGGTTTGCCAACCGGCATAGGACTGATGGTCCTCGGTTTGAAGTGGGGGACTTGGTCTGGTTGTCCTCAAGAAATATCCCTATGAGAGTTGCATCTCCTAAGTTTAAGCCTAGATTCATTGGACCTTATAAGATCATGGAGATTCTTAATCCTGTTTCCTTTCGTTTACTTCTTCCTGGGACATTTAAGATCCATAACGTGTTCCACAAGTCCTTATTGAAGAGGTTTGTCGAGCCAGTGGTTCCTATGGCTGCGCCTCCTGACCCTGTTTTGGTTGAGGGCAATCTGGAGTATGTGGTTGAGAAAATATTGGATTCTCGTTTTTCTAGACGGAAACTCCAGTATTTGGTTAAGTGGAGAGGTTATGGTCAGGAGGACAATTCTTGGGTGTTTGCTTCGGACATCCATGCTAGGAGACTGATCCGTGCGTATCAGAGCTCATCCTGACCGACCTGGTTGCCCAAGTGAGGGTTCGGTGACCCCTCCTCAGGGGGGGGTACTGTTGTGAATGTGTTAGAAATTAATTCTGAGCGGGAGCTCCCTCTGGTGGTTACAAACAGTACTGAACCATTCAATGAAGATTGTGAAGATTGGCGATCAGGAGTTACAGACTGGTCTTATATAAGGGAGGTTCCCTCCCATCAGGGTTGCCGGTGATCAATTGTTCTTGTCTCAACTTTGGTTCCTGGTTCTCTTGGAAGCTTGCTGTGTTTTGCCTGCATCTTCTGCTAACAGATAAGATTTTTCCTGCTTGTATTTTTGTGCTTGCTTTTTGCATTGTTTCCTGCACTCTTGTGGAGGTCAGCCAGGTCCCCTCCGGGGGGCTTGTGCTCCTCTCAGTTTATCTGAGCCTCTGTTATTTGTTCATTTGCCTTTTCCAGTTTTTTCAGTGGCTGCGGCTTAGTTTTGTTACACCAGAGAACTAATTTAGGTGGTAGAGGTCGTGTGATCTCAGGTGTTTTTGTAATTAGTAGGGTTGGTACTTTTTAGGGTTTTTTGGGATTGCAGTAAGTGCCCTTCCTATCCTTTTCTTTCTAAGAAGATTGGGCCCCAACGTTTGCTCATACTATTTTCTGTCTGAGCCTGTATTTCCTCTTGTCTAACCGCCATTACATGTTTGGGGGCTTCCTATGTTCTTTGGGGATCTGCTCCGGGGCAGATAGTTTTCCTCTTTCTATCTTTAGGTGTAGTTAGCTTCTCAGGCTGTGACGAGGCGTCTAGGACCAACATAGGTACGCTCCACGGCTGCCTTTAGTTGTGGTGGTTAGTCAGGGTACTGCAATCCAGTAGATTCCAACCTCTCTGGTGTATTGCCGTTTTTGCCTGCTCTCCTCAGCTACCAAAACATAACACAGCACATGTGACAGAGTCTGGAGACACCGTAGAGAGCGATCTGCTGCCTGCAACATCCTTCAGCATGACCGGTTTGGCAGTGGGTCAGTAATGGTGTGGGGTGGCATTTCTTTGGAGGGCCGCACAGCCCTCCATGTGCTCGCCAGAGGTAGCCTGACTGCTATTACGTACAGAGATGAGATCCTCAGACCCCTTGTGAGACCATATGCTGGTGCCGTTGGCCCTGGGTTCCTCCTAATGCAGGACAATGCCAGACCTCATGTGGCTGGAGTGTGTCAGCAGTTCCTGCAAGATGAAGGCATTGAAGCTATGGACTGGCCCGCCCATTCCCCAGACCTGAATCCGATTGAGCACATCTGGGACAGCATGTCTCGCTCCATCCACCAATGTCACGTTGCACCACAGACTGTCCAGGAGTTGACGGATGCTTTAGTCCAGGTCTGGGAGGAGATCCCCAGGAGAACATCCGCAAGCTCATCAGGAGCATGCCCAGGTGGTGTAGGAAGGTCATACAGGCACGTGGAGGCCACACACAATACTGAGCATCATTTTGACTTGTTTCCACTTTAATTTTGTCTTGTTTTGATTTTCATTTTGACTTGTTTCCACTTTCATTTTGGGGGTCTCTCCAAATCCAGGCCTCCATTGGTTCAAAAATTTGATTTCCATTGATGATTTTTGTGTGATTATGTTGACAGCACATTCAACTTTGTACACAACTAAGTATTCAATGAGAATATTTCATTCATTTAGATCTAGGATGTGTTATTTGAGTGTTCCCTTTATTTTTTTTAGCAGTGTACAATATATAAAGTATACTTACCAGGTCCTGATGTCACTTGTGCAGATCTCAGGACGGTGATGTAGGAGCAGTCATAATGAGGAGGACACAGGGCTGCAGACATGTCCTTCCCCAGGTCTGACCTCTGCTGTGCTATGCCTCTCCATCTCACTCTCATCTTCTAACCTGACACTGCAGGGGAGATAGAGGGTGAATAGAGAGGGGTTTGGGAGAGACGATCAAGAACTTCAGACTTGCAGAGGATGCACAGCGTTATTCACTGTAAGTAATGCTGTACACCCTCTGGGCACTTCATAAAGGGGCTGCAGACACAGGGGCCCCCTTTGTGAGTGGGGGCCCCAGGCGGCTGCCTTGTCTGCCTGCCCTAACACTGGTCCTGTGTACACATTAAGGATAATACTATTTCTGGCAGCGAATATATGATTTGTAACCTGCATTTGAACTAGTTTTCCCCTCTGCAAAATTATTCTCTAAGTTTTATTTGTCTCTGAACTAATGGCGGGAGTCCACCTACTATGATGTCTACCAAGCACAGTACATAGAAACAAAGGAATTCCAGCTCATTTTTCTCCTTTGAAGATATGCTCTTAAGTTGCAGAAGCTTTGATCACATTAAATGGCAGTACTAAGCAGTGTAGTTGTAAGTTCAGCACTAAATCAGTCTAACTGCAGCACCTTCTGCCTGTGTCTACTTGTCTTCTCACTCTGCTGCTCACTCCTCCTTCCTTTCCCCTCTCCGTAATTGTAATAACAAATGTAGCCTTTACTGCAGACCCGGGCAAGGGGCGGCCCGCGGGCCGCATCCGGCCCGCCGGCTGTCAGTGACCGGCCCGCGGAGGCGCTCCGGCAGTCTCAGGGCCCCGGCATCAGCTGGCACAATACTTACCTCTCCCGTGCCTCCGCTGCTGCAGCTCCGGGCTCCACCGGCGCTTCCTCTCACAGCCGGCCGCTGAATGACGTCATCATTCAGCGGCCGGCTGTGTCAGAGAGCGGGGACGCTGGACAGGTAAGACATGTCTCTGTGTGTGTCTGTGTCTATGTAGTGCGGTGCTTTGTGTGTGTGTGTGTGTGTGTGTGTGTATGTATGTGAGAGAGTGCTTATGTGCTGTCTGTGTGTGATGATGGGCAGGCATTGCTGATAATGGGGAGGCATTGATGATGATGGGGAGAAGATGATGATAATGGGCAGGCATTGATGATGGGGAGGAGATGATGATGGGCAGGCATTGCTGATAATGGGGAGGCATTGATGATGATGGGGAGAAGATGATGATAATGGGCAGGCATTGATGATAATGGGCAGGCATTGATGATGGGGAGAAGATGATGATGGGCAGGCATTGCTGATAATGGGGAGGCATTGATGATGATGGGGAGAAGATGATGATAATGGGCAGGTATTGATGATAATGGGCAGGCATTGATGATGGGGAGAAGATGATGATGATGGGCAGGCATTGATGATGATGGGGA
This sequence comes from Oophaga sylvatica, assembly GCA_033576555.1. NCBI lineage: Eukaryota > Metazoa > Chordata > Amphibia > Anura > Dendrobatidae > Oophaga > Oophaga sylvatica. The sequence goes on from JARQOD010000004.1 coordinate 463,581,279, forward strand.
GAAGATGATGATAATGGGCAGGTATTGATGATAATGGGCAGGCATTGATGATGGGGAGAAGATGATGATGATGGGCAGGCATTGATGATGATGGGGAGAAGATGATGATAATGGGCAGGCATTGATGATAATGGGCAGGCATTGATGATGGGGAGAAGATGATGATGGGCAGGCATTGCTGATAATGGGGAGGCATTGATGATGATGGGGAGAAGATGATGATAATGGGCAGGCATTGATGATAATGGGCAGGCATTGATGATGGGGAGAAGATGATGATGGGCAGGCATTGCTGATAATGGGGAGGCATTGATGATGATGGGGAGAAGATGATGATAATGGGCAGGAATGTATATATACAGTATACAGTATATATATATATATATATATATATACATATATATATATATATATATATATATATATATGTATATATACAGTATTGGGTAGAACGGAGTTAATTATATTAGTCCGGCCCTCTAAAACCATCCCAATTTCTCATGCGGCCCCCTGGCAAAATTAATTGCCCACCCCTGCTTTACTGTATTGGTAATCTGTCCTGCTTTGACCAAGACTGAATTTATAATTCTTTCGAGTAGATTGATAAGTTGTGAAGATGGGACGTTGGGATGGAGAGTGAAGGGGAATTGCCTCAAAGTGGAGAAAGAAGAAGATTTCTCAGAAACATTCTTCAGTATGTTGATAACCTTCAAATTCTGGCACTTTGTGATAGAAAATAAATACATTAACAGTTTGTTTGTTTGATTTATTTTTTGTTGTGATTGCTAATGTGTTAAATTTTACAGCATATATGACTGTACACAACTTACCACTTCATCCCTAGTCCTGATCATAATCCTATTTCACTTGGCAGATACCTTGGAACGTTGCACTCAACACAACTTCTCATCTAGATGACTGTAATATAATATGATGACATTAGGGTTTATATGTCACGAGGAATATAAATTAATTCTATTTATTTTTACAGATATATAATCACAACTCCAACTTGAGTTGAATTGTGATTTTCTTTTGTTTTTTTCCATACATTATTTAGGCATTATATCCTAAATATAATTTAACTTTTACATTATTTTTTTCATATAATCAACCAACCAGTTCTTAATTTAAAGAGAGTCTGTCAGCACAAAATGACTGTTCAAATCAAGCACAAGGGCTCTGTGCACCCTTGGTGTGTTGCTGCTGTTGAATAGCCATGAGACATGCAGGCACGGGGACTCGGACTATTTTTTCGAGCACGCTGAAGACACTCGAGTGCTAACCAAGTGTTTAACACCTTATACGAGCATGTTAGCTCATCACTAGTACCTACGTTTCTTTGTGTGTGAATCTTTTTCTTTTGTTTAGTCATCAGTCAATCAACATAACTAGTGCATGTTTATTTTTTCCTCTCGCCTTTCCCAGTTCCTGCACCACATTTTCGTGGGGTTGATCTCAGGAGAACATGACTAGTAACACCATGTCAGTATTGATCCAACCTATGAACTAATAATGATATTTAACCTGGTTTTTATCCCATAACACAAAGAATGGAATGAATGGTGATTGAAAAGTTGTATTTCCCCCAAAATGTTACCAATAAATACTTACAAAATAAATTTAACATGTCATTTATTATTGTGCAGTAAATTTCGTAAAGTTAAAATCTACAAAGCAAACCCCAAAAATTGACAAAAGAAAAAGGGGGTGATATGCACTAAATGCACTTAGAGTCTGTTGGTGAAAGCTATAAAGGTATAGGTAGTAAATTACAGATAATGGACGCCTACCTGTGAATATGAGTTGTTCCTATGTTAGTAGCATGAATGGTCTCCTTTGGTGAATGTCAATTCATTTTACTACCTGTACCATTATGGCTTTCACCAACAGACTCTCATGCTGTGATGGTCTTCGTTAAGGAAGGGGGGCCTCAAACTGTCCCTGGAACTGGGACTCTAAAGCCCCAGTCTCACACAGCGATCTCGCAAGCGAGATCACTGCTGAGTCACTAGTTTTGTGACGCAGCAGCGATGTCCCCAGCGATATCGCTGTGTGTGACATTCAGCGACGATCAGCCCCCTGCTGGGTATCGCTGATCGTCGCTGAATGTCCTGGACATTTTTTGGATCGCTGGTCTCCCGCTGGCAGGCATGCATCACTGCGTGTGACAGGTGGGAAACCAGTGATCCGCTGGTAACCAAGGTACACATCGGGTTTCCAGGCGCGGGGCTGTGTCTGGAAACCCACTGTGTACCTTAGATACCAGCGCCCTGATGCAGGGAGCTGGTAACCAAGGTACACAGCGGGTTTCCAGGCACCGCGCAGCGCCTGGAAACCCGATGTGTACCTTGGTTACCAGCTCCCTGCATCAGGGCGCTGGTATCCAATGTACACTGCGGGTAACTAAGCGATGTTACCCGCAGTGTCGCTGTGCTGATCGCTGCCTGAGCTGCCTGTTTGGCAGCTCAGCAGCGATCATGTAGCGATACACCAGCGATCCTGATCGTTGTCGGGATCGCTGGTGTATCGCTATGTGAGACCCAGCCTTAACTATCCCTGTCCCGGGGGTCTCTTGAAGATAGAGAAGCCCGAGTCTCCGACATTACTATGCTCCTGTTAAACCCTGATCTGTCCCCTCCCTCCATCCCATGAGGCATGGGACAGAAATGTAAGGTAAACAAGACACAGACAAAACAGGGATAACAGAAAACTTCTATCATACAAAAGCACTAACCAACAATAAGGAGGAGGATAGGGCCAGAAAGGAATAAACTAAATAGAATTGGGATCAGCAGATAAACACACACATACTACAGCAAACCACAGAATACTACTACAACAACTCTACTCCAACCACTTACCTTTAGCCCACAGCAAAGGAAGACAAAACTTTCACCGGCAGGGACAAGAAGGTGTAACTAGTTTTTTATCAGAAGAAGTAATGACCAGATCAGAAGCAGTTCAAATGGAGCTGCATGTTTCTGAACAGCATAGATAGGGTTGTTAACCTCTTCAGCACCAGAGGAAACTAAATCCATTTAATATGGGACACAAATCACACCATCTCTAAAAAAAGACCTGCAATTCATTTTCTTTACCCGTCTTGACCGTCTAACTCCAGGTCTTCCAGGGGGACATGACACCCTTGTGACACAGACTCTAAGTGAATTTAGCGCATATCACCCCTTTTTCTTTTGTCACTACATTATATCACACACATGGGCAAACAATGCCCAGCTTTAGGCACCAAGATTAAGTGGCCGCACTGACACATACACTGTGTGCAGAATTATTAGGCAAGTTGTATTTGAGAGGATTATTTTTATTATTGAACAACAACTATGTTCTCAATCAACACAAAAGATTCATAAATATCAAAGCTTAATATTTTTAGACGTTGGAGTGGGTTTTTTTTTAGATTTGACTATCTTAGGAGGATATCTTTTGTGCAGGTAACTATTACTGTGCAGAATTATTAGGAAACTTAATAAAAACCAAATATATACCCATCTCACTTGTTTATTTTCACCAGGTAAACCAATATAACAACACAAAATTTAGAAATAAACATTTCTGACATTCAAAAAAAAAATCAGTGACCAATATAGCCACCTTTCTTTACAATGACACTCAAAAGCCTTCCATCCATAGATTCTGTCAGTTGCTTGATCTGTTTACGATCAACATTGCGTGCAGCAGCCATCACAGCCTCCCAGACACTGTTCCGAGAGTTGTACTGTTTTCCATCCCTGTAGATCTCACATTTTATGAGGGACCACAGGTTCTCTATGGGGTTCAGATCAGGTGAACAAGGAGGCCATGTCATTATTTTTCTTCTTTTAGACCTTTACTGGTCAGCCACGCTGTGGAGTATTTGGATGCATGTGTGAGTCGCCCGCCAGGGCCGTGGGGTACTCGGCACCGAGCCCGTTCACTTCTATGGGGGATGTCACGGCGACACAGCTCAGTCCGTGGCCCTGGGTGCTCACTAAAAAGGGGGATATTTACAGGGGATTAAAGGTTTGTAATATGTTCGTGACGCCACCTTTGGTTCCTGGTCAGGGTGACCAGCGCTGCTGTATGGGTCCGCTGAAGGGATGGTATTGGGCAGCAAGGTGTTAAGCCTTCCACAGAAAAGGCTGGGTTCCTTCAGGGTAGATAGGATGTGTCAGGGTGCAGGATGAAGGAGGGGAGTTCAGCCGTAGAAGCAATAATGTGAACACACACACACAAGTCTCTTTCTGTACCTTTACTGATGAAATTGCAGGCACGTCCCGGGGTGCTGGCTGGGTGAAGGATGCACATCCAGTTCTTCCCACTGAGTAGGTGTAGGGCCTCCTTACTTCTATAATGTGAGTCTCTGACCTGTATGAAACGAGGCCTAACTCTGTCTTCCACTTTACACGCCCGGCTGACTTTGTGGTAGGGCCTTCTCTTGGATAGAACAGTGCCTCTGTTTGCAGGGCCCTGCTAGACTCCGTCTTCCTGACCCCGGTTACGTATCAACACTGTGGGCCCCAGCGACCTGTAGTCCCGCAGGGTCTCCGGTATCTCCTATAGTCGTGTAATTCTAGCAAGCTCGGACCCGGTGTCCGGTTATTCAGAGTAGAGGTAAGCTATCAATGCTATTTCCACCTCTGTTACTCTCTTCTTCTCTTCCACTCGCCTTTCGTCCTACTCAACCCTCACATAACCACACTAGCAGATGATGGACTGCTTCTTCTCCTTTCTTCACTGCTCTCAAAGCGTCGGCATGCTTGCTCACTGAATTGCACTCAGTTGACTCAGTTCTGACTAGGCTGGAGTGGCTTGCTTTCCACTGGTACTAGCCTCCACACATGTAAACTAAGCTTAGAGCTGCAGATTTCAGGTTCTTTCAACAACTGCTGTTCTCTCTCTCTCATCTCACTTCCAAGCTCTGCCTGGAGCTGCTATCAGTCTTCTCCGTCTGTCCTGCACCTGGCTTTGCAGACTAACTGATCTGTGCTCGCTCCTAGAGCTAACTCTATACTTGCTTCTCTCCAAGAGAACTAAACAACTATCACCTTCTGCACTTTCTGAGGTGACTAAGCAACTCTGCTCACTCTAAGGAGACTAAACTAAAACTCTGTGTCTTCACCATCCTTATATATCCTCAAAATGCTCCCTCTGGTGGCTCTAGGGATTGGTGAAGATGTGTGTATGCATATTGGGTCCTCTAGTGGTCATTACCTTCGGTGCATCCCTCTGGGAAATGAGATTCCAAGCGCAGCTGGGCTCTACATGTGATGGAACATTGTCCTGCATGAAAATCATGTTTTTCTTGAACGATATCAACTTCTTCCTGTACCACTGCTTGAAGAAGGTGTCTTCTAGAAACTGGCTGTAGGTCTGGGAGTTGAGCTTCACTCAATCCTCAACCCGAAAAGGTCCCACAAGTTCATCTTTGATGTTACCAGCCCATACCAGTACCCCACCTCCACCTTGCTGGCATCTGAGTTGGAGTGGAGCTCTCTGCCCTTTACTGATCCAGCCTCGGGCCCATCCATCTGGCCCATCGAGAGTCACTCTCATTTCATCAGTCCATAAAACCTTAGAAAAATCAGTCTTAAGATATTTCTTGGTCCAGTTTTGACGTTTTATCTTATGTTTCTTGTTCAAAGGTGGTCGTTTTTCAGCCTTCCTTACCTTGGCCATGTCCCTGAGTATGGCCCACCTTGTGCTTTTTGATACTCCAGTAACGTTGCAGCTCTGAAATATGGCAAAACTGGTGACAAATGGCATCTTGGCAGCTTCACGCTTGATTTTCCTCAATTCATGGGCAGTTATTTTGCGCCATTTTTTACCAACATGCTTCTTGCGACCCTGTTGGCTATTTGCCATGAAACGCTTGATTGTTCAGTGATCACGCTTCAAAAGTTTTGCAATTTCAAGACTGCTGCATCCCTTTGCAAGACATCTCACAATTTTTGACTTTTCAGAGTCCGTCAAATCTCTCTTTTGACCCATTTTGCCAAAGGAAAGGAAGTTGCCTAATAATTAAGCACACCTTTTATGGGGGTTGATGTCATTAGACCACACCCCTCCTTATTACAGAGATGCAAATCACCTGATTTACATAATTAGCAGTTGGCTTTCAAGCCTATACAGCTTGGAGTAGGACAACATGTATAAAAAGGATGATGTGATCAAAATACTCATTTGCCTAATAATTCTGCACACAGTGTATTTGTTAAACCCCCAAAATTGCAGAATTGCTCTTATTTTTTGTACTCCCCCCAAAAATGTGTAAATCGTAATTAATAATTTATAGATATACTTATATAGCACTATTAAAAAAATACAAATACAGCTTGTGCTGCCAAACTATGCAATTATGTAGCTACATTGGTGAAAAATGTTCTAGCTTTTGGAATACGATGATGAAAAAATGAAAAAAAAATTGTCAGGTCTTGAATGTGCAAAATATGTGAGTCCCTTACGGTTTTAAGCTAAAAAACAATTCTCAACATACTACAGTTACCATGCTCTTATCATCTTTTATCTGTCTGCCCCTATGTTATCCGCTACACGTTGTCATCCAATACATATTCCCTCGGTTGATCTCACTTATCTTTACCATTTGTTTCCATTTTTCAGAAAACAACACTTTAACAGGCCTATTCCTGCCTGATTACATAGTCATCACTTACCTATGCAGATATCAAATTAACCTTTCAGTTACTGGACTGTTACTGTAGTATTTGAAAAGAAAAAGAACAAAAACTATAAAGTGGCGCATCCACATGGAAACCAAAACTAGCGCCTATATCACTGTACCAAGGTCACATATGGAAGTTGGACAGTTACTATAGTTTAATTTAAAGGGCTTGTCCACGGCTAGACAATCTCTTATTAATGGGCCAGATGGGTAAGAAAAAAAACAAAACCTTCCAAACTGATGGAAACTCCTCTATAACTGGTGTCACCCCTCATTCTACTGGGATCAACATCTGGCAGGGCATCACATGAATGCTGCAGTCAATCGGCGGCTGCTGATTGGCTGAACTGTTCACATTTTGTCAAAGTTGAGACTGAGTTCAGCCAGAATGTGAACTCTGCAGCTGATCAGGGGAAAAAAACATACGGCTCCAGATGTTACACAATTTATCACAGCGATAGAGTTCTACTTAGAATAAAGCTTTTCGCTCATGTCATCAATATACATATGAATCCTTTATTTATTTATTTATTTTTAGGTCCCATAATATATAACTTCCAAATTCTACTTTCAGATGTTTCACAATTTAGGTGAAGTCCCATCAATGATCATACCTGTCCAGTAACGGCCAAGAGCAGTTGTTAGTTGTCACACACTTCGCACTGCATTTTTTGCTTCGATATTACTTTTTCATAAGTTTTGAAGCTTTGTCTATTTTTCTTGGCAATTCATATGAGCAGACAGTTGTGTACCAGAATCCAATAATGGATTCCTCTTTATTACTTCATCACAGACACAGAGAAGACAGATAGGTCAAGCCTTAGAGCTTGAAAAAGGCCCATCTGATTAGTAGGGTCAAAACGTTGCGGTATTCCCTGTATCTGTGATCAAATAATAAAGATGAAACCATTATTGCTATCTGAGATGCTGTTGACACTTTCCTTTTCATTGGATATGAACGTACGACTCCACTAAACCCCTACAGCTGACGAGTCATGATGTAACATAGGGGACATGAGCCATTGGCCGGATCTGATTTAGGAGCTTTTCATGTAACTGTATACACTACTTTTCCTCTTTTCTAATTATTATTTGATGGTGTTACATAACACTAACGTTATTATTTTCCCTATGTACATTCAGGAGGATGAACATACTTCGTGCTCTCCAGACTATTTGTACACTATCGTTAAAGAGAATAAATAGAGGACTTTGCAAGAATATTTTTCTCTCCTTTTGATCAAAATAAACTCTGGCCACATTTTAGTCCACAACTCTTTTATTTTAAGAAACCAAAAAATATATTGCATGCATCCGTGACCTATTAAATAACAGAAGGGTCGAGAACACACTGCTAAGCCTGTGGATTAATGACTGTAGAAAAAAAATGTGCAAGTAGAAAATTAGGAAAAGAAAGGAGTTTATGGAAGGAGACTATTAAAATCTTGTAGCAATTCCGTCATCTTCCTTCTCAGCCTTTATCGGCACTAAGCTATAATTAAGTAAAGGATACTGTGTACCTGAGCCTCTCTCACTCATTGTCGGGGATGATTAATGAGCAGCGTGTTGTGAGAATTCCTCTGCCAAGACTCTTCTTTAACACTAAATAAATTTGCATCTCATAAATCATATCATGTGGAAAATTAAAGGGGCGAGGCACAAGGCCAATGACAGCAATCTTCAAGAAAAAAAAATCTAATTCCCTACTCATTATTCTTTAATTCTTCATGCAGAAAAAAACCCATACAAAAGCAAAATACCCGAGCATGAGCCTATTTCCCCCACAGAAGAGCAAAGGTACAGTACACTAATAATAGGCTTGAGATAATCAGGTGAAAGCTCTTATTAGACCTTTTAAATATTTATCCTTAGAAATTTTACAATAAGCACCATTGCCTCCAGAGAGATAGGAGCTAATTGGGTAACAGTTTGTCCCAGTGGGGAGAATAGCAGCCATACATATTGAGAAAGACAAGCACAAAGGAAAACAAGCGACTTCATTTATCAGGTATCTTAAGATAATTAATGAGACTACTGTTTACTATACTTTATTGTTTCATTGTATTTCCAACTTGACGTAGTTAAGTACTAGCAGCTAAATTAAGTGCATGTATATATTGTGAGACAGTGAGGGTATGTGTGTTGAATGGGTGTACATTTCACCTAGGTACTTTGCTGACGGGTATGGGGGAATGTATGGCTTTGTAAGCCTAGTGGTAGAGAAAGGTCACTACACCTTACATTCATTGCACACTTGCAGCTCAGGCCTGAAACTACTCAGGTGTTGATTAGGAGACCAGAAGTAGGTGTCTGCGAACACAGTCAGAGAGCTCGCTTAGTCTGGACACAGGAGGGGTCCAGGCACAGAAGGTGTCTCCAGGAGTTTGAGCTATCTCAGTCTGGGTGCTCGATGTACCCCGGACACAGGAGTAGTCTCTGTGAGAATCCATGCGGATAGCTGCTGAATAGGAGGGGAGCTCTCTCAAGTCTAGACGTTGAAGGTGCCTTCAGACACAAGGAGGAGACTCTGTGAACCTCCATGCTGTAATGGTAAATGCTGGTAAATGCTGAACATATGTGTTGTTTTGGCCCCGGCTGTTAGAGTCGGGACCCAGATAGATAGGGAAATCTATCTAAGTGTAGTAAATGGCTAGACAAGCCCAGGTCTTCTGTTTATGATTTGTTTTATGTCTTGTTTGCTTTTGACTTTAAATAAAACTGGTTGCGGCCAGTTGCACCAGTACTGCTGTGAATGAACTGTTTCCGTGCCACTCTGTCTACCCAGACGGCGATCCCAGAGCTATATCCCCTGAAAAGCTTACAATTGGCGGAGAATGCTGGGGCAGCACAGTGGCTGATACAATTGGTGCTGGAATGTGCGTGCAGCACAGTGGCTTAGAGACAGCAATAAAGGTGAAGTCTGTTGAAGCAGCAGCAGAGAAAAAAAAAAAGTGTGTCAGCAAAAGAAACGTCTGTTGGAGCAGTCTTAAAGAGACAGTAGCCCTAATAGACTTTGCAAAAAAAAAAAAGTGTCTGCACAGCATAGCTGAATTTTTCTGTGGAGAAGACTGTGGAGTGTGTATGTCTTGAGTGAAGACTGCCGTTGTTAAGACAGAGAAGTCTGACAGCATGGAAGACGAGTGTGGATACAAGCATCTTGCTGTGACTCGGTGGGGGTCACGAAGGCATCTTGCTGTGACTCGGTGGGGGTTACGAAGATTGTCGTCGCACTCAAATCCAGTTTTGCTGTGGCTCGGCGGGGCCACGAAGATTTTTTTCAAGGGAAAGCGGTGAAGTTCTGGTGTGAACAGTGCTCCGCGATGGCTGTGAACGGAGCAACGAATGGGTCTGACGAGTCGGACCGCATATTTGAGAAATGTCTACTGGACATGCAGCTGGACATGGTGCGGGAGCTGTGGGCATCGTATAGAATGGCGGCAGTGGACCATTCTATGGACTCTCCGGGGTGCCAGTGTTGTCACAGAGTGCCCGGGGAGGTGGTAAGAGATGTTGTGAACTGAGTCCTAAGACTACTGCTGATTTTTTGTGTAAAAATTACCCTGCCGGTGTGGTTGTTAAAAAGGGGGCGGGGTCTAAAAAAGGGGCGGATTTTCACAAGAGTGTAGAGTGTGGAAAACTGAAAATTGTTACTGGTGGTGGGTTGGTACCTCCTAAAAATGACAATGTGACCGTTGATAACGGGGTAGCTCCAGTAGAAGGGGGTGACGTCAAAGTGGGAGGTGACCTGTTAGTCCACAACACCATGGGGAGTGACACAGACCCCGTAGCTGGCTGGGACACTATGAAAGTAAAAAGTGAGTTCAGTCAGGAGAGGCTAGACGAGGGAAGAGAGTCCTCCTCTCGTCGTCGACGGCGCAAGGGCCACAAAAAGGTTGTTCCGGTAGTACTCGCTGAAAATGAAAATGAAGAGAATGTAGTACTGTCTGCCTATGCTTCAAGTGTGGATTCTCCTTTAGAGGTAGAAGAGGAGGGGGCCAGTCATGGCCAAGAGCTGGAACCTATTCGGCTGCAGTATCAGAGTGACATGCTGCAATTATGTGAAAACCTGGAGGACGTGTCCTCAGACCAGCGAGTCCTAGAAGGAAGCAACGAGGAAGTTATCCTGTGGCAGAATATGTTCTTTGCCATTAAAGAGGACCGCCGCAAAATCAAGGAAGAGGTTTTGCAGTTGAAGCGTGAAAAAGAGGCGCTGCAGGATGGAGTTTCTGGAAGTGAACAAATCCTAGAACGACTGCGCGAACAGCTCAACCAGGAGCTGTGTGACTCCAAGAAGGAGTGTGGTGAACGCAGTAGGGAACTACAACAGATGAAGAGCGATTATGTGGATCTCCTCAGGGTCAAAGAAAAACTAGAAGAGGATAAGATGGATGCAGAGCAAATGCGCCAGGTGGTTGAGACCACTCTGCAGGACACCCGTGATGAAAATGGTGATCTGCGCAGAAAGACCCTAGGTCTAGAAGCTCAGGTGAAGGAGCTACAGATGTCCTGTGATACTCTCCAGAAGGCGGAGATGTGCCTTAAGGAAAAGCTCAGCCAAATGGAAGCTGAGCGGGAAAAGATGGAGGAGTCCATCAGAGAAGCTACAGACCAGGGCCAGGAGTTGGCCACTGGAGATGGGAGGTGTAATGCAGATACTTCCTCGAGTGATGTGAGTTCGGATGATTCGGTGGATGTCGGAGCCGAGATCAAGGAGCTCAAGGAGTGGTTACAAGCCCAGTGGACGCAAGAGAAGCTTCAGAGACGGGCAGCTGAGAGGCGAATGGCGGAACTAGAGGAAGAAGTTCTCGGGCTGAAAAGTCGCCTGATACAGTGTCACTCGGTGAACAAGGCCTCCTTGGAGAAAGAAAATGGCAAACACGTTGCACTCGCTCCCTTTGGCCAGGAGAAGATAGACCTGAGGAGAGCTAAGAGTGTGGTAACGGAAGATAAATGTGAAATGGAAGTGGTCAGGACGGAAATTCACGAATTTGTAGCTGTGAGTCAGCTCAGAAGAAGCGTAAAGGGGGAAGAAGCTGAAAGTCAGTTGTCCCTGAACCCTGAGCTGGTTGATCGTCTGGAAACCACTGGTGAGACCGAAACGTGTCGGTACAAGTGCCTCGTAGATGTACCCGAGGATTTGAGAGAAGAATGCACCCGTGAGTCTGTGCATGAAGCGTTTAGGAAAGCCGTGGGAGCCTGTAAGGTGTACTCGACCTCAGGAGCTAAACAGCTGGTGGTCTTGTCCACGACCGAAGTTACAGTGAAGAGGGTGGCAATCCTAAGTGACATGCACTGGCGATGTGTTCGCACAAAGCGGTTTCTCCGGTTGAAGACAGAACAAGCCGTTAGACAACTGAAGCTTATGAGAAATGCTCACAGTCTGCGGGAAAAGGTCATCCGGGTGCCTCATGTTCTGGTGAGAAAGCTAATTGGGAGAAATGGCCGAGCCATGCAGATGATGGTGAAGAGGTCTGGTGTGGTGAAAGTAAGCAGTCCACGTGATTGTCGGGACTGGATACCAGATGAAGACGGCATGGTGTCATTCTACGCTATAGGAACGGAAGAAAGTCTGGAATATGTGCGCATGCTGGTGGCGTACCGTGTGACCTACCTGCGAGAGGTAGAACAATTGAATCTCGCTAGACAGCGAGTAGATAGACAACATCATCTGAGCAGCAGAAGATGGCAGCCGTCTACTGAGGGTAGTGGGCGTGGGTTTAGAGGTAGTGAGACCTCCAGTAACTCAGGTTTGAGAGGCCCATACAGACGACCCGATAGAGTACGGGACAGTACGAAGTCTAACCGGACCTTAGATACCCAGGCAAGACCTGACAAGGTTACGATTGACCGCTGGGAACGGAGGGGAGACCTGACAAGGTTACGACCCGGAAATGTGACTGGACGAAGTCTGTGACAATGACAGACAGTAGGTCCCTAAGGAAGGAACGAATGTCATTGACTAATATTCCGGGGGGCTGAACAGAGCAATGGACAAGTACATGGTCTCTGTGTGAACTGTGGGTTGAGGTGATTGGATGTATTTTTGTGTTCAAACCTACAAGTTTGGAAGGGGGGGGAATAGGTAATGCAGCCCTGGGCTGGCGTTCCTGTAATGGCTCAGTGTGTGTGTTTTGACTGTCCATGTTCCTTCCCCCAGCTGACTAGTCACATGACTGTGACATCACACAGGTCCTTTTACACACACACAAGTCTGAACACATGACTATGACATCAGCTCAGGTCCCGTGTGTGGGTGTGTGTAAGGGTATATAAACCCTGCTTAATTGGAGACAGGTGTGTCAGTGATAGGCGTCAGGCCTGTTTTCTGTTCCCCTGGTGTGGGGGACACCGTTTATGTGAGGCCGAGTGAAGCCTGACTGCCTGAAAGGTCAGAGACTGGTTCCTGTGTGGATGCTAGTGGCCTTGGAAGGTAAATGGACGGTAGTGAAGATGAAGTTGATGATGACTATGACTGGTCCGGAGTTCACTGTCTCTTTAGGATTGTTGACCAGCCCCCCGGTCTGGATGACCAGCCCTCCGGTCTGGAGAAGAGGGGGGGGATATGTGAGACAGTGAGGGTATGTGTGTTGAATGGGTGTACATTTCACCTAGGTACTTTGCTGACGGGTATGGGGGAATGTATGGCTTTGTAAGCCTAGTGGTAGAGAAAGGTCACTACACCTTACATTCATTGCACACTTGCAGCTCAGGCCTGAAACTACTCAGGTGTTGATTAGGAGACCAGAAGTAGGTGTCTGCGAACACAGTCAGAGAGCTCGCTTAGTCTGGACACAGGAGGGGTCCAGGCACAGAAGGTGTCTCCAGGAGTTTGAGCTATCTGAGTCTGGGTGCTCGATGTACCCCGGACACAGGAGTAGTCTCTGTGAGAATCCATGCGGATAGCTGCTGAAGAGGAGGGGAGCTCGCTTAGTCTGGACACAGGAGGGGTCCAGGCACAGAAGGTGTCTCCAGGAGTATGAGCTGTCTCAGTCTGGGTGCTCGATGTACCCCGGACACAGGAGTAGTCTCTGTGAGAATCCATGCGGATAGCTGCTGAATAGGAGGGGAGTGTCACGCTGTCTAATGATATGTATACAATGTCAGTAAACTATTAATACAGGAACAACACTCTATACAACAACTAGTATAGCAACATCAGCATGTAAGTATAGAATAGATTTACCTGACACGATATCTGCTGAACTCAGGGTTAATCTTGAGGACTTGATGAGCTGAAACAGGAAAGAGGTGGACCGGGATCTAACCTGACCCTAAACTGGGGTCCTAACTAATCCCTCACCTTGGAGTACTGATAATGGTTCAGAGGTCCAAGTCTCCAACCTAACCCTGTCTCCTATCAGACCCTGAACCCTGTAATCAGTCCTAAGAAGGATCCTGACTACCACCAAAGGGATATGGGCTGATCTTAGCTAAATACACAGATTAGACATATAAGACAGACAGGATAACACTCGCTTGCATACACACTCAAACACCAAAGGAACATAAATGGTCTGGGAAATAAACTCTAACCAAGTTGAGCTTAGAACAACTAAGGAGCTCACAACTAAAGTCTATACAGATTCATTCCTATCTGTGGTCTGCATGAAGGTTTCACTGGCAACTCCCCAAGCAGACAACCAGGAATTTAAAGGAAACCAATCAACAAATAATCAATTGCAGCCGGGAGAAACTGCACCAGTCCCAGCACCGAGCACAGACAGAATTAACTCCCTAGCTGCCAAACACAAAGAAACAGCAGCTCAGCTGTGAGAAGTCAAAATGTGCAACCGCGACGATCTTCGTGGCAATGCACACATGACAGTACCCCCCCTTCTACGAGGGGCCTCCGGACCCTCAGGGCCAGGCCTGCCCGGGTGAGTTCTGTGGAAGGTCCGAACCAAACGATCTGCGTTAACATCAGACGCAGGGACCCACGTCCTCTCCTCTGGACCATACCCCTTCCAATGCACCAAGTACTGAAGGGACCGGCGATTCAGACGTGAGTCAATGATCTTTGATACTTGAAATTCCAAGTTACCATTGACCAACACAGGAGGAGGAGGTAGAGGTGACGGTATGACTGGTGCCACATACCTTTTAAGTAATGACTTGTGGAACACATTATGAATTTTAAACGTAGGAGGGAGGTCCAGACGAAATGCCACAGGATTAATTATGGAACTGATCCTGTACGGCCCGATGAATCTGGGACCCAGTTTCCAGGAGGGCACTTTAAGTTTTATATTCCTGGTAGACAACCATACCAGATCGTTCACATTCAGATCTGGACCAGAAACTCTCCTCCTATCAGCCATACGTTTGTAACGGATCCCCATCGCACTCAGATTATTCAATACACCTCTCCACACAGAAGCAAGTGACGACGAGAAACGCTCCTCCTCAGGAACCCCAGAAGGGCCCCCCCCATTGAAAGTACAAAACTGGGGATGAAAACCATATGCCCCAAAAAACGGGGACTTACCAGTGGACTCGCTCCGCCTGTTGTTAAGAGCGAACTCTGCCAGAGGCAAGAAAGAAGACCAGTCCTCTTGGTTCTCTGAGACAAAACACCGGAGATATGTCTCTAAGCTCTGATTCAGACGCTCTGTCTGACCATTGGTCTGCGGATGAAAAGCCGAGGAAAATGACAATTGCATCCCCCGACGTAAACAAAATGCCCTCCAAAATTTGGACACAAACTGAGACCCCCTATCTGACACCACATCAGAAGGCAACCCATGAAGTCTAACGATCTCCCTAATGAACACTTGCGCCAGAGTTTTAGCATTAGGGAGTGCAGGAAGAGCAACGAAATGTGCCATCTTACTGAACCTGTCAACAACCACCAGTATGACAGTATTCCCTGACGACGGAGGAAGGTCCGTAATGAAGTCCATAGATAAATGAGTCCATGGACGCTCCGGAAGTTTCAAGGGTAAAAGGGTCCCAGACGGACGGGTATGAGGGGTTTTAGAGCGAGCACACACCCCACATGACGCGACAAAAGTTATAACATCTTTATTAGCATTAGGCCACCAAAACCGGCGAGAAAGGAGATCTAAAGTAGCCTTACTCCCTGGATGTCCTGCTAGAGCAGAATTATGATGTGCCTCAATAACCTTTTGTCTCAACAGATTTGGGACAAACAGTCTCCCTGGAGGTCCTGCAGGGGCGTCCCCCTGAGCCTCTAACACCTCCTCCTCAAGCTCAGAAAATACAGACCGACACTACCACCCCCTCCTGAAGGATAGGACTCGGGTCATCCGTTTTCCCGGCCCCTGGGAAACTGCGAGACAAGGCATCAGCCTTTACATTCTTAGACCCCGGGCGATAAGTGACGACAAAATTAAACCTGGTAAAAAACAACGACCATCGAGCTTGTCTGGAATTCAGACGCTTAGCGGATTCCAAATACAACAGGTTATTGTGATCAGTAATAACGGTAACCGGGTGGACTGCCCCCTCCAAAAAGTGACGCCATTCTTCAAAAGCTAACTTAATGGCCAAAAGTTCCCTATTGCCGATATCATAATTCCTTTCGGCGGACGACAATTTCTTAGAAAAGAAAGCGCACGGATGCCATTTACCAGGGGACGGACCCTGGGACAATATAGCACCCACCCCTACGTCAGACGCATCCACCTCCACAATGAACGGCTGAGATGCATCTGGTTGTATGAGAACGGGTGCCGAAGCAAAACATTTCTTCAAAGAGGAAAAGGCTTGGCAAGCTTTGTCCGACCATTTAGAAAAATCCGTCCCTTTTCTTGTCATGTCAGTGAGAGGTTTGACGACAGATGAGAAATTACAAATAAATTTCCGGTAGTAGTTAGCAAACCCCAAAAAACGCTGCAGAGCCTTAAGATCCCCTGGCTGATCCCATTCAAGCACTGCTCTCACCTTTTCAGGGTCCATACGGAAACCGGAGGCTGACACCAAAAAACCCAAAAACTGAAGTTCCTGTACGGCAAATACACACTTCTCCAGTTTGGCGTATAATTTATTGTCTCGCAAGATCTGCAACACCTGTCTCACATGCTCCTGATGAGACACAAGATCTGGCGAGTAAATTAAAATGTCGTCCAAATATACAACCACAAACAGCCCCACAAGGTGACGAAAAATGTCATTAACAAAATGTTGGAATACTGCTGGTGCAGTAGTCAGACCAAAAGGCATGACTAGGTTCTCATAATGTCCCTCCGGCGTGTTAAACGCCGTTTTCCACTCATCCCCCTCTTTTATCCTAATCAGATTATACGCCCCCCTGAGATCCAATTTAGAAAACCATTTGGCGCCAACAATTTGATTGAAGAGATCAGGAATAAGAGGGAGTGGATACGGATCTCGAACAGTAATCCGATTAAGTTCGCGGAAATCCAAGCAAGGGCGTAGGCCTCCATCTTTCTTCTTCACAAAGAAGAACCCCGCGGCTACTGGGGAAGATGAAGGTCTAATATGCCCTTTGGCCAGACTTTCAGAAATATAATCTTTCATAGCCTGCCTCTCAGGACCAGAAAGATTATACAACCTAGCTTTAGGCAACTTAGCATCAGGAAGGAGATTAATAGAGCAGTCATACACGCGATGAGGAGCAACTCCTGACACCCCTCCTCAGAGAAAACATCCCCAAAATCCTCCAAAAAAGGAGGCAATGTACTAGGCACGACCGCACTGATGACTGTGTTCATGCAGTTGCTTTTGCAAAACTCACCCCATTGGCTTATTTCTCTGGACTGCCAATTAATCACAGGGTTATGTTTAACCAACCAAGGAAGTCCCAACACAATGGGAGTAGGTAGACCCTCCAACACATAACAAGATAATTGTTCCCTATGTATTGCCCCTACCCGAAGGTCAATGTTATGAACCTCATGAACAAAGCTACCTTGGCCGAGAGGCCTGGCGTCAATGGAGAATATAGGGATCGGTTTGACCAATACACTCAGATGCATACCTTGAGCCTGAGCAAACTGAGCGTCAACCAGATTAGCCCCGGAACCACTATCAAGAAGAACAGACAATCTCTCCACTCTCGTACCAACTACCACCTCCACTGGTACAAGGAACTGAGAAGAACTGGCGGATGAAATACATACTCCCAGGTTGTCGTCCACCACACAACCTGGGATTAACAGTTTTCCGGCGACTTTTGGCTCAACAAGGCACGGGATGGACATTCTCCAACAAAATGTCCCTCTTTCCTGCAGAAAAAAATCTTCTAGTCCTGCGGCGTACCGCCAATCCCCTCCTACGAAATGATGTCCCTCCCAACTGCATAGGCTCATCCGAACAGACAAGGGGAACCTCAACATAAGGGACTTTAGTGGTAGGTGGAGAAACAACAGGGAGTGGGGTTACCTCACCACTCTCCCGAAGCCGTCTATCAGTACGGATAGCTAAGGCCATAGCAGCCTCCAGAGAAGGAGGAGACTCATACTGAGCCAAAACGTCTTTTAATTTATCAGAAAGCCCATGACAAAACTGGCTCCTAAGAGCTGGGTCATTCCACTGAGTATCTGTGGCCCATCTACGAAACTCAGAAGCAAATTCCTCTGCCGGACGATCTCCCTGCTGTATCTTACGTAATTTTGTCTCAGCAAGAGAGACCCGATCTGGTCATCATATACCAATCCCAGGGCAGTAAAAAATTGATCTACAGACAGTAGAGCCGGGGATCCCGGAGGAAGGGAAAATGCCCAGGATTGAGGGTCCCCTTGCAGAAGTGAGATAACAATTCCCACTCTCTGCTCCTCACTCCCTGATGATCGAGGCCGAAGCCGAAAATGCAATTTACATGCCTCCCGGAAGGTGAAAAATTTGTCTCGCCCACCAGTGAACCTGTCCGGGAGAGCAACCTTAGGTTCAACTCTGGTTTGCTCCAGGGGAGACAAAACTTTGGACTTAATGTCCGTCAGCTCCATGGATAATCCCTGCAACTGCAGAGCCAGCTGGGCTACTGGATCCATGGTAACTGGAGATAATTTTTAAGGCCAGTGAAAAATGTCACGCTGTCTAATGATATGTATACAATGTCAGTAAACTATTAATACAGGAACAACACTCTATACAACAACTAGTATAGCAACATCAGCATGTAAGTATAGAATAGATTTACCTGACACGATATCTGCTGAACTCAGGGTTAATCTTGAGGACTTGATGAGCTGAAACAGGAAAGAGGTGGACCGGGATCTAACCTGACCCTAAACTGGGTCCTAACTAATCCCTCACCTTGGAGGTACTGATAATGGTTCAGAGGTCCAAGTCTCCAACCTAACCCTGTCTCCTATCAGACCCTGAACCCTGTAATCAGTCCTAAGAAGGATCCTGACTACCACCAAAGGGATATGGGCTGATCTTAGCTAAATACACAGATTAGACATATAAGACAGACAGGATAACACTCGCTTGCATACACACTCAAACACCAAAGGAACATAAATGGTCTGGGAAATAAACTCTAACCAAGTTGAGCTTAGAACAACTAAGGAGCTCACAACTAAAGTCTATACAGATTCATTCCTATCTGTGGTCTGCATGAAGGTTTCACTGGCAACTCCCCAAGCAGACAACCAGGAATTTAAAGGAAACCAATCAACAAATAATCAATTGCAGCCGGGAGAAACTGCACCCAGTCCCAGCACCGAGCACAGACAGAATTAACTCCCTAGCTGCCAAACACAAAGAAACAGCAGCTCAGCTGTGAGAAGTCAAAATGTGCAACCGCGACGATCTTCGTGGCAATGCACACATGACAGGGAGCTCTCTCAAGTCTGGACATTGAAGGTGCCTTCAGACACAAGGAGGAGACTCTGTGAACCTCCATGCTGGTAAATGCTGGTAAATGCTGGTAAATGCTGAACATATGTGTTGTTTTGGCCCCGGCTGTTAGAGTCGGGACCCGGATAGATAGGGAAATCTATCTAAGTGTAGTAAGTGGCTAGACAAGCCCAGGTCTTCTGTTTATGATTTGTTTTATGTCTTGTTTGCTTTTGACTTTAAATAAAACTGGTTGCGGCCAGTTGCACCAGTACTGCTGTGAATGAACTGTTTCCGTGCCACTCTGTCTACCCAGACGGCGATCCCAGAGCTATATCCCCTGAAAAGCTTACAATATATATATATATATATATATAATATATATATATATATATATCTGTGTGTGTATGTATGTATATATATATATATGCACATAATCTAGCCACAGAAAAAAGTGATATATATACAGTGGGTACGGAAAGTATTCAGACCCCTTTACATTTTTCACTCTTTGTTTCATTGCAGCATTTGGTAAATTCAAAAAAGTTATTTTTTTCTCACTAATGTTACACTCTGCACCCCATCTTGACTGAAAAAAAAACAGAAATGTAGAATTTTTTGCAAATTTATTAAAAAAGAAAAACTGAAATATCACATGGTCATAAGTATTCAGACCCTTTGCTCAGACACTCATATTTAAGTCACATGCTGTCCATTTCATTGTGATCCTCCTTGAGATGGTTCTACTCCTTCATTGGAGTCCGGCTGTGTTTAATTAAACTGACAGGACTTGATTTGTAAAGGCACACACCTATCTATATAAGACTTCACAACTCAAAGTGTATGTCAGACCAAATGAGAATCATGAGGTCAAAGGAACTGGCCAAGGAGCTCAGAGACAAAATTGTGGCAAGGCACAGATCCTGGCCAAGGTTACAAAAGAATTTCTGCAGTACTCAAGGTTCCTAAGAGCACAGTGGCCTCCATAAGCCTTAAATGGAAGAAGTTTGGGAACACCAGAAGTCTTCCTAGATCTGGCCGTCGAGCCAAACTAAGCAATATACGGAGGAGAGCCTTTGTGAGAGCAGTAAAGAAGAACTCCAAGATCACTGTGGCTGAGCTCCACAGATGCAGTAGGAAGATGGGAGAAAGTTCCACAAAGTCAACTGTCACTGCAGTCCTCAACCAGTTGGGCCTTTATGGCAGAGTGGCCCGACAGAAGCCTCTCCTCAGTGCAAGACATATGAAGGCCCACATAGAGTTTGCTAAAAAACACATGGAGGACTCCAGACTATGAGAAATAAGATTCTCTGGTCTGATGAGATGAAGATATAACGTTTTGGTGATAATTCTAAGCAGTATGTGTAGAGAAAACCAGGCACTGCTCATCACCTGCCCAATACAATCCCAACAGTGAAACATAGTGGTTGCAGCATCACGCTATGGGGGTGTTTTTCAGCTGCAGGGACAGGATCACTGGTTGCAATTGAAGGAAACATAAATGAGACCAAGTACAGAGATATCCTGGATAAAAACCTCTTCTAGAGTACTCTGGACTTCAGACTTGGCCGAAGGTTCACTTTCCAACAAGACAATGATCCTAAGCACACAGCTGAAATAACAAAGGTGTGGCTTCAGAACAACTCTGTGACCATTCTTGACTGGCCCAGCTACAGCCCTGACCTAAACCCAATTGTGCATCCCTGGAGAGACCTGAAAATGGCTGTCCACCAACGTTCGCCATCCAACCTGACGTAACTGGAGAGAATCTGCAAGAAAAATGCCAGAGGATCCCCAAATCCAGGTGTGAAAAACTTGTTAAATCATTCCCAAAAAGACTCATGGCTGTATTAGCTCAAAAGGGTTCATCTACTCAATACTGAGCAAAAGGGTCTAAATACGTATGACTATGATATTCAGTTTTTCTTTTTAATAAATTTGCAAAAATTTCTACATTTCTGTTTTTTTCAGTCAAGATGGATGTAGACTGTACATTAATGAGAAAAAAATAAACTTTTTAAATTTACCAAATGGCTGCAAAGAAACAGTGAAAAATGTAAAGGGGAATCTATACTTATCAAAGTTAAATACTGAAATATTCTTATATTATATTTATTAAATAATATTTATATATATTATCTATGAAATTTGTACATTCACACTGAAGGCATCAAAACTATGAATTAACACATGTGGAATTATATACTTAACAAAAAAGTGTGAAATAACTGAAAATATGTTTATATTCTAGGTTCTTTAAAGTAGCCACCTTTGCTTTGTTTAATGCATTGCACACTCTTGGCATTCTCTTGATGAGCTTCAAGAGGTAGTCACCGAAAGGTCTTCCAACAATCTTGAAGGAGTTCCCAGAGATGCTTAGCAATTGTTGGCCCTTTTGCCTTCACTCTGCGTCCAGCTCACCCAAACCATCTCGATTGGGTTCAGGTCTGGTGACTTTGGAGGCCAAGTCATCTGGCGTAGCACCCCATCACTCTCCTCCTTGGTCAAATAGCCCTTACACAGTCTGAAGTGTGTTTGGGTCATTGTCCTGTTGAAAAATAAATGATGGTCCAACAAACGCAACGGATGGAATAGCATGCCGCTGCAAGATGCTGTGGTAGCCATGCTGCTTCAGTATGCCTTCAATTTTGAATAAATCCCCAACAGTGTCACCAGCAAAGCACCCCCACACCATCACACCTCCTCCTCCATGCTTCACGGTGGGAACCAGGCATGTAGAGTCCATCCGTTCACCTTTTCTGCGTCGCACAAAGACACAGTGGTTGGAACCAAAGATCTCAAATTTGGACTCATCAGACCAAAGCACAGATTTCCACTGGTCTAATGTCCATTCCTTGTGTTCTTTAGCCAAAACAAGTCTCTTCCGCTTGTTGCCTGTCCTTAGCAGTGGTTTCCTAGCAGCTATTTTACCATGAAGGCCTGCTGCACAAAGTCTCCTCTTAACAGTTGTTGTAGAGATGTGTCTGCTGCTAGAACTCTTGTGTGGCATTGACCTGGTCTCTAATCTGAGCTGCTGTAAACCTGCAATTTCTGAGGCTGATGACTCGGATAAACTTATCCTCAGAAGCAGAGGTGACTCTTGGTCTTCCTTTCCTGGGGTGGTCCTCATGTGAGCCAGTTTCTTTTGTCAAGGTAAAATATAACTTTCTGCCTTTATATTTTTATATGTGTTTTGCTATTTTTATACCTTTATATTCATATGTTTATATGAGCTCTGATACTATAGATAAACACAAAGTTTCCCTTGATGAGTATTGTATTAGAAATGAAACTGTGCTGGCCAAATCTCTCTTTCAGAAGAAACGAAACTTGACTCCAGGAAATATTGCATCAGCCAGGATTACATCACCCACCACAGTCTGCCTGGATACAAGACCTATGGAATGTGAACCAATTAGAGGTGGCCAGATGCTGGACATGTACATATATGGACATATACAGCTTACCTCCTCGGCCCCCATCCACCCTTTACTCCACCCTGACATCCTGTGTAGATAATCTTATGTATGTGAAAATAAAGAACAGAACATTGCTGGATTTGGTGCCTGCTAGTAGCCCTCTAAGCATGCTCTGAAGTTTGAACCAGCCTATTGTCTGACTCATTCTTTAAACGGTTAACCCATGCTTATAGTCTAAATTTGGAATGACTGGAGGACGAGTGGTTTGCCGTTACGACCCCGACAATTGGCGCCTAAACAACGTGGGGCAGTGGATCGCCGCCCGTCCGGACCCGTCCTGAGGACTTTGCGGTGGTGCCCGCGGTGACTGAGTGCGAGGACTGCAGCCTCCATTGAACACGGTAAGTTGGGATCATATACTTTATATGCGTCCCACTTGCCTGTGTGTCAGTCATTGTTGGCTTTGCTGTATTGTCGATTTGGGTCTGGGTGGGTGACCGGTTGAGTGGTGAAATCGAAGGCGATCCCACGCCACGCTTCGAACCAGCAAGTGAGACCGAGTGACGTCGCATGTCTGCGCATGCTCGTGTCAACACCACTTTTCTCCTCCTCCTCCGGTCACTGTACCTTTATGTAGATAGTTGTCTCCCGTGACTGTTAGAATAAAGTTGGGACAAATTTTTAGATTTTTGAAGTGTTGAGTGGGGTAAAGCGCACATGAAGTCTAGTTAGTGACAATTGATTAGGATCTCTGCTTATAAATGACAAATGAGGAGGCTCTTGTCTACAAATTAGTGACAGATTGATTAGGATTCTCTGTCTTATAAATGACAAATTGAGGAGGGCTCTTTGTCTACCAAGTAAGTGACAAATTGAGGAGGGCTCTTTGTCCAATGCAGGGGAGTTTCACAAGGAGACGGCCCGCTGAAAGTGTTAGAGTGTTCCGGTGAGCTGTGCTGTAAAGTTATCACCCACGGTTAGGGAAGGGATAGATTGAGGTGGACTCTCTGTCTTGTTAGTGTGTTGAGGAGGGCTCCACGTTGATGGGTGGTGACCTGCCAGCGGCATCGGTGGTCTGAGTCGTGACAGACCATTGCACTCTGTTAAATCATGATGCGCATGTTTAGATCTGAGAGACCTCATAAGTTAGAGGATGGTGCTGTGGGGGTCTGTGAGCTTGTTCAGTCACGGGATGGCAAGAAGGCTGTTAAAAATGTGAGGAGTTTGTATAAGATGATGGGTCTGCCTAGTACAAGGAGACTCCAGCCTTCAGTGTGGAAAAGATTATGTAGGACAGAAGAAAGGAAAGTTGGGTGATGAGGGACTCCTGCATCAGGCTCAGGCACATCTCAGAGTAGCAAATGATTTGAAAGTTGAGGGCTGGAAGGAAGTAGATGGTGCAGGAGGATCAGAAGGTGCTGAGCCATTGTTCGGATATGTGAAATGCTCTGCATGTGATCTTGTTGATGTAACTATAATGGCTGCTGTACCCCTCATGCCTGTCACTGTGTCAAGTCCCCAGCCACCGCCCTATTATGGCACCGATCTCAGAACAAAGGGAGGTTGGACTTGTCGTGCGTGTGGTGAACAGAATCCGCCCTGGGCGGAGACCTGCCGTGTCTGTGGGGCGGGTCGCCCCTGGTGTAATGCCCAGCCCAATGCCCCTTCATACCCAATAGTGGGACGCCCCCAGACAACGCCCTTCTCACTTCCCCCAGCAGCCATCTTGGGACACCCAGCAGCCATCTTGGGACACCCAGCAGCCATCTTGGGACACCCAGCAGCCATCTTGGGACACCCAGCAGCCATCTTGGGACACCCAGCGGCCATCTTGGGACACCCGGAACCACCCAGTCAGGCCTATATCCCCTCCTGACGCCTTCCGGCACCTACTACCAACCACCCGGACAACCGGAAAAGGTTTTAGTCCCCGTCGCTGAGGCCCCTGTCCCAGGGCTCGGTCCTTTAGCCCCTGCCTCTGTTCCTAATCCGGAAGCTACTGCACTACCTCTGTTCCCAGTGGGTGCCCCTCCCAAGATAGAAGAAATTAGGCACCAGGAGCTATCTGAAATTAATAATAAAGTGGTAAAATTTGTGATTGCTTTGTCTAAAGAGTTAACTAACACCCACTCTACAGTGTCTGCTTCTCTCCCAGAATCCACAGATGACACGGTGCACAACTTCTCGCCTGGTGACCTTGTGTACGTGAAAAAGTTTGTGCGGAGAGACTGCCTCCAGCCCAGATTCGAGGGACCCTACACCAAGCTCGAGGGCAAGAGCACCTGGATTCACGCCTCCCACTGCAAGAAGGACAAGATTAGTCAGTAGTCATGAAGTTTCTGATATACATATCCTTTTGGGCTGCATCCTGATCTCCAGTAGTGCCAGCATGCCCACCTTTGGGGTTAATTTCTGGGTTAATACTACAACCCCTGTGGTTATCTTTAAGTTCGATTTCTGCCAAATATTTAACTGTGATAGAAATGATTTCAAGGGATCAGCGCACCAGACTTGGGGGAAAGGGACATTTTATCTCTGTGTCACCCGCCCAGGGAATGAAAACTGTTATTATTGGTTAGATGTGGGATGGAACACAGAAGAAGGAAAATTGGCAGATGAAGCTAGATACGATAGACTGATAGATGAGATATACAAGTGTTATGTTGGTAGGAACGGACCTGATAATGCAGAAGTCAATGACGCAGAAGCAGGGGGTATGTTTACAGAAGTGTTGAAAAAGAAAGCATGTAAGGATAGACAGGCAGAGAAAGGAAATTACACTAGTTCAGGGAAAGGAAGAAGAGCCAAAAGATTATTTTTGGGCTCTAAGAAAAGCTTGGGTAGAAATGGGTTTTGTCCCAGAAAACAAGACTAGTGAGAGGGTTCTAGCAAGTGCATACATGAATGGGTTAAAAAAAAAAAAGGAAGTGACAAAGAAAAGTTGAAAGTAAGTAGACCAGATTGGAGGTCAGTTAGAGCAGAGGATCTGGCCAGAATAGCACAAGGGGCACAACATGATTTAGTGCAGGCAAAGAGAGGAGCAAGGATACATGCTATAGGTACTTGTCCTGCAAACAACAGGGAGGGGAGACGTGTGCATGAGTGCAGGATTCTAGGACATTTCAGGAGAGATTGCAGAAACTGGTAACAAGGGGTGTTTTAGTTAAAACCTAGCCCCCACCTTCGGCATCTCTGCAGCTAGGTTCCTTATCAGTAGCCTTGACAGTAAAAATTCCAGCTTCAGCTTCCCCTTCGGCTACCGGATTTAACCCTCTATGTATTGGCTGGTACAATATATATATATATATACACTTTTGTTCCAGATATCTCAGGATGCTGCTTGGTTTACAGTTATTGATTTTGCCAATGTTATTTTTATAATATGTTGATGACTTACTGATTTGTGCCCCCTCCAGGAAACAGTGTCGTATTGCAACAATATTACTCATGTTGTTTCTGTACCAAGCTGGTTGTAAAGCGTCAAAGGATAAACTGCAATTTTGTAAATCTTCAGTTATCTTTTTGGGACATTGCATTACACGGGGGGCTTGACATCTGACCAGCGCTCGCAAAGAAGCTGTACAGAATTTTCCCATTCCTGTTAATGTTGCCGCTCTTAGGATATTTCTTAGACTGATTTCCTACTGCAGACAGTGGATACATGCTGTATCAATCCTCATGCAGCCTCTCTATGACTGTATCACCATTGTGCTTTTTTAAACTAACTCCTGAAGGTATAGACTGTTTTTATTCCCTCAAAAACAGGATTGTGGCAGCTCCAGCGCTAGGAACCCTCAACTATGAACTACCATTCACCCTGTATCTCCATGAACAGCAGGGACATGCGGCAGGAGTATTGACTCAGTTACATGGTGACAATCAAAGGCCAGTAGCCTATTTCAGTGGAAGACTAGATGCAGTGGCTAGAGGTGCCCCGTCCTGTGTACGGGCAGTACATGCTGTAGGACTATTGCTCCACAGATTGTCAGACATCGTGCTTGATCATCCACTGACAGTACTTACACCTCATGATGTATACACCATACTGAACCAGGTGCAACCGGCACACCTTTCAGCTGCACGCCACCTTCGATTGCAATGTGCACTTTTAATGCCTCCAAATGTTTCTTTGCAGAGATGTACCACACTTAATCCTGCCACATTGTTGCCTCTCTCGGATCTAGGGGGAGGTCAGGTACGGCATTGTACAAAGAAGATCCAAGAGAGGAGATTCCTTATGATTGTGTTCAGTTTATGGCACAGGAAACAGCAGGCCTACCCACAGTGTTTGAAACTGAAAGACTTAATGTTGATTTTGAATCTTTTGTAGATGGATCTCGCCACCAAGATGACTCAGGTACCTTCCACACCAGGTATGCCATCGTCTCCCTGAATGCAGTAATCAAAGCAGAACCAATGCTCCCATATCAGTCGGCCCAGGAGGCTGAATTTAAGGCTCTGACCGAGGCCTGTAAGATAGTTGAAGGTAGAATTGTTAACATCTACACAGATTCTAGATACGCATTCGGTATAGCTCATGATTTTGGTCCAATTTGGAAGTCTAGAGGATTCCTGACGGCAGCAGACATCCCATTAAAAATGCTGACGCAGTCCAGCAGTTAATTGATGCATTACAATTACCAAAAGAAGTAGCTGTCATAAAAGTTAAAGCACATGCCAGATGCACTGATCAGGTGAGTAAAGGAAACGAAATGGCCGATGCAGCAGCAAAAACAGCAGCCAGTAGACCACTCCAAGGGGTAACGATGCACC
>JARQOD010000004.1:463609017-463629884 GCA_033576555.1 Oophaga sylvatica
TTGCAGTGTTCTGATGGTTTGTTATGGCAGCCTATCAAAAGTGGTAAGCACCATAAATAAAAAATCAATGGCAGAATAAAAAATGAACAAAATGGTATCAATGAAAACTTCAACTTATGCTGCAAAATAAAAGTCCTAACACAAAGTATCCAGACCAATTGCCATTCTATTTAAACGAGGAGCTCGAGCCTTTTCTCTGGATTTGTTGGGGTCCAAGTGGTAGCATTATAATAATAATAATTTTATTTCTATAGCGCCAACATATTCCGCAGCACTTTACATTATAGAGGGGACTTGTACAGACAATAGACATTACAGCATAACAATAAACACAGATCAAAGTAGATACCAAGAGGAATGAGGGCCCTGCTCGCAAGCTTACAATCTATGAGGAAAAAGGGGAGACACGAAAGGTAGATGGTAACAATGGCTTTCATTGTTCGGACCAAACAGCAATGTATCAACAAAGTATCCTCAGTTTTCAGTATATTTTTATTTTCTCATTGACCTAAAAAACAGATTGCAAGTACGCCCTATGTAAAACTCTGCTTGTGTAGTTACATAGGTGATTTGCAAATATTGATGATGTGTTTCTTATCATGTAGGAAATAATGAAAAGTGTGGTGTCTGCAAGTCTACCTGCCGCACAATATTACTTTCAAACGAGGTACATGAAATGATTGTCTAGATGTATCAGGTGGGCTAGGATCGCTTTCAAATGACTGTAATATGACTTTGATTTCGAGCCCTATATACATTTTGTACCAAAAATAGGATAACGTCCCATCATAATAAAGCACAGAGACATTTTTAGAAATGGTTATGCTGGAGGATTGCTAGCTCTATTTTCGCAGTATCCCTGTGCGAGTCCCAGGTCTGGACTGGGGGCAGTTCAGACAGCGGCAACCCAGCCTCAGGAAATGGAGCCTTGTTTTCTCTGTTTCTCCTTTATTCCTCTTGAGATTGAATACTGGATTTGATAAAGCCTATTATTCATTTTATCATTTATTTATTATGTTTTGCTTATATAGTGCTATCTTATTCCGCTGCACTTTCCATACATTATCATCACTGTTCCCACTGGGGCTCACAGTTTAAATTCCTATCAGTATCTCTTTAGAGTGTGGGAGGAAACCGGAGAACCCGGAGGAAACCCACAGAGAACATACAAACTCCTTGCAGATGTTGTCCTTGGTGGGATTCGAACCCAGGACCCCAGTGCTGCCCTTTGGTTACGTTATATAGTAAAGCGGAGACCAGTTACAGACATTTTGTAGCGCAGCGGGTGTTGTCTTGAGATTTCTGTTACAAGTTGATTTACTAAAAAACTGAAAAAGGTGAAAAACTGTTGCATGTGAATTGTGCTGCAAGGAGTTTCCCACATTTTATGTAACAGCTATCACACTATGAATATCTGTAGTCTTCGCCTGAAGGATTAGGTTTCATTCAGATGTCATTTTTTGATAAAACTTTTATATTTTATTGTCTATGGGAATGTTGATGTCCATTTATTTTTGTGAACTGAGTGGTCTGTAGCACACATGGAGTCATGTCTGATTTTGATCCAAGTCACGGATCACATTCACTAATGCAAGTCTATAGGTCCATGAACATAATCTCACAGCACTCGGATGCTATCTACGTTGATGTTTGCTTTCCCACTCACTGTTTGATTTGAGAAAACTTCCATCAGTATTTTGTGCATATAAAAATTATTATGATTAAAATGATGAAAATTATTCATTTTTTTTTATGTTCAAGAAAAATCACTGATGTCTGAATGAGACCTTATTGTGCATTTAATCAGTTTTATAGCGGCTCCAAAATTCCTCTCCTTGTCCCCACAGACTGATCCTGATATAAAAATGTTGTTTACGGATGTAAGTGTCCTCTGCAAAAAGTTTTTAACGGAGTTTACACAAGTAAGTAACGCGTGATTACTTGCGTTATGCAACGTTGGCACGTACATTCAACTTTGGAGGATTTTTTTTTAAACCAGTAATCCACATATTGGTCAAGGAACTTCAGTTGTGCCTATATAAACATATTATATGTACTTGATAGCGTAGATATATCCACCGGAGAAAAAATGGTTATCCGCATGAACATTGATGGTCCCCACTAACCATTAAGGACCTCTTTCTCAAGGATTGACATCAGGCTGTTGTGCATAGACATTAACCTGTCATTCACTTTAAGGTTATGTGTACCCTTTTGCTATGAGAGGACGCTTCATGAAGAAGAAAGTGGTCTTTTTCCTGAAATGACTTTGCTGGAAGGTTTGTTGTCATGTTTGCCATGACTCCGACGCTGGCGTCTTTTTCTATGCTTAAAGCTGTAACTAGCTTTGTAGTTGAAGCCACCTGAAGAATGAGCATAAGCTGCTTCTTTTATTCGCTTCTAGATTTCCGAACCTATGCTGCGCATTATGTTCATTGTTTTTTAGGAGATTTTGAATCACTTTTCCAGAATACTCTGAATACTCTATAATTTTAGAAAATCATGGAAAACATGTCACTACAACATGTGAACACTGTGCCAGTCTTTCCTTACCACATTTTCTTTGTTTCGGATCCAAGATCCTGGACATTTTAGGAGCTGACAGTTCATGACTATATATGAGAAATGTATTGTAGGAGTTGAGCGGTGCTCATGACTTTCAACCCTTCACACCTTCTGAGACAAGTGCACGATCGGCAGGTGTCCTCCATTTGACCTGGTCATTAAAACTGTATGTCTGCACAATGGTTGCCCATCATCAGGGCCGATTTTATACAAAGTGGGGCCCTGGCAAAAAGTTTAAAGTGGGGCCAAAAATGCTCACATATTGCACCATCACACAGGAACATTGCAGTTGCATTTTACTTGCGCTGAGTTCCGACCGTTAAATGAGCGTGAGCGACAATATTGAAGTCATTCGATGATTGTTCCCGAGTTTCTTTACAGCGGTTGAGGAAGAATGACAGTTGACAGATAGTCTTTGATACATTATAATGCAGGTCCCATATAGTACATATAGTATAATACACTCCCCATGGTCCTTGATAGAGTATACTGCAGGGCCCCCACACACACAGTATAATGTAGCCCCCTCAGCGTATAATGTAGCCCCCTCATAGAGTATATTGCAGCCCCAGACACACACACACCCACAGTATAGTGGAGCCCCCCACACAGTGACACAGGATAATGCAGCCCCCCTCATAGAGTATAATGCAGCCCCACACACACAGTATAATGTAACCCCCTCAGAGTATAATTCAATCCCTCCAGAGTATAATGCAGCCCCCCTCAGAGCATACTGCAGCCCCCACACACAGTATAATGCAGCCCCCTCATAGAGTATTATGGAGCGACACACACAGTATAATGCAGCCACACACACAGCGGCACAGTATTATGCAGTCCTCCACAACACACAGCATAGTGCAGCCCCACCACACAATGTGACACAGTATAATGCAGCACCCACACACATAGTATAATGCCGAGACAGACTATAATGCAGACGTACACACACAATACACACATACAGACACACAAAATGCTCTACTCTCCTCTTCATTCCCTGTGCTGCTGCAGGTTCAGCTCCAGTCTCAGCAGCTCCACTCCTGGCACAGCGTGGCGCACGATGATGTGACATCATGGCGCACACATTGAGTCACAATCAGAGTGGGAGAGGGAGCGTCAGCTGACGCTCTCTCCTCCATCACTGCTTTCAACTGTTTCAGCGTCTATGATGCCGTTAAGTTGAATGCGTGATGGGGGGGGTCGACGCCGGCCCTGCTGATTATGCATGTTTTTCGGTGAGTGTGTGGTTTTGTCAAGTCATCGGACCCGCTCCCCTCCAATGTGTAAATGTGGATAAGCCTTCTAAGGCCTCTTATTAGGAGTTAATCACTCTTGTGGGTCCAAATACAAGGCTTGATGGCCACTAATGTTATATCCTGTAGCAAAACCTAAAATGTACAAATGTGAATTAAAATGTCAAGAAGCAATAGCATCTGTTTGCATTTTTTCAATTTTTTTTTTTTAATGTTAGTACTTGTAGGGTATTTTGATGTGAATTCTTCTTTTCAGGTTGTAGAATTTCAAGATAGTCATCGGCAACGACTGTTGGCGCATTATAAAAGAAAAGTAAGTATCAAACAACGCAAGCAATTTTGCACTACTGAGGTCTTTTACAGTAGTGAACCTTGATGTAATATGCTCACGTTCAGGGGATTCTGCAGTTTGGTTTAGTCTCTATGTTTTTGTCATTGATGTTAAAATAAATATTTTTTTGTATCTGTCCTCAAAATGAATATTTAAATAAAAACATTCAATACCATAAGTATGTTCTCAGCCTTAGCAGCAAAGCTTTCCTTACATCCTATGAGTATCGTTCTTGCTGCAAACTGATGCATTTGGAAGCTTAGCTTGGGTCTTGAGCTTGGTTTACCCTTGTCTTATTTCTAGATTAATTTGCAATTTTTCTCATAGTTAATACCTGTTGTGTTATCTCATATTAGTATATGAATCTGATGGCTGCAACAGGTTCTGTTGTAATTATAGAAAAAGGGAGTCATTGATCTGGCCTGCTCCTGCAGTGAACCTGTGATATTCCTTCCATACTAGTGTGTGGTATCATTTAGATTTAGGCTATCGCCGTACGGCCACTTTGGACACAACACTTGTCGCATGACCAAAGTTCACTAGGTGTCACTGATACATCTCCGCACAATACAAGTGAATAGTCATATTGTGACCCAGAGGGTACTGCCACAAGCAAGTCACAAAAAATCAGTCGTGGTTGGTCTTCTTGCGACTTGCTTATTACGGTCATAGTTCCCTCAGGATTGCAATGTGACCACAGTAACTAGCAGCGACACGCAGCAAACTTTGGTCACACACCGAATGTCACGGCAAAAGCAGCTGTCTAGTCCCAGCCTTGGGCTTTATTCACACCATCAATATTTTTGATATGATCAGTATTTTGTCAGTATTTCTATGCCAAAACCAGAACTGTCTCCAAAACACAGACGAGGTGTCAATCTTTCAATTACAGTTTTTCTCTGTAAGTTCCACTTCTGGTTTTGGCATTCAAACACTAATGAAAAATACTGACGTGTGAACCAGGCCTTATACTCAGGTCTCATATTAAGCACCTGAAGTTGGTCACACCTTAATCTTTTTGTCGATTTAGATAGCAAAGTTAGAAGAAACAATTAAGGAACTCACACAACAGTTACAAAGGTAAGAAGTCTCCTCTGTCATTATAACAACTAATCTTCAGTCTTCAAGTTATGGCAATAAAAAAACGTATTTTCTAGACAAAATTTTAATTTAATAAAAATTACACTGTAGCGTACTTTTGAAGGCATTGCAAAAAAATCCAATCATCTAATAAAGTCGTCGTGTCCACCTTCTAACCTGCAGTGTACACAGTACTGTTTTTTAGTACAATGACATATGCATTCAATACATAATGTGGAAAATCATGTCTGCTGAGCTGTTAACACTAGGTCTACATAGTGTCTGTGCATTTAGGCTACACTATATGTCGGGAGCAATGCTCGATGTATGCTGTCACTTAGCCATAGGTCGCCATTCACCAGATGGAGGACAAAAGTGTGTCCTTTCAGAATCTGTCTGGCCATTTACGTGTCGACATATTTGTTTTACAGTATAATAAAGCACAGCAGACTGCACTTTCCTATACAGAGGACCACTTGCTAAGAAATGTATATCATGTGGTATACCTTTTCTTTATAATGGGTTCCTACGGTGAAAATGGCCACAAAATTAGTGTGGAACAAACGTAAAATTGCTTAGAAGAAAACAGTACACTCACGATCCATATTTCCGTGTGAAGAACCTGATTCCGTTATACAGGGTGGGCTATTTATGGATACACCTAAATAAAATGGGAATGGTTGGTGATCCTGTTTGTGGCACATTAGTATATGGGAGGCGGAAAACTTTTCAAGATGGGTGGCGACCATGGCGGCCATTTTAAAGTCGGCCATTTTGGATCCAACTTTATTTTTTTCAATGGGAAGAGGCTCATGTGACACATCAAACTTATTGAGAATGTCACAAGGAAAACAATGGCATGCTTCGTTTTACCATAATTTTACTCTTTCATGAGTTATTTACAAGTTTCTTTGTTGACAGCCACTGACATGTCGCAGAGGTTAACACGTGAGGAGCGGATAGAAATTGTGTTGATGTCTGGTGAATGCAGTACCCGGGTCATTGCAGCAGATTTCAATGCAAGACACAATACGAGACCACCCATCTCCCATGCAACAGTTAGCAAAGCTGCATTTTGTGAAGCAGGTTCAGTGTTGGATTTGCCAAAATGTGGACGCAAGAAAACTGTCACTAATGAAGAAACATGAGCGGCTGTCCTAGCTTCATTCAGCAAGAGCCCACAGCGTAGCCCTCGCCGCATGTCACTGGAGAGTCGCATCAGTCGAACATCCCTTCGGCGGATATTAGCTACTCACAAATGGCACCCTTACAAAATCCAGCTGCTGCAGCATCTCAATGAGGAAGATCCAGATCGGCACGCTGAATTTGCAGAATGGGCAAAACAAAAATTGGAACAGGACCCTCAGTTTACACAGAACATTATGTTCAGTGATGAGGCAAACTTTTTTGTGAATGGTGAAGTTAACAAACAAAACCACCGCTATTGGGCTGATACTAACCCACTCTTGACACACTGATAGCAACACCACAGAAGAAATGCTAGCACAGGCTTCCAGTATCTGTTGTTTCAGATGTTGCACATCTAGTTTCTTCACAGCATAGACAATTGCTTTCAGATGACCCCAAAGATAAAAGTCTAATGGGGTCAGATCGGGAGACCTTGGTGGCCATTTAACTGGCCCACGACGACCAATCCACTTTCCACGAAACTGTTCATGTAGGAATGCTCGGACCTGACACCCATAATGTGGTGGTGCACCATCTTGCTGGAAAAACTCAGGGAATGTGCCATCTTCAGTGCATAAAGAGGGCAACATCATCATGTAGCATTTTCAGATATCCAGTGGCATTGAGGTTTCCATTGATGAAGAATGACCCCACTATCTTTGTACCCCATATACCACACCATACCATCAATTTTTGTGTTCCAACAGTCTTGGAGGGATCTATCCACTATGGGAGAAGAGGGTTGCATTGACAATACAACACAATGGGCAGCACTTTGAACACATTTATTAGTGGTCATAAACTTGTAAATAACTCATGAAAGAATAAATTTACGTTAAAACTAAGCACACCATTGTTTTTCTTGTGAAATTTTCAGTAAGTATGATGTGTCACATGACCCTCTTCCCATTGGAAAAAATAAAGTTGGATCCGCCATGGTCACCACACATCTTGAAAAGTTTTCCCCCTCCCATGTACTAATGTGCCACAAACAGAAAGTTGATATCACCAACCATTCCCATTTTATTTAGGTGTATCCATGTAAATGGCCCACCCTGTATATTACTATAAAATCACTTTCATTTTTCCATTTGCTCTGGCCAAGAATCTTTCATCCAGGAATGAATGATTGCATAGATAAGTCTACACTCATGGGTGGGCAATTTTAAAAATGAGTGTATACGGCAAAAGTACAGTAAATGTGCATTGTAACCATAAAATTGAGGTGCACCAATTCTGATAAATTTCTCCCAGTGTTTCCACATAGGAAGTATTTGTTAATACAGTATGACTAGGCTCACACATTTCTTTTTCAGTTGCAGTTTGAGAGCTTCTCAGTCTTATAGCCGACTGCCAACATCTAATTCGTACAGGAGCATGGATCCAAGTAAGTTTAGCTGATGGATGTTCCATGCCATCACATTACAGTGCCTTGAAAAAGTATTTATACGTCCTGAGCTTTTCCTCATTTTTTCACATTACAGCCGCATGCTTAAATCTATTTTATTGGGATTTTATATGATATACCTACACAAAGTAGCAAGTATTTATGATATGTAAAGGAAAGGATACATGGTTTTCCAAATATTTAAAAAATGTCAATGTGAAAATTGAGACATGTATTTGTATTAAGTCCCCTGTAGTCTGATATCCCAAAATGAAATCATGAGTGGCCAATTGCCGACAGAAGACACATAATTAGTAAACAGAGTCTACTTTTGTGTAATTTATTCTCAGTATAACTACAACTGTTATGTGAAGGCTTCAGAGGTTTGTTTGAGAATATTAGGGGAAAAGACTAGGATAAAACAAAATGATCAAATATCCTGCAGTAAATAAGTAAATAAATAGCTGTAGTGCATAAAAATAATATAGGGTACTTAGTTAACGTGATTTTGATTAGAAAAACGTAAACGCAATCCCACCGCGTCAAGGCGACACCATTCGGGACGATCCTAACCTCTAGTATTAAAACCATACCATGTGTCAAATGACGTGAATGTCAATAAGGGTGAAGCAGGACCAAAACCCCGACTAATGGATACCCATCCATGGGGAGCAATATAAATGTAATGTCCAGCTCAAAGAAAGGGGAGGCCATGTCTTTGCTTGCACAGAGTGCACAAACTTGAAACAAAAACCCAAAGAGATTAACTGGAATGGAATATAAGTTCATGTGCAGATAAAAACAAAATCAGCAAATAGGGATTAAACAGTATCCTGAAAACCAAGGAACACACCAGACAGGTTGAGAATAAAGTTGTGGAGAAGAGAAAAACGGGGTTAGATATTATTATTATTATATAAACAGCTCCTACTACCACTGGAAAACCGGTGTGCAGTTCCTGTTTTTTGGATTCTTTAACTATAATGGTTTGGTTTATGCCTTTGGGAGCTTTGCACCTGGACTCTCTTTTGTACTTTTGTTCTGCTCTACTTTTTATTATATATATATGTAATATATATATATATATTTTATACAGGGTGGTCCAAAAGTAGGTGGACAGTATGTGTAATAGGGTTATGAGGTTATGAAGGGGGAGATTTATCAAATGGTGTAAAGTGAAATTGACTCAGTTGCCCTTAGCAACCAATCAGATTCCACCTTTCATTCTTCACAGACTCTTTGGAAAATGAAAGGTGGAATCCGATTGGTTGAGTAGAAGCACCCTTTTGAGCTAGTACAGCCATGAGTCTTCTTGGGAATGATGAAACAAGTTTTTCACACCTGGATTTTGGGATCCTCTGCCATTCTTCCTTGCAGATCCTCTCCAGTTCCGTCAGGTTGGATGGTGAACGTTGGTGAACAGCCATTTTCAGGTCTCTCCAGAGATGTTCAATTGGGTTTAGGTCAGGACTTTGGCTGGGCCAGTCAAGAATGGTCACAGAGTTGTTCTGAAGCCACTCCTTTGTTATTTTAGCTGTGTGCTTGGGGTCATTGTCTTGTTGGAAGGTGAACCTTCGGCTAAGTCTGAGCTCCAGAGCACTCTGGAAGAGGTTTTCATCCAAGATATCTATGTACTTGGCCACATTCATGTTTACTTCAATTGCAACCAGTCGTCCTGTCCCTGCAGCTGAAAAACACCCCCATAGTCAGGGCTGTGGAGTCGGTAAGCCACAGTTGCGACTCCGACTCTGACTACTGGATTTTATCAGGTTCCGACTCCGACTCCAGCTCCGACTCCGACTCCTTCAATTCGTAACAATAAATTTACTGTTGTAAAATATTAACATCGTGCTTATTCAGTTTCTCACCATCATATTATCAGTAATCAGACCACTTAGAGCAAAAACTATATTTATTAGAATACAATTAGAATATAGCAAATAACTTTTATAAACTTTTCTAAACTCTTGTAAGTAAATATGCAATAAACACTGTTATGCAGTTAATAAGAAGAAATCTATAAATTTGTCCTCAGAAAAAGTATTGCCTCTGTCAGATCCTCCTTCATGGATGCCCTCAAATCTGATCTAATTATTTTGAGAGCAGAGAACAACCTCTCTACACTAACTTGGATTGGTGGCAAAGCAGTAACCACTCGGGCAACATCTCTGACAAAGTCAGGATACAGAATAATCGCTTGCTGCACTGTTATTTTTGATGAACGGTCAAATTTCTCAATTTCTTTTAGTGCACATGAAAAATTCTGCTGAAATGTACTGGCTGTGTTCTTTGATGGGGATGACTCTTCTATGCGGGAACGCTTTGCATGGTCCTTTTTCGAAATTAAATTCTTCATCAGTTGATGAGGGTGAAGATGTGAACGACCAAATTCTTCTTGTTCCTCCTGACTGTTCTGCAACCCTTTCATCCTTACTGCTATTTCAAACAGAACTTCTTTTCCTTTAGTTAGCTGTTGATCATCTAGAACAGGGGTGGGCAATTAATTTTGCCAGGGGGCCGCATGAGAAATTGGGATGGTTTTAGAGGGCCGGACTAATATAATTAACTCCGTTCTACCCAATACTGTATATATACATATGCTATCTTTTCATAAACAAACAGTATGTTAAACAATGCAAAGATTTAAAATACAATGAAAATACGGAGGACCTAATTACATCATTATTTAATGATAAGATGTTGAACTGCAACCAGCTTGTGATTGTTCACTTTAGAAAATTGTTAACTTTAACAGTGTTTGGAAAAAAACTTGCTATTTTAGGTCAAGATATCATGTTAGTTTTTTTAACGAACGGCATCCCTTTAACTTCGTAAAGAACAGAAAATTAAACATTTCAATAACATGAAAATGTTCAATGAGAGTAATCTAGCCTGTTTTGGGCCTGAACAAGTTCATTGAAGTTAGGTTCAATATCTGAGGTGGATATGCGAAAAACAGCACACAAGTGATCATCACTGAGAGAGGATCTGTATCTGGATTTGTTGAACTTCATCAGTGAGAATGTTTGTTCACATACGTAGGTAGATCCAAAGAGAACCAACATCCTCTGAGCATGCCTCCTTATGTTTGGAAAGTTTTCCTCTTTGAGAGAAGAATAAAACTCCAGCAGTGATACTGATTTAAAAAGCTCTGCCAGTAGATTGTCAGACTGCAGATCAATGAGTTCTAACTGGACATCACTGGGTGCATTATCCACACAGCATGCAAAGGGAGAGGAAATCATGTGCATTTCACTCTCAACGGCTTTGAAGTCTTCAAATCTTCTGGAAAATTCATCATGTAAAGCCGCTAACATGGATGAATACTTGTCGAGGTGATCAGCTGATGGTGTGACTTCTTTCAGTGTTGGCACGTGAGTGAGAATTTTGTCCTTCAATTGGCTAGAAAGAAACTTCAACTTTCTCATGAAAGCTGTCACCAAGCTGAACATTTCATGTGCAAAGAAACACCAAGCTTGCGGGCCATTTCCCCATTCAGACACATAAAAGCTGGTCGTGAAAATAATGAAATAGGCACACTATCCTTTACAACAAGCTCTATGATCTGTTTTTTAAATGTATCTACTGTCATTGTCACAGTAACTTTGTCACTGACAAAATATCTTGCAACTGATGGCTGCAAAGTTCTCTGCTCCTTTATTTGGCTGGAAGAGCTGGGCACTAGTTCATTGGTTTGGATGCAGTCTTTCTCATCCACTGCTTTCAGTACTTCTGGATGAAAGCGCTGTAAATGTCTCTTTAGATTAGAAGCTCTGGTAGGAGCATTTTTATCTTTGCCTGAATATGCACTGATCTTGGCTTCACAGCATTTGTTTTCGTCTGGATCATTTGTCATACACTGACAGACATAATGTTTTCTATCTTGAGTGATGGTGAAATGTTCAAATACAGATGATTTAATGTGACGCTTCTTTGACATTCTCAGGTTTTTAATTCTGCATTCACAATCCAAATGACAATTGTTTTTCCTAAAAACAATTGTACAAAATTATTGCCAGGTCGTACAACTGATATAGTGGTCAGTAATACTGTTATTCCTCATGTACTCACAGTTAACTGATGCAAAGTTTGTTGAAAGGATAATACTTCTTACAGTCTTCCTCTTCTGAGTAGCAGCTGTGAGATGCTTAGAAGATGCACACCTAGTAAACATCTAGTCTAGAGGAGGAGCTTTACTACTAAGAATTTGCAACACATTTTCACTTTCAGTTTCATACATTGTAAGTAGGGGGGTTGGGGCAGCATGAGGTTAACCAAGTATAAGATTAGATAAGGGCAGTTGAGAACAGTGACACACAAGAAGTAAAGGTACTGCCACACTTAGCGATCTCGTTAGCGTTCTCGATAACGACGCAAGCTAACGAGATCGTTGGTGTGATCTCTTTTAGGTCGCAAGTAGCTGCCAAACAGGAGATCTCATAATCGACTCATCAGCGGTCAGCGATCTTTTTAATGACTTTGGCGGTCGTTAGGATCTGTCATTAGAATGTACTGAGCGCTTCTGATTCATAGGAATTTCCAGCATCGCTCCTGCTCTCTGCGTCCTGCTAGCCTGCTTTGCAACTTCTGCGATCCTCTCTGTGACGCAAAAGAGAACTTACAGATATTGCGATCCACTCCGTGACGCTAAAAAACTCATGCGTCACAAACGAGGTCGCTCGTCGTTCGCAAAAGGTGCCAAACACAGCGATATAGGCTTACCAGCGGGACGCCAACGATCAAAAAACGGTCCAGAACGCTAGTGAACGATCAGCGACATCACAGCAGGGGCCACATCGTTGCTACATGCCACACACAACGAGGTCGCTAACGAGATCGCTAAATAGTGATGTTTTAGTGATCTCTTTAGCGATCTCGTTAGCGTTCTCGTTTAGTGTGGCATACCCTTAAGAAATGTCTCTATCTCCAGCAGAACTGCTTATCACTGTTGTTCATAGTTTGATAGAACATATATATTTGAGTAACATTTATAAAATTCACATGAAAGTTCAATTATGAAATATTAATACATTCTTTTTAAAGCTGGAGTCGGAGTCGGTACATTTCTACCGACTCCGACTCCAACCAAAACTAACTCCGACTCCACGACTCCGACTCCACAGCCCTGCATAGCATGATGCTGCTACCACCATGTTTCACGGTTGGGATTGTATTGGGCAGGTGATGAGCAGTGACTGGTTTTCTCCACACATACCGCTTAGAATTATCACCAAAAAGTTCTACCTTTATCTCATCAGACCAGAGAATCTTATTTCTCATAGTCTGGGAGTCCTTTGTGTTTTTTTTTTTTTTTTAGCAAACTCTATGCGGGTTTTCATACGTCTGGCACTGAGGAGTGGCTTCCGTCTGGCCGCTTTGCCATAAAGGCCCGACTGGTGGAGGGCTCCATTGATAGTTGACTTTGTGGAACTTTCTCCCATCTCCCTACTGCATCTGTGGAGTTCAGCCACAGTGATCTTGGAGTCCTTATTTACCGCTCTCATCAAGGCTCTTCTCCCACGATTGTTCAGTTTGGCTGGACGGTCAGGTCTAGGAAGACTTCTGGTGGTCCAAAACTTCTTCCATTTAAGGATTATGGAGGCCACTGTGCTCTTAGGAACCTTAAGTACGGCAGAAATGATTTTGTATCCTTGGCCAGATCTGTGCTTTGCCACAATTCTGTCTCTGAGCTCCTTGGCCAGTTCCTTTGATCTAATGATTCTCATTTGGTCAGACATGCACTGTGAGCTGTGAGGTCTTATATAGACAGGTGTGTGCCTTAACAAATCAAGTCCTATCAGTTTAATTAAACACAGCTGGACTCCAATGAAGGAGTAGAACCACCTCAAGGAGGATCACAAGGAAATGAACAGCATGTGACATAAATATTAGTGTCTGAGCAAAGAGTCTGAATACTTATGACCATGTGATATTTCAGTTTTTCTTTTTTAAAAAATTTGCAAAAATTTCCACATTTCTGGTTTTTATCAGTCAATATGGGGTGCTGAAATTAATGAGAAAAAAAATGAACTTTTTTGAATTTACCAAATGCTGCAATGAAACAAAGAGTGAAAAATTTGAAGGGGTTTGAATACTTTCCGAACCCACTGTATCACTGAGCACTGTTCAATCGTTATCCAAAAATGGAAGAAGTATGGCACAACAGCAAACCTACCAAGACCTGGCCGTCCACCTAAACTGACATCATAAGCAAGGAGAATACTAATAGGAGCATTCTTCTACTAATATGAGTCCCGTGGTCACTCTTGATTAGCTGCAGAGATCCACAGCTCAAGTGGGAGAATCTGTCCACAGGACAACTATTAGTTGTGAACTCCACAAATCTGGTATTTATGAATGAGTGAAAAAGAGAGTTATTTTTAAAAGTAAGCCATAAGAAGTCTCATTTGCAGTTTGCAAAAACCCACATAGGGGACACAGCTAGCATGTGGAAGAAGGTGATCTGGTCAGATGAGACCAACATAGAACTTTTTGGGCTAAATGCAAAATGCTATGTGTGGCGGAAAACTAATACTGCACATCACCCTGAAAACAGCATCCCTACCATCACACGTAACGGCAGCATCATGCTGTGGGGATGCTTTTCTTCAGCAGGGATAGGGAAGTTGGTCAGAGTTGATGAGAGGATGGATGGAGCCACAGGGCAGTCCTGGAGGAAAACCAGTTAGTGGTTGCAGAAGACTTGAGACTGCTGCATAGGTTCCGCTTCCAGCAGCACGACGACCCTAAACATACTTCCAGAGCTACAATGGTTTAGATCAAATCATATCAATGTGTGTGAATGGCCCATTAACAGTCCAGATGTAAATCCCATTGAGAATCTGTGGCAATACTTGAAAATTGTTGTTCACAGACTCTCTCTGTCCAATCTCATTGAGAGGAAAGAGCAAAAACGTCAGTCTCTGGATGAGCAAAGCTGGCAAAGACAATCCCCAGCAGTAATTTCAGCGAAACACAGTCCTACAAAGTATTGACTAGGGGGGCTGAATAAAAATGCATGTCACAATTTTAACATTTATGTTTCTAAAACAATTAGAAAACCATGAGCATACATATTAGTCCATAGACATCCTAAACCACAAAGGTTACACTCTGTATCTCAATATTATATTGCTTTAGGCTAAGTGGCTCCTTTTTTATAATTTTATAGTCACCTGCATATTTGCTTGAATGACAAACATTAGCTACATGGATGTATTAACCCCTTTCTTCCATCTGACATACTATTCTGTACATGTGCCCTGGGACTTAATTCCCAAGGACTGAATAGTACGTCATATGCGATCTGCTGCGCTCACGGGGTGGAGCGCAGCTGATCGCGGCCGGTTGTCAGCTAATTATCACAGCTGACACCCGGCACTAAGTGCCAGGAGCGATCACGGACCGCTCCGGCACTTTAACCCCCGGCACACTGTATCTGACACGGCGATCTGACACTGTACAGTGATGTCCCACCCTGGGTCAAGTAAAAAAGTTAAAAAAATAAAAAATAACGTGTAAAAAAAATTCCTTAAATAAAGAAAAAAATATTCCCCAATAAATTCATTTCTTTATTTAAATAAAAAAAAAAAAACAATAAAAGTACACATATTTAGTATCGCCGCGTCCGTAACGACCCGCACTATAAAACTGTCCCACTAGTTAACCCCTTTAGTGAACCCTTTAAAAAAAAAAAGGCAAAAAAACAATGCTTTATTATCATAACGCCGAACAAAAAGTGGAATAACACGTGATCAAAATGACGGATATAAATAAACATGGTACCGCTGAAAACGTCATCTTGTCCCGCAAAAAAACGAGCTGCCATACAGCATCATCAAAAACATAAAAACAAAACATAAAGAAATGATATAAATGAGGTATTGCTCTAATCATACTAACCCGAAGAATAAAACTACTTTATCAATTTTACCACACGCGGAACGGTATAAACGCCCCCCCAAAAGAAATTCATGAATTGCTGGTTTTTGTTCATTCTGCCTCCCAAAAATCGTAATAAAAAGCGAATAAAAAATGTCATGTGCCCAAAAATGGTACCAGTAAAAACGTCAACTTGTCCCACAAAAAATAAGACTTCATTTGACTCTGTGGGCCAAAATAAGAAAAAATTATAGCTCTCAAAATGTGGTGATGCAAAAACTATTTTTTGCAATAAAAAGTGTCTTTTAGCGTGTGACAGCTGCCAATCATAAAAGCCCGCTATAAATAGTAAACCAACCCCACCTTTATCGCCCCCTTAGTTAGGGAAAAATAATAAAATAAAAAAATGTATTTATTTCCATTTTCCCATTAGGGTTAGGGTTGGGATTAGGGTTAGGGGTGTGTTAGGGTTAGGTTTGTGGTTAGGGTTATGGTTAGGGTTGGGACTAGGGTTAGG
Organism: Oophaga sylvatica; assembly: GCA_033576555.1. Classification (NCBI taxonomy): domain Eukaryota; kingdom Metazoa; phylum Chordata; class Amphibia; order Anura; family Dendrobatidae; genus Oophaga; species Oophaga sylvatica. The sequence continues at coordinate 463,625,226 of JARQOD010000004.1, forward strand.
GGTGTGATGGGGTTAGGGTTGGAGTTAGAATTGGGGGTTTCCACTGTTTAGGCACATCAGGGGCTCTCCAAACGTGACATGGTGTCTGATCTCAATTCCAGCCAATTCTGCGTTGAAAAAGTCAAACGGTGCTCCTTCCCTTCTGAGCTCTGCCATGCGCCCAAACAGTAATTTACCCCCACATATGGGGTATCAGCGTACTCAGGACAAATTGAACAACTTTTAGGGTCCAATTCATCCTGTTACCCTTGGGAAAATAACAAACTGAGGACTAAAAGTTCATGTTTGTGGAAAAAATATGATTTTTTTTATTTTCACGCCCTGACATTATAAACTTCTGTGAAACACTTGGGGGTTCAAAGTGCTCACCACAGATCTAAATAAGTTCCTTAGGGGGTCTAGTTTCCAAAATGGTGTCACTTGTGGGGGGTTTCCACTGTTTAGGCACATAAGGGGCTCTGCAAACTGAACATGACACCCATCAAATCCTGCATTCCAAAAAGTAATTACCTCCTTTCCGAGCCCTGCCGTACGCCCAAACAGTATTTCCCGCCTACATATGGGGTATCGGCGTATTCAGGACAAATTGGACAACACTTTTTGGGGTCCAATTTCTTTGGGAAAAAATCAAAAATTGCGGACTAAAAAATCATTTTTGTGGAATTTTTTTTTTCACACCCAGGCATTATAAACGTTAGTGAAACACTTGGGGGTTCAAAGTGCTCACAACAGATCTAGATAAGGTCCTTAGGGGGTCTAGTTTCCAAAATTGTGTCACTTGTGGTTTTTTTTTTACTGTTTAGGCACATCAGGGGCCCTTCAAACGCGACATGACATCCAGCCAATTCTGCGTTAAAAAAGTCGAATGATGCTCCTTCCCTTCCGAGCTCTGCCATGCACCCAAACAGTGGTTTACCCCCACTTATTGGGTATCAGCGTACTCAGGACAAATTGCACTATAACTTTTGAGGTCTTGTTACCCTTGGGAAAATAAAAAGTGGGGTGAAAAGATCATTTTTATGGAAAAAATATGATTTTTTTAATTTTACGGCTCTACGTTATAAACTTGTGTGAAGCAGTTGGGGGCTCAAAGTGCTCACCACAGATCTAGATAAGTTCCTTAGGGGGGCTAGTTTCTAAAATGGGGTCACTTTTGGGGGGTTTCCACTGTTTAGGCACATCAGGGGCTCTGCAAACTGAACATGACATGGGGTGTCAGCGTACTCAGGACAAATTGGACAACAACTTTTGGGGTCCAATTTCCTTGGGAATAATCAAAATTGGGGACTGAAAAATCATTTTTGTGGAAATTTTTTTTTTCACACCCAGGCATTATAAACTTTAGTGAAACACTTGGGGGTTCAAAGTGCTCACAACAGATCTAGATAAGTTCCTTAGGGGGTCTAGTTTCCAAAATGGTGTCACTTGTGGGGGGTTTCCACTGTTTAGGCACATCAGGGGCTCTCCAAACGCGACATGACATCCAATCTCGATTCCAGCCTCCTGTAAGCACCTGAAGGGTTAATAAACTTCTAGAATGTGGTTTTGAGTACCTTAAGGGGTGCAATTTTTAGAATAGTGTCACTTTTGGGTATTTTCTGCCAGATAGACCCCTCAAAGTGACTTCAAATGTGAAGTGGTGTAAAAAAAAAATGGTTTTGTAAATTTTGTTGTAAAAATGAGAAATCGCTGGTCAACTTTTAACCCTTCCTAACAAAAAAAAATTTTGGTTCCAAAATTGTGCTGATGTAAAGTGGACATGTGGGAAATGTTATTTAGTAACTATTTTGTGTGACATACATATTTCTCCGTTATAAGGGAATAAAAATTCAGTTTGAAAATTGAAAAATTTTCAAAATTTTCGCCATATTTCCATTTTGTTCATAAATAAACGCAAGTTATATCAAAGAAATTTTACCACTATCTTGAAGTACAATATGTCACGAGAAAACAGTCTCAGAATCGCGAAGATCCGTTGAAGCGTTCCAGAGTTATAACCTCATAAAGAGACAGTGGTCAGAATTGTAAAAATTGGTCCGGTCATTAACGTGCAAACCACCCTTGGGGATTAAGGGGTTAAACCATGTTTCACAATGCTTGCAAAATCTCAAATTAATTTTATAGGGCAAAGTTCCTTTTAGAATGTTCAATCATATGTGCACGTGACCATGAAATAAAGGCTGTGCATTATGCTTGTGTAGGGATGCATTCATATCCACACTTATGTAAACAGGTACTCATAGAGATAGTTCTAAAGTGCCTCAGTGCATGTGCAAACAGGTATTATTGCTGTTGGAGCAACAGCCAACATCATGTGAGAAATGCAAACCGTCTCATTACATAAAGCATATTGGCAATTTGTAGTCTACAGGTTCAAACCATCTTAAATAAAGTGCTTAAACAGTTCATTGTATCAATCTGGGTTGATAGGCCGAGATTGCTGTGTCTCCCATCCCAAAGCGTGTTTCGCTGATTCCTCTTCCGGGTGCGTGTTCCAGTGGAGAGGCTCATGATTATTTAAATGTCTGCGAGCCAATCCAAAGACGCCTGTATTAACATGTAATGTCGATGAATGGGAAATCCTCATATTAAAGTCTGCAGAGGTCATCCTGGCTATGTTTGCCGAATTTACTGGTACAGGGAACCATCGACGCATCTGGTCCTGACGTCACTGCAGTAAGGGATCTCCCACTTTCAACTCCACCCGGCCGGAGCCAGGGAAGAAGTCACCGCCACCATCAGGTGCCAGAGGCAGGATAGTCCAGCGTGCCAGTGGCGCTTGCGCACTGACGAGTCATCAGTGGAGTGAAATGATGGTGAAAGTAGTAATAAACACAGTGTAAGTTAAATAAATCATTAATGTGTACTAATGATTGCAAACCAAAAAATATGATAAAATGAGGGATTGTGTTAAACAGGCTAATGTCGAGACCATACTGAGTGAGTGGTCTTCATAAAAAATCCAAGGTGTTGTAACGCATTGCACACTCCGTGCTGCCGAATCTATATTGTGTATGAAACAAATGATTAATAACTGTAATAAGTGTGAGCCAGTGATTGTAAATTAAATAGATTGGATGCTTTGTTAATGATAAAAGTGATGAGGTGAAGGGAAAGGAGAGGGGTTAGGATGTGGGGGTGTGTGTGAATATGTATGTGTTGTGAATATGCTGGAGGCGGCTTCTAATCTGGGACTCCCTCCGGTGGTTGCTGAGGGTAATGAACTGATTACCGAATGGCCTTCAGCTGGCGCTGAATGGTAGGATATAAGTGGCGTGAGTTCCCAGCAGCCTTGCCGGTTATCAATTGTTCCTGCTGGTCTTGCTTGAAGCACTGCTAGTTTCCTGCTCTACTTCAGATAAGTATTTACTGTTTTTTTTTCCTCTGTTTGATTTTCTCTGCTGGTTTGCTGCTTGTAGTGGACTGCAGCCTGTCCCCTTTTGGGGTCTGGCGCTGCAATTGTGCTCCGTTTTGTGTCTGCACTTTTGCTTTGCTCCTTTGTTACTTTTTATTTGCTGAATAGCATTTTGTTACACCAGAGATCTGATTTAGGTGGATGAGATTGTGTGATCTCAGGTTTTTTGGCAATCAGAAGTGTTGGTATTTTTGTTAGGGTTTTTTTGGATTTGCAGTCAGAAATCTTTCCTGTACTTTTCTGTCTAGACAGATTGGGCCCCAGCGTTTGCTCATTCTATTTTCTGTCTGTGTCCGTGCTTTCTTCTTGTCTAACCGCCATTACATGTTTGGGGGCTTCCTATTTTCTTTGGGGATCTGCTCCGGGGCAGATAGCTTTCATCTTTCTGCCTTTAGGTGTAGTTATCTCTCAGGCTGTGACGAGGCGTCTAGCATCACCGTAGGAACGCTCCACGGCTACTTCTAGTTGTGTGGTTAGTTCAGGTTACTGCAATCCAATAGGTTCCAGCCTCTCTGGTGTATTACCGCTTTTGCTATTTTTTGCTATTTCTCCTCAGTTACCGAAACATAACAGTATGTGTGTGAACGTGAGTGGGTGGAGGGACATGGGGGAAAAGAAAGGTGACTGTTTTGCGAACTGGACATAACCAGAGGAACTGCATGAGAAATAGCTGATCCTTTAGTGTTGTATGAAATTGAGGCCAAGGGGATGGCATATTTCGGGGGGTGGGGGTGACATGTTAGAACAACTACCATAATGCCTAATAATACAAAGGCATATTCCTAAGATAAACAGATTCAAACCGTAAGGCCAAAAAACCCCTATGCATGGCACAGAGTTTTGAGAGATATTCAGTTCAGTGATCCATCTGTAAGTCCATTTTCAAAAGTTAGTGGATCATTGTCACAGTGTTCAAGACGCCTTCGTGGAGATAGGGAGATGACAATGGAATGAGGCCAGGTCAACGGAATGTCCAAGTTGGATCAGAGTTATTGGCATTTCCGAAAGGTAGCTTATTCATCAGAATGGACGTCATCTCTGGGGACTTCTAGAGCCTCTTGGCAGTAGGATAACCACATCATATGTAAGGCAATCAGATCTGTGTCAGAGGGCATAGATCTAAACAACAATAAAGTCAAAAATAAAATAAAAACCCCTCTCCCCTAAAAACTTCCATTTTTAAACAAGAAGATGTAGATGTCAAGAACAGAACAATGAATCACAAAAAAGTCCCCAAACCAAAA
>JARQOD010000004.1:463629984-463700825 GCA_033576555.1 Oophaga sylvatica
TTTTGTTTTTTAAAAAAATCCATAGATTTATAGGGTTTAAGGAGTGGAGGTCTAAGTTTTATATAGGAGACACCGAGACTGTTGTATTTACATCACAGGAGACATGGGCTGCAGCATAGACATCACAGGAGAAATGCGGTGGGGCATACACGTCACAGAGGCATGGGGCTGCAGAATGGGCGTCACAGGAGACACTGGCTGCAGTATAGGCTTCACAGTAGACACGGGACTGCAGAATGGCCATCACAGGAGACCCGGGGCTGCAGAATGGGGCGTCACAGGAGACCCGGCCTGCAGAATGGGCGTCACAGGAGACACTGGGCTGTAGAATGGGCATCACAGGAGACACGGGGCTAAACTATAGGTTCACAGTAGACACGGGCTGCAGAATGGGCATCACAGGAGACACGGGGCTGCAGAATGGGCATCACAGGAGACACAAGGCTGTGGTATAGGCTTCACAGTAGACACGGGACTGCGAATGGGCGTCACATGAGACACGAGGCTGCGGTATAGGCTTCGCAGTAGACAGGGGCTGCAGAATGGGCGTCACAGGAGACCCGGGACTGCAGAATGGGCGTCACAGGAGACCGGGGGCTGCAGAATGGGCGTCACAGGAGACCCGGGGGCTGCAGAATGGGCGTCACAGGAGACCCGGGCCTGCAGAATGGGCGTCACAGGAGACACTGGGCTGTAGAATGGGCATCACAGGAGACATGGGCTAAGGTATAGGTTTAACAGTAGACACGGGGCTGCAGATTGGGCGTACAGGAGACACGGGGCTGCGGTATAGGCGTCACAGGAGACACGGGGCTGCAGAATGGGCATCACAGGAGACACGAGGCTGCGGTATAGGCTTCACAGTAGACACGGGGCTGCAGAATGGGGCCACAGGAGACACGAGGCTGCGGTATAGGCTTCGCAGTAGCCAGGGGCTGCAGAATGGGCGTCACAGGAGCCCGGGACTGCAGAATGGGCGTCACAGGAGACCGGGGCTGCAGAATGGGCGTCACAGGTGACACAGGGGCTGCAGAATGGCGTCACAGGAGACACGGGGCTGCAGAATGGGCGTCACAGGAGACATAGTGCTGCAGAATGGGCATCACAGGAGACATGGGGCTGCGGTATAGGCTTCACAGTAGACACGAGGCTGCGGTAAGGCTTCACAGTAACACGGGGCTGCAGAAGGGCTTCACAGGAGACACAGGCTGTGAATGGTGTCACAGGAGACACTGGGCTGCAGTATAGGATACACTGTAGACACGGCGCTGCAGAATGGGCTTCACAGGACATGGGGCTGCCGAAGGGTGTCACAGGAGACACTGGGCTGCAGTATAGGCTTCACTGTAGACACAGGGCTGCAGAATGGGTGTCGCAAGAGACAGGACTGCAGAATGGGCGTCACAGGAGACACACGGGCTGCAGAAATGGGTCACAGGACATAGGTCTGCAGAATGGGCGTCACAGGAGACACGGGGCTGCGGTATAGGCTTCACAGTAGAACAGGGTTGCAGAATGGGCGTCACAGGAGACACGGGGCTGTGTATAGGCTTCGCAGTAGACACAGGGCTACAGAATGGGCTTCACAGTAGACACGAGGCTGCAGAATGGGCGTCACAGGAGACACGGGGCTGCGGTATAGGCTTCACAGTAGACACCGGGGCTGCAGAATAGGCGTCAGAAGTCACAGGCTGCAGTATAGGCTTCACAGTAACAGTGGGCTGCAGAATGGGCATCACAGGAGACATGGGGCTGCGGTATATGCTTCACAGTAGCCTCGTGACTGCAGAATGGGTGTCACAGGAGACACAGGGCTGAAGAATTGGCGTCACAGGAAACACGGGGCTGCGGTATAGGCTTCACAGTAGAAACGGGGCTGCAGAATGGGCGTCACAGGAGACACGGGGCTGTGATATAGGCTTTGCAGTAGACACAGGGCTACAGAATGGGCTTCACAGTAGACACGGGGCTGCAGAATGGACATCACAGGAGACACGGGGCTGCGGTATATGCTTCACAGTAGCCTCGTGACTGCAGAATGGGCGTCACAGGAGACAATGGGCTGCAGAATGGCGGTCACAGGAGACACGGGGCTTCAGAATGGGCGTCATAGGAGACACGGGGCTGCAGAATGGGCATCACAGGAGACACAGGGCTGCAGAATGGGTGTCACAGGAGACACGGGCTGCAGAATGGGCGTCACAGGAGTTAAGGGGCTGCCCCTAACAACCCCCAAATTTAACAACAGTGCTCCTTCTATCAAGAAAATATTTGCGCAGGTAATGGTACAAATTGCACATAAACAGCAAATTCAGATGATGGAGAGATCTGCTGTCTATATGAGACAGCTATATCATTAGAAGGAACACTGCGCAAAAAAGGAATAGATAACACCGATGCACCACATAGTAACTGAATGAGGAAGAGGAAGTCCTTGCATTGCAATTTGGTTCATTCAGTTACTATGTGGTGCATCGGTGCTATCTATTCCTTTTTTGCGCAGTGTTCCTTCTAATGATATAGCTGTCTCATATAGACAGCAGATCTCTCCATCATCTGAATTTGCTGTTTATGTGCAATTTGTACCATTACCTGTGCAAATATTTTCTTGTTGTTGCACTGTTTTTAAATTAACTGTTAACTGTTGTTAAATTTTGGTGGATAGGTAGCGGCATGACCCTATTATGGGTCTATGTATAGTTTTTGTCTGCATGACGCAGTTTTAATTGTTTTTAACTTTTGCAGTGTTGTAGTGTCTTTTCAATAAAATACATTTTGATATTATTACTTTTGGTGAACCCTGATATTTGCATGCTACTTCTCCCTTGTCTGTCTTCTGAGTCCTTCCTGCGTCACCTGCCCTGCACCACACTCACTACCAAAATCACCTTTAATACCCTAACTGCCCTGGGATACAGCTCTACCCGTGGACAGCTTAACCTTCCTTGCTGCCCCACCACCATCCCAGAGGATCTGCATTGCAGCGTCGGTCCCCTGACCGAATACCACGGGTGGCATCACGAACACTTTATTATAAACTTTATTATCCTCTTCATCATCAACTCCCTTTTTATTGGATGCCCAGGGCCATGGAGTGGGTCACTACTGCTGTGACACTTCCCCTTTAAGAAGCGGCCCGGTACCGAGTATCCCCACTGCCCTGGCAGGCGAGCCATCACTGATTAGCCAAGCGTATATATGTTATAGTCACCCCTTCCCCGCCCATAATCCCACCCACCCCTGTGCCGTGACGTCACTGATTGAATCAGACTGCCTTATGCCTGAGGATCACATCACAATCCTCGGACTTGCCGTCTGATCTCCTGACCTGAGAATGGCAGCTCTATAGAAATACATGCTGTCACACTCATGTCAGGAGAGCAGCGATCCCTGGGCGAGTAACTCAGCAGTCAGACTCAATTAGTGACGCTGGCCGAGAGGGGTGGGCGAGATTATGGGCGGGGGAAGGGGTGGTTATTCATTAATCATATATGCGCTTGACTAATTACTGACGGCAGTGCAGAGGAATGGGCGGGGGAAGGGGTGAATATTCATTTATCATTAACGTATGCCTGACTTGCTGGAGCGAGACGATACATTTTTCCGGCGCTTACAGCACGACAATGGGGCACCATACTGAAATAATAGTTACATATCCTGAAAAGGCTGCCCAAGCCATACTTCAGGACACTATTAGTATACTACAAGGAAATCACCTGTGAGATTCCCTTTAAGTGCTCCTATCAATTACTTTGACAGTTTATGAGAATTATAATGTGCATCATTTTCTGTCTCTCAGCTGCATCTTCTCCCTAAATATCAAACACAAACTTTCATTTTGCAGGTCCCTATAGAACCAGTAGTACAGGGGGATCCTTAAGGTAATTCATTTATTTGGTTGGAAAGCAGGGAGTGAAGTGCGGCATATTTATGACTACATTTCTGCATAAAAGTCACATATTTTAGACAGGTCATTGCTGTTTTAAAAAAAGGTTTAAAACAAATATATTTGTTTTACATCCTTTTTTTTATCAATTTTATTCCACTTTTTTGCAGGTGGGGAGAACAAAACAGTAATTCTGGATATTTTTTGTTTTGTAAGACCATTCAATATAATCAATATGCTTTTTTTTAAAGTTTGAGAAATTTAAAATACCACCTTGATTTTTTTATATTTTAGCATTTTTCCTTAAAAAAACCACTTTAAAAATATTTTATTTTGCTAACCATGTTCTGTTACCCATAACTTTTTTATTTTTTCCATAGACAGAGTTGTGTGAGGGCTTATTTTTTACAGGAAAAACTGGTTTTTCACTTGTACCATTTTCAGGTAAAAACAAGTTTTTCGTCACTTTTGATTACATTTTTTATTGTAGGAGGGATAAAGAATAAAATAGAATTCTGCCATTTTTTTGGATTTCTATTTTTGGGGGATGTTAACTGTGCAGGATAAATAAAGGTATTTTAAATATCTTAAATAATATTTAAATTTATTATTACATAATAGATGTTTTAAATAAAGATGCCGTGCAAAAGTTTTAGGCAGATGTGACAAAAATGTTGCTAAGTGAGAATGCTTTAAAAAATAGAAGTGTTAATAGTATATTTTTAACAATTTAACAAAATGCAAAGTAAATAAACAGAAAGAAATCTACATCAAATCAATATATCGTGTTACCGCCCTTTGTCTTCAAAACAGTATACTTTCTTTCAGTTACACATGCACAAAGTCTAAGATTTTTCAGGATTATAGTCAAGTGTTTGAGTATCCAATTATCCATAACAAGTGGTGATGATCATCATTTCTATATGCAAGTTGATGCATAGTCATTAACTGAAACATAAGCTGCTGTGTAGGAGGCTTAAAACTAGGTGAGGAACGCCATGGAAAAACTGAGCACAGCAAGTCACAAGGTAGCAAAGACGGATTTCAATATGTGCTGTTCGAGCTCTTTTGAACAAGCAATAGAAAATGGTCAACGTTGAAGACCGTAGATGTAGCGGTCAGTCAAGGAAACTTAATGCAGTAGGTGAAAGACACATCATGCTTCCAGTGACATGTAAAAGTTTGGGCACCTGTTGTCAAAATTACTGTTGTTCACAGTTTAGTAAGTTGAAGATGAAATGATCTCTAAAATTGCTAAAGTTAAAGATGACACATTTCCTTTGTGGTTTAGGCAAATAAAATGTTAATATTTTTACATTTTAAAAATGACAAAAAGAAAACTGGCCAAAGGCAAACGTTTGGACACCCTGTATCGTTAGTTCCTAGTAGCACCCTCTTTTACAAGTATCACAGCTTATAAACGCTTTTTATAGCCAGCCAAGAGTCTTTCAATTCTTGTTTGAAGGATTTTCATCCATTGTCCCTTGGAAAATTCTTCTAGTTTTGGTTGTCTTGCATACACTGCTATTTGAGGTCTAGCCAAAGATTTTCAATGATGTTCAGATCAGGGGACTATGAGGGCCATTGTAAAACCTTCAGCTTGCGCCTTTTCAAATAGTCTATCGTGGATTTTGCCGTGTGTTTAGGATCATTATCCATTTGTATAAGCCTTCCCCTTTTCAACTTCACTTTTTTACAGATGGTTTTATTTTTACATTAAGAATATAATAAAATTTCATTGAATCTATGCTTCCCTCTACCAGTGAAATGTTCCCCATGCCATTACCTGCACCACAACCTCAAAGCATGATTGATCCACCCCATGCTTAATGGTTAGTGAGATGTTCTTTTCCTGAAATTCCGGGCACTTTTTTCTCCACACATACCTTTTGATCTTTGTGGGCAAAGAGTTGAATTTTAACCTCATCGATCCACAGGACTTGTTTCTAAAATACATAAGTCTTGTTTAGTTGTTCTTTTTCATACTTCGAACGCTGAATTTTATGGTCAGGATGCAGGAGAGGTTTTCTTCTGATAACTCCTCCATGAAGGCCATATTTGTACAGGTGTCTCTGAACAGTATAACAATGTACCACAACTCCAGAGTCTTTCTGAAGGGCTTTTGCAGTCAAACGGGAGGCACTGATTTGCCTCTCTAGCAATCCTATGAGCAGCTCTCACTGAAATTTTGGTTGTCTTACAGACCATATGTTGACCTCCACTATTTCTGTTAACTACCATTTTTTAATTACATTTCATACTGATGAAAAGACAACTTGAAAATCTTTTCTATCTTATTATATCCTTCTCCTGCTTTGTGGGCCTCCACCACGTTCATTTTCAGAGTGCTAGGCAGCTGCTTAGAAGAATCCATGGCTGCTGGTTTTTTTACATAAAGTTAGAAGAGGCTGGGCTTTTATAAAGCTGGGAAATTTTCATCACCTGGCCTTTCCTAACATGATAGTGAACAAGCCATAACCCTAACAGGTTAATTAAGGTATGAAACAATGGTCTAAGATATCTGAGCACACAAATCTCCAAGGGTGCCCCAACCCTTTTCATCAGCCCATTTTTCTTTTTATAATTTGAAAATGTAAAAAATGACAATATATACATTTTTTGCCAAAAATACATAGGAAATGTGTCATCTTTAACTTTAGCTCTTGTAGAGATCATTTCATCTTCAGCTTGCTTAACAATTCACAATAACAGTAATTTTGACCAGGGGAGCCCAAACTTTTACATGCCACTGTACTTCCCTTCAAAATCGAAAGATGACCAGCAGTGCCATCTGCCACCCAGCTGAACACATATGCTGTTTGGAGAAGTCCGGCCAGAATTTGTCTTCAGGGAAGAATGGCGGCCAAAAAGCCATACTTTCTACATAGAAATAAGTGCAAGCATCTCAACTGTACATGAAAATATATGAACTTAGGTGCAGAAAATTGTCAGCAGGTGCTCTGGACTGATGACACAAAATGTTATATATTTGGATCTAACAGAAGGAAGTTGATTTGTTAAATAGTTGGAGAGTTTTACAATAATAAGTATCAGTGGCATCAGTGAAGCATGGTGGAGGTACTTTGTAAATTTTTCGCCGCATGTTGGCAATGGAGATTTGGTCAAGATCAAAGGTGTCCTCAATGCTGAGAAATACAGGCGGATGTTTATCCATCAAGCAGCAACATCAGGGAGGCGTCTGATTGGCTCCAAATTTATTCAACAGCTGGACAACGAACTCAAATATACAATGTAATTAAAGGGAATCTGTCAGTAGGTTTTTGCTATCCCATCTGAGAGCAGCATGATGTAGTAATGGGTATATTGGTGTGCACTCAGTCAATAAGATCAAGGTGCTGGTGTAGAGGATAATAATCCTACATACAATAGTATAGAATTACACTGCACACTTATATGGTATAGATGCAACAAAAGAATTTCTTTATTGTTACAATAACAAAATATGGGACCAGGAATAACGAGGCAACTAAACACAAGTGGACGTTTCGACCCTCCCGGGTCTTATTCAACACAGTCGCTTAGTTTTAGTGATAATAGAATTAATTACAGCATTGGTCAGGGTACAGTGAAGTTGCTGTGGTACGTAGATATATAGTATGACAATTGTACAATATTTCAGAAATAGAAGACCTTGCTACATGTCTTGGAAAAATTAATTCTATTATCACTATAACTAAGCGACTGTGTTGAATAAGACCCGGGAGGGTCGAAACGTCCACTTGTGTTTAGTCGCCTCGTTATTCCTGCTCCCATATTTTGTTATTGTAACAATAAAGAAATTCTTTTGTTGCATCTACAGGTCCTTCTCAAAAAATTAGCATATAGTGCTAAATTTCATTATTTTCCATAATGTAATGATTACAATTAAACTTTCATATATTTTAGATTCATTACACACCAACTGAAATTTGTCAGGTCTTTTATTGTTTTAATACTGATGATTTTGGCATACAACTCCTGATAACCCAAAAAACCTGTCTCAAAAAATTAGCATATCAAGAAAAGGTTCTCTAAACGACCTATTACCCTAATCTTCTGAATCAACTAATTAACTCTAAACACATGCAAAAGATTCCTGAGGCTTTTAAAAACTCCCTGCCTGGTTCATTACTCAAAACCCCCATCATGGGTAAGACTAGCGACCTTACTGATGTCAAGAAGGCCATCATTGACACCCTCAAGCAAGAGGGTAAGACCCAGAAAGAAATTTCTCAACAAATAGGCTGTTCCCAGAGTGCTGTATCAAGGCACCTCAATGGGAAGTCTGTTGGAAGGAAACAATGTGGCAGAAAATGCTGTACAACGAGAAGAGGTGACCGGACCCTGAGGAAGATTGTGGAGAAGGACCGATTCCAGACCTTGGGGGACCTGAGGAAGCAGTGGACTGAGTCTGGTGTAGAAACATCCAGAGCCACCGTGCACAGGCGTGTGCAGGAAATGGGCTACAGGTGCCGCATTCCCCAGGTAAAGCCACTTTAGAACCATAAACAGCGGCAGAAGCGCCTGACCTGGGCTACAGAGAAGCAGCACTGGACTGTTGCTAAGTGGTCCCAAGTACTTTTTTCTGATGAAAGCAAATTTTGCATGTCATTCGGAAATCAAGGTGCCAGAGTCTGGAGGAAGACTGGGGAGAAGGAAATGCCAAAATGCCTGAAGTCCAGTGTCAAGTACCCACAGTCAGTGATGGTGTGGGGTGCCATGTCAGCTGCTGGTGTTGGTCCACTGTGTTTCATCAAGGGCAGGGTCAATGCAGCTAGCTATCAGGAGATTTTGGAGCACTTCATGCTTCCATCGGCTGAAATGCTTTATGGAGATGAAGATTTCATTTTTCAGCACGACCTGGCACCTGCTCACAGTGCCAAAACCACTGGTAAATGGTTTACTGACCATGGTATTACTGTGCTCAATTGGCCTGCCAACTCTCCTGACCTGAACCCCATGGAGAATCTGTGGGATATTGTGAAGAGAAAGTTGAGAGACGCAAGACCCAACACTCTGGATGAGCTTAAGGCCGCTATCGAAGCATCCTGGGCCTCCATAACACCTCAGCAGTGTCACAGGCTGATTGCCTCCATGCCACGCCGCATTGAAGCAGTCATTTCTGCAAAAGGATTCCCGACCAAGTATTGAGTGCATAACTGAACTTTATTATTTGATGTTTTTTTTGTTTGTTTTTAAAAAACACTTTTATTTCAGCAGCAGAATGGAAGGAAAGGAGACACACTAGTAATGACTAGTGGGTAGGCGGAGCCCAGATAGGATTGACACCTCAGATTAAAAAGAGTGTTGACCGGCCCCTCCAGCTCGGGCTCCTCCTACTCCTGCTTCTTCAGTCTAAAATTTGAGGTCCAGAGGATAGGTCGCTGCTGGAAGCAGCTCCTCAGAAAACTTTATTATTTTTATCGGACAAGAGACTTGGATCTCCAGAAGTGGTCTAGAGGTCTCAGGGGTCTCAGCGCTGCTGGACCTCCACCTCTCCCTTGGCGATCTGTAATACCCTGTATGGTGGTCCCTGCAGTTTCACGCCGGCCCTGGGGGATGAGGATTGCTTCCCTGGCGGGGACGCAAACCGCACATCGGGGGTCACTGCGTTCCCCGCCCGGGGGGGAAGCGATGGGCACAGCGCCACAAACCCCTGGGGGTCCCTGTGGCGCTCGGCTGGTGAGTACCGCATTTTTATGTGAATGTGTGTGTGCTCTCAGCGGCTGCTGCGGCAGCCGCTGGTACATGTATTAGATGACATGTTTGGTGACTGTATTTTATGTCCGCAGGCAGATACCTGCAGGACAGAGGAGAGCAGAGAGCGAGGAGTTTGCGCTCTTTTTTGAAGCCGGAGGGGGGCGTGGCTTCACGCTTCCCGCTCTTTTTGTGACAGGAATCGCTCTGAGGAGACTGCAGCTTCACTGTCCTTCTCTTCCGGCTTCTCTCAGCGCGGCGGCCATTACAAAGGCTCCGGGCTCCTCATGCTCCGCTCCTCCTGTTTAAGGTATACTTTCACCGAGGCCAGCTGGGTGAGTGAATATCATCACCCCACAGCGCAGAACCTATCTGTGTTCCAAGTGACAGATAGCGTTTATCTTCAGCCGCGTTCTCTTATAGAGACCTGGGACTCGCACACTCCTTTTATTTTATATAGGGAGTTTGTGGGGAGTTGGCGGCATTAACCCCTATGAAGGGTTAACCCTTTCAGCGATAACCGCCGCAGGTTCTACCCGGTAGGGATCAGAACGCAGGAGGTTATTTATATACTGAGAGATAGCTGGGGTAACTCTCTTCTTTAAGAGCTTTAACCCTTCAGCGTACTTGCTCAGTCTGCTTAGTAACCACACTGTTTCCAGTTACTAACAGGGTTTTGACCTGCCATTTACTGCTGACATGTCGGTTCAGGGTCCGGAAGGTGCGGACCATCTGCCAGATCCGGTACAGGATCAGTCGCAAGTATCTGATACGCAGACTTCGACGGCATCAAGCGCTGCGATTTACAGCGATACCAAATTAGATGCCATCGCTCAGTCAATTAATGGCTTGTCTGACCTTTTAGGTCAGTGGGTGTCAGCTAGATCCTCTCATGACAGGAAACGGCGCAGGCCGGTGCCATCTTTTCCGCGTAGCGAATCAGAGGTATCTGATATGGAATGCGGACAGGGTTCTCCTTCAAACTCAGAAGGGGAGTTATCCGATTCGGATAAGGAGGATCGTCAGGGACATTCTTTCTCTCTTGTGAGCCGAACAGAGGCTTTAATTGAAGCTATGAGAGAGGCGTTACAGTTACCGGAGGAGGTAACTACACGGCCTGGTAAGTCGGGCCGCATGTACCAGGAGTACCATAAGTCGCGGTCAACATTACCGGCTCTGGAAGAGCTTAATACGGTAGTGGAGAAGGAACGTCTGTGTCCAGATAAACGTTTTCAAGGGACACAGTTCTTTGAAGCATTATATCCGTGTTCAACGGAATTGACGGATAATTGGACTCCTTCTCCTGAAGTGGATGTTCCTTTATCCCAGCTTAGTAAATCCTCATTGCTTCCGGTTAAAGGGAAAGCGAGTCTGCAAGAGCCGCTGGACAGAAAAACGGAGATGGCGGCGAAATCCATCTATGAAGCTGCAGGTCATGGATTCAGAGCAGTACTAGGATCCATGTGTGCTTCTAAGGCTTCCCTGTGCTGGTTGGTCCGTTTACGGAAGGCGTTGCAAAATGGATCTCCATTATCCGAGATAGATGGACTTCTCGATTTATTGGAGACTGCAGCCCGATATAGCTGTGATGCAGGTCTGGATACTGCGTCATTATTATCCAGGACGCAATCCTCAGCGGTCACAGTCAGAAGAGCACTGTGGCTTAGACAGTGGACCGGGGACGCGGTTTCCAAGCAGGGTTTACTGTCTTTAGCCTACAAGGGTGGTCAGCTATTTGGATCTGATCTCACAGAGCTGATTGCCAAGGCAAAGGCTAAAGAAGCGGCTTTACCACAGCGAAGGGCTATGGCTTCTACGTCTGGCAGACCTAGTGCCGGTAATGGTCGGCGGTATTTTCGGTCTAGGGGACGATCCGGTCAGTCTTCTTGGGGATCGGGTCGTCCCTCTTTTTCGGGAAAGAAGTCTTCTCAGAAATCCCGCACCCCTTGGAAACAAAGTTTCCGTCAAGACAAGCGGGAAACTGACAAGAAGCTCGCCAAGGCAGACTGACGCCAGGTCCTCACTCGAGGGCTCTCGAGTGGGGGGTCGCCTGCTCCAATTCAAGGCGAATTGGATTTCCCGCGTTCCGGATTCCTGGGTAACGCGAGTTGTGTCGGCAGGCTATTTCATAGAGTTTTCTTCTCGACCCCCGGACAGTTTTTGCCAGTCTCGCATTCCGTCAGAGCCCGAGCTATTTGCCGCTCTGCTACGAGAGGTGGAATTCCTTCTGCAGAAGGGTGTAGTAATACCGGTTCCGACAGAGGACCGGGGAAAAGGTTTTTATTCAAATCTCTTTGTGGTCCCCAAAAAAGAGGACAAATTTCGTCCTATTCTGGATCTCAAAAGATTGAATCAGCATGTCCACACCCAAAAATTCCGCATGGAGTCACTTCGCTCCGTTGTGGCAACCCTGTCGCAGAACGACTTTCTGGTGTCAATCGACATTCGCGACGCTTATTTGCATGTTCCCGTCGGAAGGGCTCACCAGCGCTTCCTTCTTTTTGCCATAGGTCAGGACCATTACCAATTTGTGGCCCTGCCATTCGGCTTGGCTTCAGCGCCCAGAGTTTTTACAAAAATTCTAGCGCCTCTCATGGCAATTCTTCGAAGACAGGGAGTCACGATTATTCCCTATCTGGACGACCTTTTGATTGTGGCGTCCTCAAAGGAGGAGGCGGTGACGGCTTGCAATCTATCCCTTCAGCTCCTGGAGGACTTCGGGTGGCTGGTCAATTGGGAGAAGTCGTCTCTGGAACCGTCGCAGTCAATCCTGTTTTTGGGGATGCATTTCGACACGGTACGGGCAGTGGTGTCCCTACCTCCAGACAAGCGGGCATGTCTCCTTCGACATGTACAGACTATGAAGTCTTCGACAGCAATGTCCCTTCGGAAGTGTATGCGCCTTTTAGGTCTGATGGTGGCTTCCATGGAAGCACTTCCGTTTGCCCAGTTTCATTCCAGAGCCCTCCAAAGGCTCATTCTGAGTCATTGGGATCGATCGCAGATTGCACTGGATCGCAGTATCCTCATCTCTCGCAGGGTGCGAGAGTCCCTAAGTTGGTGGTCACGTCCAGGAACGTTATCACTGGGGAAGTCTTTCCTTCCTCCGAGGTGGTCGGTCATAACCACCGATGCCAGCCTGATGGGCTGGGGGGGTGTCTGGAACGATTTCTGGGTTCAGGGAGTATGGTCATCGGAAGAGTCTGTTCTACCGATCAACATCTTGGAATTGAGGGCAATTTTCCTTTGCCTCCAACACTGGACGGTCCCTTTGAGCGGTCTACCAGTCCGAGTGCAGACAGACAACGCAACGGCGGTCGCGTATATCAACCACCAAGGCGGGACGAGGAGTTCCAGGCTCATGGTGGAAGTGTCTCGGATCCTGAATTGGGCCGAGGACAGAGTACCAGCCATCTCTGCGATTCACATTCCAGGAGTTCAGAATACCACGGCGGACTTCCTCAGTCGAGAGAAGATGGATCCCGGAGAATGGAGTCTTCATCCGGAGATCTTTGCACTGCTGTGCTCCCTTTGGGGAGTTCCCCAAGTGGATTTGATGGCATCCAGGTCCAATGCCAAGTTGCCGACCTTCATGTCCAGGTACAAGGACCCGAAGGCTGTGGCGGTGGATGCTCTGGTGGCCCCGTGGGACCGATTCGAGCTAATCTATGTGTTTCCGCCGATATCCTTACTTCCTCTGGTGCTGCGTCGGATCAGACTGGAGAGAATCCCGGCTATGTTGATAGCCCCAGATTGGCCAAGGAGGACGTGGTTCTCGACACTGGTGTCGCTTTTGGCAGCACCGCCATTTCCACTTCCTCTTCGCCCGGACCTGTTAACCCAGGGTCCTGTCCGTCATCCGGACTTGAAGTCTCTGCGTTTGACGGCGTGGCTCTTGAGACCGAAATACTGACCCGTAGAGGTTTTTCAGCCGAAGTCATTGCCACTCTGCGAGCTGCCAGAGGTCCGGCTACTACTAGAATTTACCACAAGACCTGGGAAGCCTTCTTCTCGTGGTGTTTGGGTTCTTCAAGGAACCCGAGGATTTTTTCCATTCCCAATCTGTTGGCTTTTCTACAGTACGGGCTGGACAAGGGTTTGGCAGTTAGCACCCTGAGGGGTCAGGTTTCTGCCTTGTCCCTGTTGTTCCAGAAAGTTATCGCCTCGCGTAGGGACGTGCGCTCCTTTTTCGCGGGGTAACCCGTCAGTTTCCGCCGCGGAAGGCACCTGTGTCTCCTTGGCGGCTCAACCTTGTCCTGGAGGCTCTTCAGCATGGGCCTTTTGAGCCAATGGATTCTGCTAACCTTTCTTTGCTTTCTTGGAAGGTTGCCTTCCTAGTCGCAGTCACTTCTTTGAGAAGGGTTTCTGAGTTGGCGGCTCTTTCTTGCTCGCCTCCTTTCCTGGAATTTTACCCGGATCGAGTAGTGCTTCGCACACGGGGCGACTTTCTACCTAAGGTAGTGTCGCAATTCCATGTTAACCAGGATATTGTTTTGCCTTCACTTTGCCCAGGCCCGAGGAATGCAAAGGAACGGGTTTTGCACACATTGGATTTAGTGCGGGCCTTGAAGTTCTATTTGGCTGTTACTCAAGGTTTTAGGAAGTCAGACTCCTTGTTTGTGATTCCAGCAGGTCGTCGACGTGGTCAACGAGCTTCCAAGGACTCTATAGCTCGTTGGATTCGGTCAGCCATTTTGGAGGCTTACCGACTTAAAGGCGAACCTTGCCCGATTAAGATTCGTGCTCATTCCACGAGGGCTGTGGCCTCATCGTGGGCCTTTCATCAAGGGGCTTCGGCAGCTCAGCTCTGCCGAGCGGCGACTTGGCGCTCCGTCCACACGTTTACAAAGTTTTATAAGGTGGACGTCAGTGCTTCCGCTGATGCGGCCTTAGGACGCAGGGTCCTACAGGCGGCTGTAGTGTAAAGTTCTAGTTAACTTGTATTTGGCGCCTGTTACGCATTTATCAAGGTTGTTGGGATTCTGCCTGTTTTTTCTTGGTTATATTCCCACCCTTAATTTTTGGACTGCTTTGGGACGTCCCACTAGTCATTACTAGTGTGTCTCCTTTCCTTCCATTCTGCTGCTGAAAGACGGATTTTGGTAAGAACTTACCTGTAAAATCCTTTTCAGCGAAGGAAGGAAAGGAGACACAGCACCCGCCCATGGCAGAAGTGTGTTGATGTGTTTTCAGATGCGGCGTGACCCTCTTCTGATAGCGATTATCTGGACTGAGGTTGACGCGCTACGGCTCCTTTCCAGCATTGCCAGCTCATCGCGGTGGTCAGGTCCAGTGAGTAGTACCTGGAACTGTGTGTTTTTTTGCCTACATGCATGCATAACCTGTATTCTTGCTTTTTCTCTGAAGTCCTTCAGAAGGGGTTATGTTGCTCCGCTGGTGATAATTGCTCTTCCCTAATCTTTTGTACGACTGAAGAAGCAGGAGTAGGAGGAGCCCGAGCTGGAGGGGCCGGTCAACACTCTTTTTAATCTGAGGTGTCAATCCTATCTGGGCTCCACCTACCCACTAGTCATTACTAGTGTGTCTCCTTTCCTTCCTTCGCTGAAAAGGATTTTACAGGTAAGTTCTTACCAAAATCCGTCTTTTATTGGACGGTTGAAATATGTTAATTTTTTGAGACAGGTTTTTTGGGTTATCAGGAGTTGTATGCCAAAATCATCAGTATTAAAACAATAAAAGACCTGACAAATTTCAGTTGGTGTGTAATGAATCTAAAATATATGTAAGTTTAATTGTAATCATTACATTATGGAAAATAATGAAATTTAGCACTATATGCTAATTTTTTGAGAAGGACCTGTATACCATATAAGTATGCGGTGTAATTCTATACTACAGCATGATGTAGGCAAAGAGACCCTGATCATTTAGTTTACTGGGTGCAGCCGTTCTGACACAATCAGCGCTTTTAGATTTAGCAATGCAGCAGAGCTGAGAAAGATAACCTCACCCACAACAGGTTGTGTGTAAGTACATAGCTATAGACAGTGAACTGCCCATCACAGGAGGGTGCGGAGGTGGACGATTGCCCACATGCCTGATAGTTGCAGCAATGTTAATCACCAGGTGATTGATACTTCAGTCTAAGTAAACAACAGCACACAGCCAGACATGTGATACATCATTGAGTACAGTGTTTCAACCCCTACCTCATGCTGTCCTCAGATTACATAGCAAAAACCTACTGACAGATTCCCTTTAAGAACTATCTTCAATGTAAAGAAAAACAAGGAGTCCTGGAAGTGCTGATATGTCTCCCACACAGAGCCCGTTTTCACATCATCGAGTCTTTCTGTGATTACATGAAGAAACAGAAGGATTTGTGCAAGCCTACATCCAACGATCTTTAGTTAGTTCTCCAAGATGTTTGGAACAACTTACATTCCGAGTTCCTTTAAAAACTGTGCAAGTGTACCTAGATGAATTGATGCTGTTTTGAAGGAAAAACATGATCAAACCAAATATTGAATTGATTAAGATTTCTTTTTTAGTCATTCATACTGCATTTTAATAGTTGATAAAAACAAATTATTAACTCTGCCATTTTTGTAAGCATTCTTACTTTGCTTTATTTTTTCCACACCTGCCTAAAACGTGACATATTTCCTACATTTATGGTTAAATATCCACTTCTAGAGGTTTATTCTTTGTTGCCTTTTCTACAATTATAATTGATCATCACTTACAGTAGGTATTACTTACGATTACTTACTTTTTTCTGTACAGATCAAATGTTGGATCTTCACAGCACAATATTTTCCACCCGCTTTCACAGTCTGTGTCGCCTGCAAGCCATGAAAGTATCTGGAACCCGTCTAGTCAGAGATCCCCACAGATATTATCTCAGACACCTTTATCTTCACAGTCATCCAGAGTCAGACAGCCCATTACTATCGCCAACATTTTGCAGCGTCGTCATTAAAAAGTAATATAAATATTAATTTAATTTTTTGGTTTATTTCTTTGGAGAGGTGGGTAATATAAGCTACCTAATACTGTTTTACATACTAGTAAATTGGTGACCCTGTAATTAAAAATGAGTTAAAACTGATCCAATAGGATTTAAAATGGGGTCGTGGGATTTTGCAAAAGTGTGGTTTTCAAGTGTTCCCTATACTGCAAATTGCCTGTGTGCCACATTTATAATAGCTGACCATTTCAAGTCTCTCAGCCATAGTTATCATAACCAGCTCCCTTTCTGACTTCAGTGTTCTATAACTATTGCTTAAAGATATTCAAGTTCTGTGAAAATATATTGATTATATGCCACATCATTCATCTCAGTCACAACATAATGATGTTACCTCTGACAGTGATAGTGTCAGTTTTCGTTATTGTTCTGTACATTTATCTTCTTACTCTGCTGCCATAACAGTTAATCTTTTCACTTGCAGTCATTTTGTTATGTCATTAATATTTTTGTCTTTTATAACCCCTAGTCCTCTAAATTACAGCATTCCAGGTGCTAAGGAAGATATTTTACAACAATCTCTTCTTGTTGATTAATTGGATGAAATAGTCTGCGTTTGACCTTGGATGAGATGGATCTTGGAGGTGGAGGAAATGACTCAAACTATTTTGGTTGTGAGTTTTTGTGCCACTGGCAGCCTTGGTGGGCACTAGTAAAGTGGTACTGGCACTTAAGAGTCAGGCATAATCTATATGTGGGAATCAAGAGGGAGGGTGGGGGCTTGGGAGATGAGACAACTGTCAGGGATGATGATGCTGGTGTGTAGGCAGCTGGTAACATAACTGGGTGACAAGGAGGTGATGTCATCAGAGGGTATTGATGTTGATGATAAAGCGCAAACCCGATGTTTGTCCAAACGATCCTCCAGGGTCCGATCTGTTTGTTCTGTGGTCAACTTGAGCTCTTGCACTGCTGTTGGTGGAGGAGGTTCAACAGTGCCTGAAAGCTGTGGTTGTGGTGACTCCTGTGTCCAGTTAAGATGCTGGTGGTGCAGTCACTGCCATTCCACTTAGTGGATTTCACTGCTTTTCTGGAAATGATGGCATGCGCTCAGTCTCAACGGAAGATTCCCATCCACCACTATTTCTTGCAAAACAGGTGCCATCCTGTGATCTCATGTGTAGGAGAATGTGTGCTGCTACATGGTTCTTTTGTTGGACTAAAAAGTGCACTGCACCATTGACACATGGAGAAGCAGTTATGGACAAGAACAGTACGTCTTTCACGGCCAACTGGGTTACCCTTTTGAATGCACCACCGCAACCAGGACAGGTAGTTTTCAACCACTAAGATTTCAGTATGTCTCGCTCCTACACTAGACAGGACTTACTTATCTCATGGACATCTCCCCGACCCAGATAAAAAATGAACATATCTACAGTGCGGGAAATAAGTATTTGATCCCGTGCTGATTTTGTACGTTTGCCCACTGACAAAGACATGAACAGTCTATAATTTTAAGGGTAGGTTAATTGAGACATAGAATATCAAAAATAAAATACAGAAAAACACATTGTATAAATAAATTTATTTGCATTTTGCAGTGAGAAATAAGTATTTGATCCATCTGGCAAACAAGACTTAATACTTGATGGTAAAACCCTTGTTGGCAAGCACAGCAGTCAGACTTTTTTTGTAGTTGATGATGTTTGCGCACGTCAGGAGGAATTTTGGTCCACTCCTCTTTGCAGATAATCTCTAAATCATTAACCCCTTTACTCCCAAGGTGTCACGGAGCAGTAATAGAAATACAAGGGACGAGCAACCTGTGCCCCTGAACTGCCTCTAAGGCTAAGGGAGGGCCCTGTCTTTCCTTAACTTGGGAGTACACTTGAAGGTAGTGAGGCCCAAGTCACAGACCTGTCCCTGTCTCCTGTTTAGCCCTGAGCTAAACCAACCCCTCCCCAGGAGGTGAGACAGGGAATAAAGGGAACTACATCAAAATCACCAAAAGGAAAGACAGACACCCAGGGGTTAAATTAACTAAAGAATAAACACTTAGCTTGCTCTGCTGCAATGCACCAAACAGCAGAGAAAGGCACCAGATCAGGGAAACAGCAGAAGTACCACTGCGCTCAGCAATCTCCTGACTCCAGCTGGTTGGTCTCCAAAGGTAGAAATATCACCAACAGTCAGCTGACGCGTCAGGTGACCTTTTAAAGGATGGTGGGAGTGGTCACCACCTTCTCCTGACAAGTCAGCAGCAATGTAATTACACCAGCGGCCACCAGGAGAAAAGACTGACATTAACCGCCGATGGCCTGAAAGGAAAAAGTTTTTAATATAGAAAGCAAGATCTGCCACAGATCCAAAAGTTAATTGTGACAGTACCCCCCATTTAATGAGGGGCCTCTGGACCCGCAACACTGCACCTCACTGGAAAACAACCAACGGTGAGGGCGCCTCGATCCACCAGGGTTCACCCCAGCAGTCACCTGACTCTCAGGTTTATGGCAAACGCGGACAGATGGAAGTGGCAATAACGTATGCTCCGGAGGTACCACAAATCTCCAGAGCTCCGACCTGGGGAATGAGTTATGTATGGGCATTACTGGGGGTAACTTCAGCTGGTAAGTCCCCGGGCCGAGAATGGCCGACACCCGATACAGCCCGATCACCCTGGAACTCCAGACTCCAGCAGCACCCTTCCACCGGATGTTTTTGGTGGCCACCAATACATACTCGTCCACACACAGGTCCGGACCTGAACGTTCATTGCCACACACACGT
This sequence comes from Oophaga sylvatica, assembly GCA_033576555.1. Classification (NCBI taxonomy): domain Eukaryota; kingdom Metazoa; phylum Chordata; class Amphibia; order Anura; family Dendrobatidae; genus Oophaga; species Oophaga sylvatica. Next base: position 463,649,289 of record JARQOD010000004.1, read on the forward strand.
TTGCCACAAGATGGTGAACTCTTCGAGGAACTGACAACAGAGGCGTCCCCCGTGTCACCACACCCCATGTCGCGTTTGGAGAGCCCCTGTTGTCAGAGGTGTTTATAGGCTTTCTGGCACCCGGGGCAAGATTTCGGTTCGGCGCATCCCCCCTCCCCCCCCGCACACATGCGATTTGCACACTTAGTCATGTACCCACGAGCTGCTCTCCCTAATGCTCTCAATGTTCAGTAAAAAACTGAAAGCAGGAAGAGAAGCTTGTTGTCACAGGACCATAAGTATGAATATGAGTGAAGTGTCCATGTGATGACTACTGGAACCTGCAGAGCTGAATCCTGACTTTGCAGCTTCTGAATTCTCACAACTAATGCAGTGCACACATTTAGGATTTTCCCTTGCCGGTGGACGGTCATGTCAGCACAAGCATGTGATTTATATACTTCTGGCCACATTCTGACTAGACGTGCCCGGCCTCGCTCCGTTCATTTTCATTGAGGGAGGCCACACATGTCTAGTCAGAACGTGACCGCATGTGTGTAAATCAGCACGAGAAAATCCTAACAGCGTTCAGTGAGCACTGTGAGAATTCAGAAGTCTTCAGTCACATAGAATGACTGCAGACTCATCACAAACCTGGACAACCCTTTAATGCTCCTAACATAAATAAAAACATGAGAATTAGTCAGTATCACAAATAACATTTACAACCAGGTACCTTATAGATGACGTCGTCTGTGGAGTCGTTCTCCTTCTTTTCTTCTTGTCCAGACCGCATGATGAGTTTTCTCATCCACAGCCGCCTCTGCAGACTTCCATCTTCTCCGGTCTTATGCACCAACTCTCCACATGATGCCCTTAAAGACAGAAGTGTCATTATAATGCTCCTAAATATAAATATCTGCAATATACTGTCTCCACACACTATTCCCCTCCATCCTCATACTGTCTCCTCTAACATCCCCCTGTTCACCATACTGTCATATTTACCCCCTCACTCTCTATACTGTCTGCTCACACATACCCTGACTCCCCATACTGTGTCTGCACACATCCCATTACCCTCACTCCCCATACTGTGTCCACATGCATTTTTCCCATTGCTACTCATACTGTGTCCACATACATTTATCCGTTTGCTTCCCATACTGTCTGCACCCATCCCCCATACTGTTTCCTCATACATGCCCTCATACATACATACTCTTAATTTTTTGTGTCCTCAAATCTCCCCACACATTAAGTACCCCATCCCCACTTCAAATCCCCCACACATTAAATAACCCCCATCCCCACTCCAAATCCCCCACATTATATACACCCCACTCCAAATCCCCCCACACATGTACACCCCCCACATAATGTACACTCCCCACTGCAAATTCCCCCACACATTATGTACACCCTCCACAGCAAATCCCCACCACATATGTACATCCCCCCACACATTATGTACACCCCCACTGCAAATCCCCCCACACATTATGTACCCTCCCACTCCAAATCCACTCCCCATCTCCAATCTCCCATCTCTTAGCTCTCATCTCGGTGGTTCTTCAGCTCCAAGTGGAGCACGCTTACACCAATGTTTGCTCGGGCGCCGGCGAGTGACGTCAGCAGCGTGATCACATGACCTGATCACACTGCTGGCGTCACTCTGACCTGGCGGTCAGAGCTTCAATTGTACTGGCTTGACAGCTGGCGCAGAGAACTGCCGACTCCCACGTGCCCCGACTGCCCCCTAGATAGCTCTGCTGAGTGCACTGGAAATCCCCCCATTCTAACTCCACACACTTCTAATCCAACCCTAATCCCAACACCACCCCTAATCCCAGCCTAACCTATCCCAACCCTAACCATAATCCCAACCCTAACCCCAACTCTAGCCCCAACTATAACTTTAGCCTAACCCTAACGGAAAATGGAAATAAATACATTTTTTTATTTTATTATTTTTCCCTAACTAAGGGGGTGATAAAGGGGGGAATTGATTTACTATTTATATCGGGTTTTATTTATGTCCACTTAAGGCATTGCAAAAGGGGACGAGATTATTTCTTTTATTTGGGTTTGAGGCAGCGGGACGAGTTGACGTTTTTATTGGTACCATTTTCGGGCACATGACATTTTTTGATCGCTTTTTATTATGATTTTTGGGAGGCAATGACCAAATGACCAAAGACCAGCAATTCATGAATTTCTTTTGGGGGGGGGGCGTTTACACCGTTCCGCGAGTGGTAAAGTTGATAAAGCAGTTTTATTCTTCGGGTCAGTACGATACCTCTTTTATATAATTTTTTTTATGTTTTGGCGCTTTTATACAATAAAAACTATTTTATAGAAAAAATAATTATTTTGCAACGCTTTATTCTGACAGCTATAACTTTTTTATTTTTTGCTAATGACGCTGTATAGAGGCTTGTTTTTTTTGCGGGACAAGATGACGTTTTCAGCGGTACCACTTTTATTTATATCCTTTTTTATTGCGTCTTATTCCACTTTTTGCTCGGCGGTATGATGATAAAGCATTGTTTTTGCCTTTTTTTTACATTTTTTTATGATGTTCACTAAAAAGGTTAACTAATGGGACAGTTTAATAGGGCGTGTCGTTATGGACGCGGGGATACCAAATGTGTACTTTTATTGTTTAGATTTTTTTTAATTAAAATATTTATTGATGGAATAAATATTTCATTATTTTTTTTAAATATTTTTACAATTATTTAAAAACCATTTTTTTATTTAATTCTTATTTTTACACATTGTCCCACTATGGCAGAGCTGCAGCTTCTATAATGCTGACCTGAGAGACTTCCTGGTCATCACTGCGCATGACAGGAAGTCCCTCAGGCCTGGAGACCTGGATGTCATCGTGACGACATCGGTCTTCATGGCAGCGATCGGGACCCTGCAGCCGATCGACTATGACGTACTATCCGTCCTTGAGAATTAAGTCCCAGGGCACATGGACGGGATAGTACATCAAATGGTAAAAAGGGGTTAAGATTTTGAGGCTGTCACTTGGCAACACAGAGCTTCCACTCCCTCCATAAGTTTTCTAAGGGATCAAGGTCTGGAGCCTGGCTAGGCCACTCCATGACCTTAATGTGCTTCTTTTTGAGCCACTCCTTTGTTGCCTTTGCTGTATGTTTTGGGTCATTGTCTTGCTGGAAAACCCAGCCATGACCCATTTTTAACGTCCTGGCGGAGGGAAGGAGGTTGTCACTCAGGATTTTACGGTACATGGCTCCATCCATTCTCTCATTGATGCGGTGAATTAGACCTGTGCCCTTAGCCGAGAAACACCCCAAAACATAATGTTTCCACCTCCATGCTTGACATTGGGGATGGTGTTCTTTGGGTCATAGGCAGCATTTCTCTTCCTCCAAACACGACGACTTGCGTTAATGCCAGAGAGCTCAATTTTTTGTCTCATCTGACCACAGCGACTTCTCCCGATCACTCACATTATCATCCAGGTGTTCATTGGCAAACTTCAGACGGGCGTGCACATGTGCCTTCTTGAGCAGGGGGACCTTGCGGGAACTGCAGGATTTTAAACCTTTACGGCATAATGTGTTACCAATGGTTTTCTTGGTGATTATGGTCCCAGCTGCCTTGAGATCATTAACAAGTTCACCCCGTGTAGTTTTAGGCTGATCTCTCACCTTCCTCATGATCAAGGATACCCCACGAGGTGAGATTTTGCATGGTGCCCCAGATCGATGTGGATTGACAGTCATTTTGTATTTCTTCCATTTTCTTACTATTGCACCAACAGTTGTCTCCTCACCCAGCGTCTTATGGTTTTGTAGCCCATTCCAGCTTTGTGCAGGTCTATAATTTTATCCCTGACATCCTTATAAAGCTTTTTGGTCTTGCCCATGTTGTAGAGTTTAGAGTCTGACTGATTGAGTCTGTGGACAGGAGTCTTTTATAAAGGTGACTATGTAAGACAGCTGTCTTTATTGCAGGTAACGAGGTAATTAGGAGCGTCTAACTGGTCTGTAGGAGCCAGAATTCTTAATGGTTGGTAGGAGATCAAATACTTATTTCTCACTGCAAAATGCAAATAAATTTATATAATTTACACAATGATAAAAATGTTAAAATTAACCTACCCTTAAACCTACCTTAAAATAATAGACTGTTCATGTCTTTGTCAGTGGGCAAATCAGCAAGGGATCAAATACTTATTTCCCCCACTGTAGTCTACATTATATACATATTTTGTGCATGATCCAGATTTAAAGTGCCCAATATGATTACCAGTGCTGGCTAAAAAATGCAGAGGTCTCACCCATATCCTTTAGTAAGGGTGTCACATGCAGGAGGCAGAAGCTTGAGGTCGGGGGAAAAAGCTATAGTTGCACTATTGTCCCATGTCGTGCCTCATGTTAGCTCCTGTCCCAACAAGGGCACTTCCCAAGAGTAGACCTGAACTAAATGTACCCCTTAATCCCTCCCTACGCATTTCAGCCTCAGTAGCAATGCCTCACCATGGAAGTGTATACGTTCAAGGGGGATTCAGCACAAGAATATATAGCTCCAAAGCAGGGCCATGGAATGGCAAAGGGACCTGAAAGTAGCATCTAGAGTGCCTAAAATCCTATGGGGGGGTATAGCAGGAGGCTGTACACATGGCAGCATTTAAACATATTCTTGTGTCTAATGTCACAACTAATGGGCTGGGTGTTCCCAAGTCTCCACGTAGACTCATCATCACAGAATGGGAGACACGTAATGAATAACGTGATGTAAGGGGGCGTAAGCGAGGTGTTGCTGTGACTTGTCTCTATTGAGACACGTCAATGACGCTCGCTCAATAGGTATGATACTGGCTGAGAGGCGTAACCTCGATATTCTTGCACAGTGTCAATAAAAATGGTAACGCGTGTAGAGGTAGCACGATAGGATTAACATGATATACACTCCTGGATAACTTAGTGAGCTTGGAGACAAAGATGCACAGTCAGTAAGATGGTCCAATGAGCATGGTGGAATGCATCCCCAGAGATAAATTTATTATTATTATTATACATTTTTATAGCGCCATTTATTCTATGGCGCTTTACATGTGAAAAGGGGCAAATATAGACAAGTACAATAAACATGAGCAATACAAGACACACATAAGTACAGAGGGGAGAGAGGGCCCTGCCCGCAAGGGCTCACAGTCTACAAGGGATGGGTAAGGATACACTAGGAGAGGGTAGAGCTGATCGTGCGGCGGTTCAGTAGACTTAAGGATCACTGCAGGTTATAGGCTTGTCGGAAGAGGTGGGTCTTCAGGTTCTCTTTGAAGGTTTCCATGGTAGGCGAGAGTCTGATGTGTTGGGGTAGAGAATTCCAGAGTATGGGGAAGCACGGGAGAAGTCTTGTGTGCGGTTGTGGGAAGAAGAGATAAGAGGAGAGTAGAGAAGGAGATCTTGAGAGGATCGAAGGTTGTGTGTGGGTAAGTACCGGGAGACCATGTCACAGATGTATGGAGGAGACAGGTTGGGGATGTCTTTGTATGTCATAGTTAGGGTTTTGAACTGGAGCCTCTGGACGATAGGAAGCCAATGAAGGGCTTGACATAGGGGAGAAGCTGGGGAATAAAGGGAAGACAGGTGGATTAGTCTGGCAGCAGAATGTAGGATGGATTGGAGTGGTGCCAGAGTGCTAGAGGGTGAAGCCAGAGAGTAGGAGGTTGCAGTAGTCAAGGCGGGAGATGATAAGGGCATGCACTAGTGTTTTTGTGGTGTCATGGTCAAGGAATGCGCGGATCCGAGAAATATTTTTGAGTTTGCGACGGCAGGAGGAGGCTAGGGTTTGGATATGTGGCTTGAGAGAGAGGGCAGAGTCGAGGATCACCCGAGGCACCGAGCATGCCGGACTGGGGAAAGTGAGTAGCCATTGACATTGATGGATAGGTCTGGTGGAGGGGTAGAGTGAGGTGGGGGAAAGAGTATGAATTCTGTTTTGTCCATGTTCAGTTTTAGAAAGCAAGCGGAGAAGAAAGCTGAAATAGCGGAGAGACATTGTGGGATTTTTGCCAGGAAGGAGGTGAGGTCAGGTCCAGATAGGTAGATCTGCGTTTTCATCGGCATAGAAATGATACTGCAAACCGTGGGATTCTATGAGCTGTCCCAGGCCGAAGGTGTAGATGGAGAAGAGTAGGGGTCCTAGAACTGATCCTTGAGGAACACCAACAGAGAAGGGGGCGAGGTGAGGAGGTGATGTGGGAGAGAGAGACACTGAATGTTCGGTCTGTTAGGTATGATGAGATCCAGGATAGGGCCAAGCCTGTGATGCCCAGAGATGAGAGAATCTGGAGCAGGAGGGAATGCTCCACAGTGTCGAAGGCAGAAGTCAGGTCCAGAAGAAGCAGGACAGAGTAGTGTCGCTTGCTCTTGGTAGGTCGTTGGTGACTTCAGTTAGGGCAGTTTCAGTTGAGTGATGCAGTTGGAAGCCTGATTGTAAGCTGTCAAAGAGGGAGCAGGAGGAGAGGTGGGAGTACAGTTCAAGATGGACATGCTTTTCCAGTAGTTTTGAGGCATAAGGGAGAAGAGATATCATGGGCAATAGCTAGACGCAGAGGATGGGTCAAAGGAGGTCTTTTTGAGGATGGGTGTGATCAAGGCATGTTTGAAGGATGAGGGGAACACACCATTTGTAAGTGAAAGGTTGAAGAGGTGTGTTAGAGTAGGGATGAAGACTGGCGAGGTTAGGGATGAGGTGGGACGGGAGAGGGTCAAGCGCGCAAGTGGTGAGGTGTGATTCTGAAAGGAAGGTGGAGAGCTGATCTTCTGTCATGGTGGAGAAGTTGGTTTTTGGGGAACAGGGCTGAGCAGCTAAGAGGTGCATTGGGGGCTGTGGGCCAAAGCTTTCTCTGATCATATCATTCTTCTGCTTAAAGAAGGAGGCAAAGTCTTCTGCGGTAATGAGATGAGAGGAAGGAGGTGCTGGGGACGGAGTAGAGAATTGAAAGTGTTGAAGAGCTGTTTAGGGTTATGAGACAGGGAGGATATGAGAGGTGAGAAGTTTGCTTTGCGGCAGTGAGTGTGGACTTGAAGCTGGTGAGGGACTGCTTGTATGCGGTTAAGTGCTCGGCAGAGCGGGATTTCTTCCATCTCCGCTCAGCAGCCTGGAAGCCCGGGAAGGAGTTCTTTGGTCAGGCTGGTCATCCAGGGCTGCCTGTTGATTGTGCAAGTTTTGCTATATGTGAGGGGGGGGGCCGAATCAAGTGCTGCTGTTATTGTGGTGTTATAAAAGGTGGCAGCAGCATCTGTGTCATGAAGTGAGGCTATGTCTGTAAGAAGGAGGGACTCGGAGCGATTGTAAATTGAGATTTGTGCGAGGATGAGTGAGTTGGCGGAGTGGGGGTTGCACACTAGCAGAGGAGAGGGAAGAGAATGTCAGTAGGTTGTGGTCAGACGAGGAGGGGTGAGTTAGTGAGATTAGTAAGGGAGCAGAGGCGGTGAAGATAAGGTCCAGCGTGTGACCAACTTTGTGAGTGGCCGTGGAAGACCATTGAGTGAGGCCTAAGGAGGCAGTGAGCGATAAACGTTTGGAGGCAGCTGGGGTGGAAGCATCAATGGGCATGTTGAAGTCACCCATGATGATAGAGGGGATGTCAGCAGAAAGGAAATGAAGCAGCCAGGTGGTGAAGTGATCGAGAAAGGTGGAGATGGCTAGTTCTGGGGGGGCGGTAGATGACAGCCAGCTGGAGGTTGGAAGGGGAGTATATGCGGACGGAGGCAAGAGTAGCGGAGGGTGGTAGAGAAATTGGGGTAAAGGAGCACGTATTGGAGAGGAGCAAGCCAACTCATCCACCACATTTATTGCTGGGGCGAGGGGTGTGAGAAAGATGGCGTCCGCCATAAGAGAGTGCAGCTGGAGAGGCTGAGTCAGAGGGGGTGAGCCAGGTTTCAGTGATGCCGAGGAAGGAGAGTTTGTTGGTGATGAAGGGGTCATGAATGAACGGCAGTTTATTGCATACTGAGCGTGCATTCCATAGAGCTCCAGGTAGGGGGACCGGAGAAGTGGGGGCTGGATGAATGGATATGAGGTTATCATCAATGCGAAAACGTGTAGAGGATCATGGCAGGGTGTTAGAAATGAGTGTGGGGATGTGTTGAGGAGGGCCAGGATTTGGGGATACGTCGCCAGCAATGAGGAGTAGCAGACAGAGCGTTAGAAGGTGGGAGCAGGATAGGACATGATGTGGCCGTGTGTGTCTGGAGAAAAAGCTTGTATATGGAGGAACAGTTCTGAGGAGAAGGTGAGATGGCTGGGGAGGATGGAGGGGGAAATTACTAGTTCCTTACTAGGTAGGGGGATTACAGGCGATTGGACAAAATAGAGAAGTATGGGGGTGAAAGTGAGAAGAAGCCGAAACGTTGTGGTTTTATAGTCCGTTACCTTACAGTCTAATTATAGTCTAATTCAGAGTAGCGTAATTAGAAATCTGTAATTTGAAAGATGGAATTTGAAATAAGCCTGTGCAGACTGCATCTGGGCAGACGCATGGCCCTGAATATATCTGTGACTGAGAGGGATCAGCTGTGAGAGGGGATGTGGGCGTGTTTAGCCACACCACATGTTCAGAGTTAACCAAATGTGAGATAAAGGGGGAGAGACTGCCCAGTCAGAGATAAGCATGGAACACACAAGAGGAATGAAGTACATTATGGATACAAGAAGTAGGATAAGCAATGCATACCAGTAAGAGTAAATGCAATTCACAAAACAGGAGCTGGGGAAATCTGGGGACATTCAATGCATACCAGGGAGAGTAAATGCAATTCACAAAACAGTCAGGAGCTGGGGACATTCAATGCATACCTGTGGGAAGAGGAAAAACACCTTGATTAGATGGTGCACATGATGATGATAATATCGCAGGAGTGATGAGTGGCCAAATGTCGAAGGTCACAGGTTTGACCCCACAATGAGGGTGTGACACATCAATGACAACTTGATTATGGGGGCAAAAAAAAAAAGCATCAAAGCAGTATGTCAACACGTTTTCCGTTTTGCCTCAGTTGATTTTTTTTTTGATCAAGTAAATTTTTATTGAACATTTTCAAAATCCACAAGACATGCAATCAAATACAGGATGATTCCAGAACAATATATTACATAAGCACTCTAGAAACCCATGGAATTCCCCACAATCCCACCCCTCACCCCCATCCAACAAAAGTCTCTCTATCTCCTGGTGTATTTGGTCTCCTTATGACTACAATTCTCCATTACAAATAATCAAATTTCTAGATGTTTCCTTAACATCTGTAGTGTCCATTCCAGATCCTGTGCTATTAGCGTAGTCTCAAAAGCCACTTCTATCACCATAGTGTAATGCCGAAAGCCTATCATGCTGTGAAAAGTACCATCCAAAATACTTCCCTTATTAACAATCCCACCCACCAGGTGTACATCAGTCATATTGTGAGAATCTCATTATATTCTCCTCAGCGCTCTCAACCATGTTAATGCAGAAGGTGCCAGCCCTGGAGCATCCAGCCAGGGTCCCCACATATCTTCCCACTTCTTGATTGTCCGCCGCTTTTGATATACATACTTTTCCATATCAATAGTATTATTAACTGCGTTAGTAACCTCCGTGATTGTGAGTACAGAGGATCCCCTCCAGTAAGCCGCCACCCTCTTACGAGCTTGATATAATATACGTAAGATTGCCAACCGGTGTCCCTCCCAAAGTGGTAGACTCGCCACCTGACCCAGAAGGGCCATTTTAGGATCCAGTACCATTTGACATTGATAAACACTGATGAGCAGATCAGCCACTTCTGCCCAAAATCTACGTAGCCAGGGACAATTCCAGGTCAGGTGAATCAAATCCACATTAGGCATACCACACTTCCAACAGTCAGCCTCTCTAGCATAACCCATTCTCTGCAAGTGGACAGGGGTTCGATATACCCGATGAAGCAAGAAAAGATGTGACACTCTCTGCGCCTCACTAACCGACACTTTCGGGACTTCTTGCAGTATATCTTCCCACTCATCGTCTGTGAAGTCTCCCACATCAGCCTGCCATTTATTTTTCAAAACTTCCATATTCGCCACTCTCTGTTCTGACATCTCTGCATATATCATAGATATAATGCCTCTTGATTCTCTCCCATCACTATTCTATCTAACAATGGAGTTCTATCGCACCTACCAAGCGGGGTGAGTCGATGTTGTGTTTCACACGCATGCCGTAGCTGCAAATATTGGAAAAATCTTGCATTAGGAATGGAAAATGTCTGTTTGAGATCTTCAAAAGACCGAAGATCCCCGTCTGAATAAAGTTGCAATATTAATTTAAGGCCTCTCCTCTCCCACGACTTGAATCCCTCTAATTCATTGAGCTCTGCATAGGTCGAGTTTCTCCAAATCAAGGCATGTCTCGTGACCCCATGTATACCTAGTAATTTCTTGGCCGTATTCCAAACCTTATCCATACAGGTCATTGTCGGAATACTGAGAGCCTTACCTTGACGAAAACCGCCACGAGTCCAACGATTGCACCAGCAAGACATTGCCTACTACACATGCGAGCATATGCCCCAAGGAATTCTGTCCAGTGAGGTCCTCTTCTCCCCATTCTCTGAAATGTTGCAATTGTGCCAAGAGATAGTAAAGAAATGGAACAGGAACTGCCAAACCCCCCCTCTCTTTAGATCTGCGTAATACTTCCAACTGAATTCTAGGAACACTCTTCCAAATAAGCTCTCTGAATACTCTGTTTAGCTGGTAAAAGTTTCTGCTAAGAATCCAGACAGGCGCATTATGGAGGATATACAAAGCTTGAGGCATGAGGACCATTTTCGTTAAGTTTGTTCTGCCCACCATACTCAATGGTAACCTGCACCAGTTCTTTACTTTTTGATAGAAAAATATTTAGAGTTGAGAGTCCTCAGTGGTTGATACCTTTTAATGGCTAACTGAAAAGATGGTAACAAATTGCGCATTTACTTTTTGATGAAATTTAGCAAACAACGGGGTAAGATTTAAGCGCTCAAAATCTTGTACATTATGCCCGATATGTATTCCCAAGTATTTAAATTCTGTGACTACATTTAAACGTCCAGCTAATCCCGAGGGGTTCTTGGGGGACCATCCCACCGGCATGATCGAAGATTTTTCCCAATTAATAGATAAGCCAGAGATGATTGCAAAGGAGCTGAAAACCTCCATTGCTACTGTCAAGGATGCCGGCCAATTTCCAAGGAATAGGAGCATATCGTCAGCGTACAATGCTATCTTTGCATGCAGAGACCCATATTCAAACACTGTGATTTCAGGTGTCGCACGAATTACCGCCGCCAAGGGTTCAATTGCTAAAGCAAATAATAGGGGAGACAGGGGGCATCCTTGTCTCGTGTCTCTATATAGGTTAAATTTATCCGAGACCTTCAAATGAACTCTGACCATGGCCTCCGGCCTCTAGTACAGCAACTTTATCCAGGCAATAAAATTTCTACGGCAACCCATCTTAGCTAATATAGCCCACAGATATGGCCATTCGACACTGTCAAACGCCTTTGCCGCATCCAAGGACGCGACAGCTCTAGGTTCCTTTCCATTTGATGGCATTTGTACAGGTCCTTCTCAAAAAATTAGCATATAGTGCTAAATTTCATTATTTTCCATAATGTAATGATTACAATTAAACTTTCATATATTTTAGATTCATTACACACCAACTGAAATTTGTCAGGTCTTTTATTGTTTTAATACTGATGATTTTGGCATACAACTCCTGTTAACCCAAAAAACCTGTCTCAAAAAATTAGCATATCAAGAAAAGGTTCTCTAAACTACCTATTACCCTAATCTTCTGAATCAACTAATTAACTCTAAACACATGCAAAAGATTCCTGAGGCTTTTAAAAACTCCCTGCCTGGTTCATTACTCAAAACCCCCATCATGGGTAAGACTAGCGACCTGACTGATGTCAAGAAGGCCATCATTGACACCCTCAAGCAAGAGGGTAAGACCCAGAAAGAAATTTCTCAACAAATAGGCTGTTCCCAGAGTGCTGTATCAAGGCACCTCAATGGGAAGTCTGTTGGAAGGAAACAATGTGGCAGAAAACGCTGTACAACGAGAAGAGGTGACCGGACCCTGAGGAAGATTGTGGAGAAGGACCGATTCCAGACCTTGGGGGACCTGAGGAAGCAGTGGACTGAGTCTGGTGTAGAAACATCCAGAGCCACCGTGCACAGGCGTGTGCAGGAAATGGGCTACAGGTGCCGCATTCCCCAGGTAAAGCCACTTTTGAACCATAAACAGCGGCAGAAGCGCCTGACCTGGGCTACAGAGAAGCAGCACTGGACTGTTGCTAAGTGGTCCCAAGTACTTTTTTCTGATGAAAGCAAATTTTGCATGTCATTCGGAAATCAAGGTGCCAGAGTCTGGAGGAAGACTGGGGAGAAGGAAATGCCAAAATGCCTGAAGTCCAGTGTCAAGTACCCACAGTCAGTGATGGTGTGGGGTGCCATGTCAGCTGCTGGTGTTGGTCCACTGTGTTTCATCAAGGGCAGGGTCAATGCAGCTAGCTATCAGGAGATTTTGGAGCACTTCATGCTTCCATCGGCTGAAATGCTTTATGGAGATGAAGATTTCATTTTTCAGCACGACCTGGCACCTGCTCACAGTGCCAAAACCACTGGTAAATGGTTTACTGACCATGGTATTACTGTGCTCAATTGGCCTGCCAACTCTCCTAACCTGAACCCCATAGAGAATCTGTGGGATATTGTGAAGAGAAAGTTGAGAGACGCAAGACCCAACACTCTGGATGAGCTTAAGGCCGCTATCGAAGCATCCTGGGCCTCCATAACACCTCAGCAGTGTCACAGGCTGATTGCCTCCATGCCACGCCGCATTGAAGCAGTCATTTCTGCAAAAGGATTCCCGACCAATTATTGAGTGCATAACTGAACTTTATTATTTGATGGGTTTTTTGTTTGTTTTTAAAAAACACTTTTTTTTTATTGGACGGTTGAAATATGTTAATTTTTTGAGACAGGTTTTTTGGGTTATCAGGAGTTGTATGCCAAAATCATCAGTATTAAAACAATAAAAGACCTGACAAATTTCAGTTGGTGTGTAATGAATCTAAAATATATGAAAGTTTAATTGTAATCATTACATTATGGAAAATAATGAAATTTAGCACTATATGCTAATTTTTTGAGAAGGACCTGTATATTTAAATATAACCGAATATTAAGCGCAGTCGATTTTTCTGGCATAAAACCAGTTTGGTCTGGATGAATAATATTAGTTATTACTCTAGATGACCGTATCGCCAGGATCTTTGCTAAAATCTTAACGTCAACATTTAAAAGAGAGATAGGTCGATACGACTCTGGAAGAGAAGGATCTTTATCACCCTTGGTATCACTACTATGATTGCTTCATCCAAGGACCGGGGCAGGTGCCCATCTTGCCCAGCTGCTTCGAATGAATACCTTCAGCAGCTGTGGAAGCATTATATTTGAGTACTGTTTATATACCTCCATCGGCAACCCATCAGTTCCCGGTGCCTTGTTTCCTGCCATAGAGTTTAGAGCCTCCTCCAGCTCCTCCAAGCTAATTGGGGCCTCCAGCTTGGCAGCGTCCAATTCTGATAAGGCAGGCAATCTAGTATTCCCCAAAAAACTATTAAGAATCTCATCAGAGAAACCCACCCAGGAGTCATACAGTGTCCCAAAATAGTCTCTAAAAGCTGTTAAAATTCCCACAGATGTCCTCACCAATTCCCTGTTTTTATTTTTATCTCCGTCACCAGCGCAGGGCCAGATTGGGTCCTGAGCAAGGTAGCCAGCAAATGCCCAGTTCCCTCCCCCTCTCCAAAATGAACCCAGCGCTGAAAATAACGTTTATCTGCAGCCTTTGAAAGCTTGTGTTGAGCTAGTTGTTTTTCCGCATCCTTTAATGTACTAAGATGCGTATCTGACGGAGTTTCCAGGTATTGCATTTCCGCAGCCTCAGTTGATTTTAAATGAAATTTTGCCCAGGGAAGATGGCAGTGGTACTGGATTGTGTTGAGATATGGCTCCTTCTTTGCATGATAGAGCTTTAACTTGCATTTGTGGAACTGTGTTCACATGCAATGATTTCTGGAATTTTCCTTAAGCACATGCAGTGATTTGCACAACTAATAATGTCTCTTTTATTAATGCAGTGGAGCCTGAGAGAGCATAGATCAGTCTCAAACCTCCAATATTGACTATTGGCCTTTTCCACAATCTCTGAATCTTTTGATGATAATATGTACTATAGAGGTTAGGATGTTTAAAGTCTTTGCAATTTTATGTTGAGCAACATTTTCCACATTTTAGACACAGTTGTTCATAGATTGGTGAACCTCTGACCATCTTTGCTTCTGAGAGACTCTGCTCTCTATGCTTTTTTTATACACATGTGGCTCGTTGAAAATTGATCCTCGAGCTGTTGTCATGAATACCACTTACTTTCCAGCCTTTGTACCCAGCTCCACCTTTTTGAGAGTGTGCTGACATCAATTTCTAAATGAGTTAAAAAAAATTAAATAATGTATAAAAAGTCTAATTTTCTTCTTCTGATCTGTGTTCTAGTTTCTGTGATGATAAAATAAATGACTTTTAGAGATTTCCAAATCATTGCATTCTTTACATTTTACATAATATCCAAACTTTTTTTTGGAGTTGGGGCTGTCCAGGACATTGCCACCTGAGCTGTTGGGGACCTAAGGGACAATGTCACATGCAGCAGGGTGTGGATGCGGAACAGCATCAGGTGATGTTGAGTGGGAAATTGAGCTGGCACAGGCAGGGGATGCGGCGACCGTGTGTATTGATTACGACACTGGATATGATGACCAACCTATGCAGCAGCAGGGAAGAAAGAGCTAGTAAGATGGCAGTCTACATGTCGATTGCTTTGGGTGACAAGCATAATTAGGAAAGGGTGACTGTTGGGAAGCTATGCGTTCAGAAGCAAATACACCAAGTTCCAAATTATTATGCAAATTATATTATCTCTGATTTTCCTAAGTGGTCGGTGCAAATGACAGTCAGTCAATAAAAGTCATCACCCGTTAGAGTAATACATCGAATTTTATTGAAGAAACGTCCCAATGATAAAATATAATCTCCAAAATGAAAAAAACTCAAAATGCACTGTTCCAATTATTAGCACAGTAGAATTTCTGAACATTGATATGTTTAAAAACTGAAAATGCTCATTGGAATTTGCAGCATTAGAGGTCACATTCACTGAACAAAAAAGCTATTTAACTCCAAAACATCCTAACAGGCCAAGTTACATGTTAACATAGGAACCATTCTTCGATATCACCTTGACAATTCTTGCATCCATTGAACTTGTGAGTTTTTGGAGAGCTTCTTCTTGGATTTCTTTGCATGAAGTCAGAATAGCCTCCCAGAGCTGCTGTTTTGATGTGAACTGCCTCCCACCCTCATAGATCTTTAGCTTGATGATACTCCAAAGGTTCTCTATAGGGTTGAGGTCAGGGGAAGATGGTGGCCACACCATGAGTTTATCTCCTTCTATGCCCATAGCAGCCAATGACTCAGAGGTATTCTTTGCAGCATGAGATGGTGCATTGTCATGAATGAAGATGATTTTGCTCCTGAAGACACGTTTCTGCTTTTTATACCATGGAAGGAAGTTGTCAGTCAGAAACTCTATACACTTTGCAGAGGTCATTTTCACACCTTCAGTGACCTTAAAGGGCCCTACCAGCTGTTTCCCCATGATTCCGGCCCAAAACATGACTTCTCCACCTCCTTGCTGACGTTGCAGCCTTGTTGGGACATGGTGGCCATCCATCTACCATCCACTACTCCATCCATCTGGACCATCCAGGGTTGCTCGACACTCATCAGTAAACAAGACTGTTTGAAAATTTGTCTTCATGTATGTCTGGGCCCACTGCAACCGTTTCTGCTTGTGAGCGTTGTTTAGGGGTGGCCGAATCGTAGGTTTATGCACCACAGCAAGCCTTTGAAGGATCCCACACCTTGAGGTTCGAGGGACTCCAGAGGCTCCAGCAGCTTCAAATATCTGTTTGCTGGTTTGTAATGGCTTTTTAGCAGCTGCTCTCTTAATCCGATGAACTTGCCTGGCAGAAACCTTCCTCATTCTGCCTTTATCAGCACGAACATGTCTGTGCTCAGAATCTGCCACAAATCTCCTAACAGTACGATGATCACGCTTAAGTTTTTGGGAAATATCTAATGTTTTCATCCCTTGACCAAGGCATTGCACTATTTGATGCTTGTCAGCAGCAGAGAGATCTTTTTTCTTTCCCATGTTACTTGAAAACTCTGGCCTGCTTAATAGTGTGGAACATCCAGTTTTCCTTTTATTGGGCTCACATGGCTAACTAATTATCACAGGTATCTGAGATTGATTTCAGTGATCCAAAGAACCCTGAGACACAATACCATCAATGGGTTTCATTTACAAAATAAAAAAAACGCTATGACACTTAAAACCAATTTGCATAATAATTTGGAACATGGTGTAGTGTATGACCAGTATCTTCTGCTCTTTGAAGTTATCTGTGAGCAGATGCCTACCATACTAACATCTAATCAGGAGATGCCTCAGAGTCATTGTCTACCTTTAACACATTTAAAGGGTCAGCCATGTTCCCTCTTTAGGCTTGAGAAATTAACCTCTTCAGGACCAGATCACTTTTTATATTGTACCTGTTTTTTTTTTCCTCTCCTTCTAAAGGGCGATATATTTATTATTTTTTCATCATCGAACACACATTGAGAGCTTGCTTTTTTCAGTGTGATTATGGCGATACAAAACTTATATAATTGTTTTTTATGTTTGGGCTGCCATTATCTCCGATCCATAACTAATTTACTTTTAAATCAGTGGTGCTACGTGAGGACTTCTTTTTCTGTAGCAAGCTGCAGTTTTTGTTGCTACAATTGATACATATGACATTTTGAAAAAAATTTTATTGCTTTCTTTGGGGAAGTTGTAATAATAAAAAAAAAATAATTCTGGATTTGTGCCAAATTAATCAAAGTGTCTGGCGATATTTGATACATTTGGTGCATCTTTTATATGTAACACTTCTGGCTATCGCTATATATCCACCCTCCCCCCTTTTTTTCTTCTTTTTTTTTTTTACTTTTGAAAGAGTCACTGATACAAAAGTCTTGGTAAATTCTCCACTAAGTTCTTTATTTTGTACAGAGTGGGTTATATATCTTTCATTTTCCTTATTTTTCTATATTACCTGTTTTTGTAGCCACTGTTATGATTCTGAAATAATACACACGACATATAGGTAATTATCTGTTATATTGTAACAAAGCATCAACTATACATTTTTTTTTTCATTTCAATACAAAAATAGCACCACAAATCATTGTAAAGTGTACAGCACCATAGTAACAGTGGAATATCCTTAGCACAATACACAAGCATCTTTGTGATCAGTTAGCACCATTGTAAAATGCTACAAAAAGCTCATTCATCCCATGCATCCGGCATACATACAAACCTAATGTATAGGGAAAGTCACTGGTTTGGTCTTGCTCGTTTTTCAACTGCTACACAGTAGTTAAATCTTAGAGGGAATCTGTTGGCAGGATTTCACCACCCAAACTGATAATATCTGCATGTAACACAAAGACAAGCCCAGCAATACCATTTCCCCTTTACTGAGAAATCAGCATTTCAATTGATATGCAAATGAGGGTGAAAAAGTACAGCAGATCTGAAGCCTCCGTCACTCCAGCTCTATTTGCTGTCCAGAGCCACCTGCTCCTGCTTCACTGACAGCCACTATGCTGTGTGACTTCAGGCAAAGGAGCCGTCCATCAAGCAGAAGGAGGCCCAGCTGGCCAGAGAATAGAGCTGGAGTGGAAGAGGCTTCAGCTCTACAGTAGTTTTTCACCCTCCTTTGTATATCAATTCAAACCCTGATTTCTCAGTAGCGGAGGAACAGACTGGCCATGTAAAGGTATTGTTGAACTTGTTTTTGAAAGCGCAACATAGGCTTATATTTTGTGGTGTTAAATCCTGCCGACAGTCCCTTCAAAAATTGGAATTGGAACATGTAATTTTTTATTTCGGTTGGCATATTCATGATTTGCTTTTTAGAGAACACTGCTCTGTCATCAGCCACACATTTGTTAAAACCATCCTTACCACCTTCCAATTTATCCCAGTTTATCACATGGAGGTTTTTTTAGGCAATCTAGAAGCAATCCTTTCTTGGAAAGTTTTTGGAGAAGTTTTTCTTTTTTTCTGAAGTGGTGTACAGAGTTTTGGAAGAGTTTTTTCAGCCTCCTATTTGTTTTTTCTTTTTTTTTTTTTACACCATGTTATTCAAAACATTCAGGAAAAAAAAAGTTACAAAAACTCCTCAGGTAAACATGGATTTCTCAAAGAAATTAATAGGAAGAGCTTTTCGAGCATTTTATAACACACTTTTTTGCACAGGAATATTAAGCACTCAAAAAACTCCTGAGTAAACATAGCCGGAGAGCTCATAGAGATCTGCCTGCAAGTACGACATTAGGGTGTCATCATTAAAGAAGTCTCATCAACATTTTTATTCCATGTAATAAGTATTTGGAGATTCACACCACATTTGTGCGTTCTGTTTGGCACACATGCAATTCTCCAGCATATGTCTCATTATCTCATATACAGCTCTGAGTGTGCTGGACTAATCCCAGCTCAACGTTTTCATGAATCAAACCTTTCTTAGTGTTAAATGCCCTTCTTGTACAAGCAACCACTAGAGTTTAGCTATGAAAGTCCCCTTTGAATTTCACCTTTTTCTGGTACACACACCTTTGTACCAGAGACAGGACTAGTAAGTTGTAGTTAGTACAATTTTCCACCAGATGTCAGTAAGTCCCAATACAATGAGGAGGAGGAGGTGAGCTAGCGGGATTGTCAGACTAATCTGACCGCTTATGTTCTGTCCTCCCCACAGTCTCTTAAATTAAGAACTATCAGAAATTCTATTTAAGGCTCTACAAATAAATGTGCTCACGGCACCTGAATCTCCTTTGTACAATGCCGATAACTTTGCTACTTATGATAATAATTATAGATTTTTATCACTACTACATCTCTGTGTTATATACAGAATTTAGCAATACGTTATATCTATATGTACAGGTTTCACATGTGGTATGCCTTGCCTTAGTGGTATAGATGTCCATATCTGAGCCAGTACAAATCTAATGGAAAGAAGAATATTGAGGACCTCCCGTCTATCTACTTAATGGCAATCTTTACTTACCTGCTGCTTTCAGAGTTGGCTTTATAACTAAAATATAAGAATAACAGGGCACATTTATGAAACTGTCTAAAAGAAAAATTGCCTTTGTTGTCCATAGACACCAATCAGCACAGCTTTCATTTTTTTTTTTTTGTGAGACTGAAAATTCAAAGCTGCACTTTGATTGGCTACTGTCTGCACCAAAGGGGTTTTCATTTTACTTTTTACCTATTGTTTGAGCCAATAGAATAGGAACATTACGTCACCATAGAATTGCCTCTGTAATACAATGGCTTCCTCCAATGGACTCCAGTTACAATGTGCATAGTGCAGGGAACAGAAGTAAAACTGCCTGGCAAATCATAAGATCGTAGCCACCATATGCACCTAGGAATGTGAAAATAATAATACATTAGAGCACGTGCGTCAAACTCTGGCCCGCAGGGAGAGTATGTTTGGCTCGCCATACCGGGCAGGTCCCTCAACAATTCTTGGCCTGCGATGCAGGTCGGGTATCCTGACACTTTCACCTGGCATCACCCTTTCAACTAGATCGCCATCCTAGATCAGCTGACGCTCCCTCTCCCATCATTCCCCCTTCTCAACGCAATGATGTCAGTACAACTCGTCCACTGTACTAAGATTTTACAGAGAATCTGAAGACACCATGAAGAGACCGGAGCAGCGGGAGAAAGAGCAGAGGTGAGTAATTTTTTTTTTTTTTTTTTAACTTGGGGTCCTTTATACTGTTTGGAGCACTATGTAAGGCCATTATACTGTATGCAGCACTATGTGGGCTCATTATACTGTATGAAGCACTATGTGGGGCTATTATACTGTATGGAGCACTATGTGGGCCCATTATACTGTATGGAGCACTATGTGGGCCCATTATACTGTATGAAGCACTATGAGGGGCCATTATACTGTATGGAGCACTATGTGGGCCCATTATACTGTATGAAGCACTATGCGGGCCTATTATACTGTATGAAGCACTATGAGGGGCCATTATACTGTATGGGGCACTATGTGGGGCCTTTATACTGTATGGAGCACTTTCTGTGGCTTTTGTTTTGCATCATACTTTATTATCTGTATTCAAGGTTTTTTATTCTTTGTTATTAAATATTTAAATTAGGCTTTTTACTGTTCTTACATAACATTATTCCAAATGGTTATTCTAAGATCTATTAATTAAAATGTACTTTGTTCATGGGACAACCCCTTTAAGTTTGTTTCCATATGAAAAAGTTCATCATTTATTTCCTCAATTGTAGACATTTTTTTAAATAAATATCAAGGTTGACCCGCAACTTTGTCCAAGATTTTCATTTTGGCCCTCTGTGTATATGAGTTTCCTGCATTGGAGTAATGCTTAAAGAAAACTGATATACTGCTGGCTACATGCAGACACCACTGGGATACAGTAGATTTACACAGCTTCTGTGTGTAGCATTACAATATCACTTAGTGGTGGTTGTAGGTAATAGATGACAGGTCGCAGGGAAGCAGTTCAGTGGCAGCTCCTTCCAACCAGATAACGCTCCTCCTGTGCCCCGTTTCTAGGAAGTTTCAGCACTGATATAGGATTCTGATTCTTTCTACAAGTGACGCTGCTTAGGCCGGGGCTACAGGGTGACTTTGGCCAAGACACAGTTTGTGGTATGCTGCCGTTACATCATGGCATAACATGCGACCCACTAAATACCACAACAAGCAAGTTACAAAAAATGGAAACCAGTGGGATTTTGTTTTGCAATTTCTAATTTGTACCAGTGTCACTGTGTAGCCCCAGCCTAAGGTGGATCATAAGCTGCACCTTGGATGCATTTTATAACTGAAGTCCTATAAGCCCCCATATGTTTGTATCCTGCTACAATATAAGGACGGAATATAAAACAGTCGCAAAAAAATATATACAAGAAGATATACAGTACATAGAAGCTGATACAATATCCAAATGTTGTAGAACCCTTAAAAGTTAAAGGGTCCATATGACAGGAGCTGTGGAAGACTTTCCACCTGTCAAAAAAAATAAAGACACAGAACTAAAAAAAAAGTATATGAGCATTAACACAAGAATGGAGAACAGTGATCAGGTAATTGTAGGGAACATAATAAAGTAGTGGTATGAACACAGTTCTGCTGTGCCCATTGCCAATCACACTGTAGTGCATTTTCTGGAATGAAAGCAAACACTATAACAACCACATATCTGCATCCAAAATTATAATAATGTAGTTTCTTCCATTAATCTGATAGAATGTGTGTTAAAATAACTAATACTCATATGGTCAATTCCTCCCGTCCTAGTGCTGTCTTTCTGATTGTGCACCATTTCTTGTTCCTTTAGGTGCAGTGATCTTGTGCTGTACATCCACTACATCACTGGCCTCAGCAGTGTCCCAGCACGTATGGTACAGGACCACTGAGGCTACGTATTGCCTGCAGCGGTCTCATATGAATGGAGAATAGTGGAAAAAGTGTGGCAGGAACTGAACAGGTGAGTACTGGTTAAAGAGAGTGTCCACACAAACCGACAGTCCAAGCCAAGCACAGATGCCCGATGCAACCTTGAGGTGGCCAAACAATTTAGTTCACTCTCCCAGCTGAATATTTTTATCCATCTATGCCAACCTCTTCCTTGATTGACAGCTCTGGCTTTACAGGAACCACAGAAGGGCAGTTAGATGCAGAAAAAGCAGTGGGAACGTGCACTGAGCTGCTCAGCCACATCAAGAATATACTGCACACGTGCTTGGTTTGAACAGTCATTTTGTGCAGACAAACTACCTTTGATTTATTATTTTAACACATTTGCTACTTACTTTATTTTTTAAATTCCCAATAACCCCTTAAATGCTGTATTCATCCACCTTTGTGGATTCATCGGTTGCCTTCTATATAGTGTCACCTAGGACTCTGTAGTAAGACTGCATGGCCGAACGCAGTAAAACAGTAACTGATGCAGGACCCCATACAGCTCCTGGTCCCGTTGTTGCCGATTTCGGTTACATACAAGCACCAATATTAAAGAAACAGTTCCTTATAAATGTTACATAAGTTACAAGCTACAGAACTGCGAAGTATGCCAGCTCATAGGTGACAAGGAGAAGAATACATGAGTGGTGTATTTCTAGAAGACACTGCTGTCCTGGCACATTGCACAGTAAGCTGCATAGCATGCTGCGCCCCCATAGTCACATTATACAATAGCTGTAACATTAGGAAGAGCCTGGCGGATTTACTGTATGTCTAATATTCACGGAGTGACAGTAAAAAGAGAAGAAAACACAGGCCGGGAGCCATTGCTATACAGATAACTCATCAGTGTGCAAATATTCATCACCCACTAAGCACCTTAGTACGGACACGGCCTCAGGTCAGCCACCACTTTACAGCTACTGATCGCAGATAACTCATTGTGCAACTGGAACTCATAGAAGAATGTCTTTTTGGATGTTTTTTTTTTTTTGTTACATTTTTGGCCAAATCACTAAAATATATCACAGTTTCTCCAGTCTGCTTGATTTGCCTGAGAATACGTTTGCATAATCCAGATTAAGTCATTTAGCATGTTAAACATCCAGGAGACAATCGGTGAAGCAGAAGAACAAGCTCAGCATTATACAGAGCATGTGACACTTGTTCTGTGATTTTAGATCTGACGACATGGCCCCCTGTTATCGTTACCCAGCACCATTGTGTTCAAGTCTTGTTTTGCTGATTGTAGCACTTCTGTCCTGTGTGCAGTGCTCTGCTCAGCGCTGGGGTCACTAGCTTTGTGGCTGCAGCTTGGTGGCGTAGAAGTCCCTGCATGTCTGGCAGCAGCGCTGGTACCATCTCATATCCTGACACAGGTTCTTTTCTCGCACAACTCTGCAGTACACTGTCCATTGGTCACCTGTACACTTGTAGGTCAGAGCCGCTGGAAGAATAGGGAATAAAGAATAATACATCATACTATATCACAAACCACTAGCAATGGATGTAAGTAATTACTGTTTAATTTGGGTGGCACCAAGAGTCTTGCCATATTACATCACCTTTAGGGTATGTCCATATGGTAGGGGGAAAAAAATCAACTGCAAAGTTTGGCACAAAATTCCTAAGTTTTACACTCCGCACATTTGCCACAAATTTGTAAAGGGTGAAATCTGTGGAGAAAATCTCCAGAAATAAGTTGACATTTTCTTATATGTAAATGAGCTGTTTAGATCAATTGGCCGGACATAGATCTCCCTGAGAATCGGCCTCCAGAGCTTATTTTAAATTAAAAAGGGCGTTACCAGTGTGAGACGTAATGACTGACAGTCTGCTCTCCTGATCCACATGTCTCACACTGGTAATTCCACTTTCATTTTAAATAAACTCTGGAATCAGATTCTCAGGGGATCTATTTCCGTCCACAAATCTTAATAGCTCATTTACATATTATTCAGTTTCCTATGGCCTGCATACCCATATAGACCATGTAGGACGGTTATTCTTACGGACAGATTTCCTTAGAAAGCTCATCCACTTTGCTGTACCTGTAATTCATTGTGTGTTCACCACCCACAAGTTCAGATGCAAAATCTTCCAGCATTTATGCTACTTTTGAATGAACCCAAATAATGCATAGTGCTTTGACAGTGGTTGGCAGTATAACCAATACAGTAAGGCCACAGGATGCCCACTCAGTGCTGATAGTTATGTAGTAATACGATATATTTATATTCCCAGGGAAGTATTGAATGGTCTAGAAATCTCCCTACACCAACTTGGCGCACTATACAGAAGAAAAGTTACCTCTTAGACCAGTGTTTCTTTACTCCAGTTCTCAAGACCCACCAACAGGTCATGTTTTCAGGATTTTCTTAGTGTTGCATAGATGATGGAATTAATTCTTGAACAGGTGATGAAATTATCACCTGTGCAATACTTAGGATATCCTGAAAACTTGACGTGTTGGTGGGTCTTGAGGACTGGAGTTGAGGAACACTGTCTTAGACCCTGCCAGAAGCCTCTGACATAGGCAAATTAGCTCTCCTTCTTTGCACTGATGAGGTACAAACCCCCCGAAACACATGTCTGAAAGTGAAGTGTCTGCTTTGGCTTCTTACCCTAAGTCATGTGGCTTTTAGGATTGCTACATCCAATAGTTGGCACCAGAGTTCCTGCCCTCGTCCTCTCTGAAGAAGCCCCTTGCATATAGTAATTGGGTAATGCCTAAACAATAGTGCTAGCTGCAAAGTAGTATCTAAAAAGTGCTGTCAGCACAGCAATCCAGTGTCACAGGTTGTTCCTATGTGACTTTGTTCCCCTATACCGGTCTCTGCTCTTAGACGCTTTGGAAGAATGAATTGAAAACTATTTTCCATCCTTCCTACATCTTCTTAACAACCAAACAATAGGAGTCTTTCCATATTACCAACCGAGTCTGGGAGACGTGATGGTGTTGGCATTCATTTTTTCATTGCAGGCTTCTTGGTGACATTGTCTGTAGGCCACTGGCTTGGACAAGAAGGAACATTCATTTCCGTGGCGACCAGTCACCTTGTGCATACACTGTACCACACGAGACTGCAAGCCTTTCCCACATGTGGAAGAGCACTGTAAATGGAAAACAGGGTGAAAAGGGGACACCACTGCTACAAAAGTATATATTCACACAGAACAATGACAAAAGCCAGTAAAACAAATACACATGAGGCAAAAACCTCAAAACCTTGTGCAGTATAATGAAAACTATTGTTTTCCGTTATCAGCCAGTACTGGCTGGGAAAGGGCTGACTGTAGCATTATTGCACCTGTAATTGTGAATTATTAAGACAATATAAGCAAAAAAGAAATGATGCGGCACTCACCCATGTACTGTGAACTTCTTTATTCAATCTCCATTAAAGGAGAAGTCGTGGGGGACAGGCAGGGAGAGGAGGTGTGCAGGGAAAAAGGACGGCCGTTGAAGCGTTGAACACGCGAAACGGCCATCGTCCTTTTTCCCTGCACACCTCCTCTCCCTGCCTGTCCCCCACGATTTCTCCTTTAATGGAGACTGAATAAAGAAGTTCACAGCACATGGGTGAGTGCCGCATCATTTCTTTTTTGCTTATATGATCATTGTGTCATTTCTGGATGCTGAGCACCATATACTCACAGCTGTCTGACTACCAAGGGTCAGCTATCAGAATCCCCATAGACAAGCGATTGGATTGTTGGCTGAGTTATCCTGGTGCCGTTCACTCTCTATCTTGTTTTGAATTATTAAGATGTTCTAAATAAATGATGCACTGATAATAGCAGATATCTGAAATCATTGCATTTGTGGAGCAAGACCAAATTCACAGCCAGGGGCCTAACTACTAATTAAGAATTAGGTATTGTGAATGCTTTTGTGTAGCCCTGGTGTGAAGGCACACACAGTACCCTGGAGGATGTGCGGAGAGGTAACAGTTTAATGCTCAATAAACATTCACTCCATCACACACTTGGACACACCCATAGGGTATGTAGCCAGTAGTTAGTCAGTTTCCTGTCGAGAGACAGGCCAGTTCAGTCTGTGAGAGCAGTCTGTGCAGGAGGGAAGAAGAGTTAGCAGCAGAAACTTCAGTCTCCTGTCCCAAGGACAGTGGAGTTCAGTCGACGTGCTCCTGAACTAGAAGAATACTGAGCATCTGTAGCGAGCTCTAAGGAAGAAGCAAGAAGGGACTGACTTGCATTACCCTAGGAAGTGTGGAGTGCTTATGCTACAAGCGCGAACAGGGCGAAGGGCGCAGTGGAAGAAGATATAGCAGTGCATTAAGGATTGGACTATCCTGCACATTGTTACCGGTCACTGGGGACCGAAGTGCCATTACAGCTTCAGGCGTAGTGGTAGAAAAACCAGAGTCTTACTGGACCTTAGGTCGCAGAAAGCAGCCCTTGGAGTGTCGGTACGTAACTGGGGTCAGGGAGAGTGGGAACCTTGAGTCGATGCAGGACAACAGTAGGAACTCAGCTCTCTCAAAGGAAGGCTCCGACCACAAAGCTGACCGGGCAGTACAGCTAAGGAGTTAGCTGGAGAATTCGGAGTGAACTTAGCTCTATGCTAGTTGGACTCATAATATTGGAAGTAAAGGAGGCCCCTAACCTGTTCAGCTGTTATCTCGAAGCACATCCTCCACCCGACCAGCCTCCCTGGGACCTGCCTTATCATCTGACAAGTAAAAGGTATGGAAAGACGCTGGATGGTGTGAGACTGATTTATTTATCTGCACCCGACATCATTAATTCCATAGACTTTGAGGGACCAGTCCCACCTGTAGGGGACCCGACATCTAGCTGCCACACCATCCCCTCAGAGATCTACAGCAGCGCTGGTCTTAATGATCAGAGAACTACAGGTGGCGTCACGAACTGTTATACACCTATCCCCTGTAAATATTCCCCCCAACATACGCCTGACCGCCAGGGCCACAGACCGAGCCACCGCTACCTGTGACAACCCCATAGACTTCCATGGGCTCGGCTCTGAGTACCCCATTGCTCTGGTAACCCACAATTGTGGTGCGGGTCACAACAAAAACTTGGCGTCACGAACAGGATGCGAAACTCGCAAAATTGCGAGCCCTGTGTGCCTGTGGAGGTGTTTTTGTGGAAAAGGACTGTTTGCTATTTTTGGCGCTAAAATCCGCCATTTTGCCGCCAAATTCGCGCCCTCAGGCGCTGGAGAAGAAGGTGGGCGTGGATTCGTGGGCGTGTGCCCCCCTGTGGCGCGAAGAGAATGCCTGCCCTCTCAAAGTGCTATTACAATATGCGATCCTGCCCTACAGCAAAGGAGGTCCGCCTCCTCTTCACCTTCCCTGCGAAGAGGAGGAGACGCAAACCCCGCCTCCACGGAAGAGACCGGACGGCTCTGGTAGAAGAAGAGAGACTGTTCTAGAACATCATGGAGGCAGGACGTGTGCAGCCGAGCAGGGAAGCGGTGGAAGGCAGGCCCCGTTCCCCAGCCAAGCTGCCACTAGAACCAGAACCATCTGTGGTCCTGCACCTGCAGCAAGCCTTGCTGGAGATTGGAGAGGAAAATGCAAGGTTAAAGAAGATGATCTTGCAACAACCTGGCATGGAGGAGACAGAAAGACGCTGGCGTGCCCAGATACAGCGGCTGCTGTGGGACGCAGTGTTCTCTCCTACAAGCATAATGCCGTCTCCTGATTTCCCAAGTTCCCTGCTGAAGAAAGCTGAAGGAAAACCGGAGGCCGCCCCCAAAAGTGCTGTACCTGATCCCACCGGAGGAGAGGTGGAAGCGAAGGAGGCTGAGGAGGTCCTGCCCGTTCCGGAGTGCCAGCCCGGCAAGGAGGCCGCAGCAGATTACAGATCCCCGGTAGGGACACCGGAGGAAACCCAGCCGTCTGTGATGGAGCAGCGACAGCAGCAGGTTAGTGCGTCCCCAACTGAGCCATTGCGCACACCTGCTTCCTGCTCTGCATCACACCAGCATTGTGCATCGGCATCGCCCCCTGCGTACACCTCTACATCGCAACCTGCGACCCATTCCACATCGCAATCAGCGGTCTACACGACGTCGCGCACGGCGATTATTTCTGCATCACGAGAGAAAGTGGCTATTACAGCGACGCAGACAGCGTCTCACAAGGAGGAAGCGCCCGGCGTGCCCCAAGCGGTTCGCACAAGGACTGTTGCGACCCAAACCCTGATAGCAGGTCACGACCTATTTGTCATGTGCTCTAAAGAGCATCGCATTGTTCCAGCCCCCGGGATGGAAAGTGTAACTGAAGTTAGCAAGAAAATGTGAAGAACGGTAGGACCCAGACAGGGTTTACCGCAACTAAGAAGATGTAAAAAGTTTTTGATAAAAGAAATAATTGCTGTTTTGCACTTTATTGCCAAATGTATCTATGTTTTCTATAATGAGTAGAATGCCCGGCTGGGTACCAGAATGAAAATTTGAAAAAGTTGAGTGCATAGTTTTGCATCAAATACCCTGGTTGGGTAAATACCGTGAGAAGTATAATGTGAGTTTCAGAAGTTACCAATATGTGTCTTTTATTATGTCATGGACTTTGAGGTTGAGGACTGTGCCAGCCCAGAACTTATCATTGTACATAGTTGCGCTTCGGTGCACAATATTGGTTTTACATGAAACCACAACTACCTCTGAATATAAAACCCGTGTGGTGTGGCACTGAGCGAGGTCTGCAGCCAGATGTCCTGCAGCCCACCCAGGACCCACGTTGAAGGTTTGGTGCGGGTCCTTCACAAGAATATTGTTGATATGATATATTTATGGAAAGTATGTTTTGTATTTTTCTATGTCTAATGTTTGAATGCAACGTTTAAGAAATTCTTACCTCCCGGATGGGAAGAGTTTAATGTTTATTGTTAATATAAAACAAAATGTCTTCTTGTATTTCACAGCCCGGGAGTGCTGTATTTTACCATGGGGGAATGTGTAGCCCTGGTGTGAAGGCACACACAGTACCCTGGAGGATGTGCGGAGAGGTAACAGTTTAATGCTCAATAAACATTCACTCCACCACACACTTGGACACACCCATAGGGTATGTAGCCAGTAGTTAGTCAGTTTCCTGTCGAGAGACAGGCCAGTTCAGTCTGTGAGAGCAGTCTGTGCAGGAGGGAAGAAGAGTTAGCAGCAGAAACTTCAGTCTCCTGTCCCAAGGACAGTGGAGTTCAGTCGACGTGCTCCTGAACTAGAAGAATACTGAGCATCTGTAGCGAGCTCTAAGGAAGAAGCAAGAAGGGACTGACTTGCATTACCCTAGGAAGTGTGGAGTGCTTATGCTACAAGCGCGAACAGGGCGAAGGGCGCAGTGGAAGAAGATATAGCAGTGCATTAAGGATTGGACTATCCTGCACATTGTTACCGGTCACTGGGGACCGAAGTGCCATTACAGCTTCAGGCGTAGTGGTAGAAAAACCAGAGTCTTACTGGACCTTAGGTCGCAGAAAGCAGCCCTTGGAGTGTCGGTACGTAACTGGGGTCAGGGAGAGTGGGAACCTTGAGTCGATGCAGGACAACAGTAGGAACTCAGCTCTCTCAAAGGAAGGCTCCGACCACAAAGCTGACCGGGCAGTACAGCTAAGGAGTTAGCTGGAGAATTCGGAGTGAACTTAGCTCTATGCTAGTTGGACTCATAATATTGGAAGTAAAGGAGGCCCCCAACCTGTTCAGCTGTTATCTCGAAGCACATCCTCCACCCGACCAGCCTCCCTGGGACCTGCCTTATCATCTGACAAGTAAAAGGTATGGAAAGACGCTGGATGGTGTGAGACTGATTTATTTATCTGCACCCGACATCATTAATTCCATAGACTTTGAGGGACCAGTCCCACCTGTAGGGGACCCGACATCTAGCTGCCACACCATCCCCTCAGAGATCTACAGCAGCGCTGGTCTTAATGATCAGAGAACTACAGGTGGCGTCACGAACTGTTATACACCTATCCCCTGTAAATATTCCCCCCAACATACGCCTGACCGCCAGGGCCACAGACCGAGCCACCGCTACCTGTGACAACCCCATAGACTTCCATGGGCTCGGCTCTGAGTACCCCATTGCTCTGGTAACCCACAATTGTGGTGCGGGTCACAACACTTTCCCTAGGGCTCTCGGTGATGTCATTGTTCTTCACATTTAATAGGCAACACATGTGATTTTATAGAAGGACTACTTGCTGTTTCCGCGATTCATTAGGTTAAATATGTAAAGTTTTTCAGGCACAGAGTCTATGAAGACTTTGTAATCAACTAACCTTGGACCAGTCTCCAGTCTTCCACTCATAGCAGCCAGTGTAGTCCTCACATTCCTCCTCCTCTCTTGGCCTTGTAGCAGAATCACATTTACCCCTGGTATTGGTGCAGGAAATTTGCCTCTTCTTGGTGCCCCGGCCACAGTCAGTAGAGCACTAAAATACACATTACGAATATGGAAAGAGGTTGGATGAGCTCGACAAACAGCGCTACTGATGTGTCCTTCAGTACATCATGGCATCCCCCATCCTGGAGAATCTAATGTCAGAACTATGCATTGTGCCATCTCCTGTTATTCCTCCTGGAACTGTGTAATTAAACTACCAACTTCATGTTACCATTCTACTTGTCAATTGTGTCACTAGACAGTCTAATGTTGTAAATCAGTGTTGCGAAAAGTATCCTACCACTGGGTATCTACAGCTTCTATGCAAACCCACACCATACCAAGCTAAAAGTATCCTACCACTGGGTATCTACAGCTTCTATGCAAACCCAAACCATACCAAGCTAAAAGTATCCGACCACTGGGTATCTACAGCTTCATTGGCAATCCCACATCCTACCAAGCTAAAAACCCACCACTGTTCTACCTTCTATGCAAACCAACATACATTAAAGCTAAAAGTATCCTACCACTGGGTATCTACAGCTTCTATGCAAACCCAAACCATACCAAGCTAAAAGTATCCTACCACTGGGTATCTACAGCTTCTATGCAAACCCAACCATACCAAGCTAAAAGTATCCTACCACTGGGTATCTACAGCTTCTATGCAAACCCACACCATACCAAGCTAAAAGTATCCTACCACTGGTTATCTACAGCTTCTATGCAAACCCAACCATACCAAGCTAAAAGTATCCTACCACTGGGTATCTACAGCTTCTATGCAAACCCACACCATACCAAGCTAAAAGTATCCTACCACTGGGTATCTACTGCTTCTATGCAAACCCAAACCATACCAGCTAAAAGTATCCTACCACTGGTATCTACAGCTTCTATGCAAACCCACACCATACCAGCTAAAAGTATCCTACCACTGGTTATCTACAGCTTCTATGCAAACCCACACCATACCAAGCTAAAAGTATCCTACCACTGGTTATCTACAGCTTCTATGCAAACCCACACCATACCAAGCTAAAAGTATCCTACCACTGGGTATCTACAGCTTCTATGCAAACCCACACCATACCAGCTAAAAGTATCCTACCACTGGGTTATCTACAGCTTCTATGCAAACCCACACCATACCAAGCTAAAAGTATCCTACCACTGGGTGTCTACAGCTTCTATGCAAACCCACACCATACCAAGCTAAAAGTATCCTACCACTGGGTATCTACAGCTTCTATACAAAGCCATATATCTCCGTGGTTACAGACTACAATCTGTGTAGTCTGATCTTGTGGTCTTACTATCTTCCATCTGTCCGCTGCATCTTGATGAGATGTATCTGTCACAGTACTTACATAAGAAATGGAGGAAACACTGCCATACAACATTTTATTTATGGTTAACAGAACCGCTCTAGAATAGGATTTTACAGAAAAACTTACATTTTATTTGATGAACATCATGTATGAGTCTGACATATAATGCTATAAGAAAAGCTCTTCCCTGGTGCACTGATATATAACACTGCCTTTGGGCAAAAATTTGATCTGTGAGCTGAAGTGACTGAACAGTGGCCAACATGAGAAATAAACCCTCAAATCAGAGCTGCAACAAAAGACATTCTTCATGTAGTATTTGGAAATCGTCCCATTTCATTTTTTGTAAGTCGTGACATGCTGACCTTCATTCGGAAGTAATTCCTTAATAATGAACATAAAGTAGCAGAAACAATTTGTGCCAACTTCAAAGCAGAATCATTCATTTTTGGGAAATATGATTCCATGAACTAAACTTTGTCCTAAAACGTGGCACCGCGTCTGACCCTGGTCTTACTGTAAGATGGGTCCATCTATAAGCTGATGATCAATACAAAAAAGGGCGACAATTGCCACTTATATCATTATCATGTTGTCACTAAATGAGCCCAACTGTACTGACTTACAGACTCCATCAGGCGCTGTACAGACGGAGATAGTCAATGTAAAAATACCTCTGCATGTATGGGGTCTGAACTGCTGTCGAGATTTTGTTAGATATTTACAGAATCTGATGGTAAAAAACAACTCTGAGGCTGCGATTCATCATGTTTCTTGTGCTGTGTTTTTGTCTAGTTTTGTGTGTTTTGCGCCTTTTGATTTGTTTGCACCCAATTCATTTTTCTATTTGAGCCCTTTTGACATCTATTTTCTATTTGTTCCTTTTTGTTTCTTCCACTTTGTGAGTGGAGTATAGCAATTACAGATGATTCATCAATTTGTGGACTTTTTAAAAAGTTGCATAATTTGGGGCAACTTCACTCCAATTTGCCCTCGGTGTGGTTTTATGCATATCTTTAAAAGGTCACATTTTTTCTGACGTTTTGAAAAAGTTGCGACTTTTAGCTAAAAGAAAAGTTGCAAAAATGGTTAGTAATAGGAAAAAGCTCATGTTTTGCTTTGCTCCAAATTCATCAACAACTATGATGAATTTGGCTTGGCTTGGCGCTATTAATATGAACAGATACCACACAACAAAAAAAGAAAGATGATTGAAAAAAAAAAAACGCAAATCATGAATCGGGGCCTAAAAGTCCACATGATTTAGTCCTATGCACTAGAATGGAATGCTATTAAAGGGAATCTGTCACCCCAAAATTGCCATATCAGATAAAGATATGGCTGAATAGTGCGTCCCATAACAAAGCTAACGGTGGGTATCATATATCATGATACTCCCGTTTTCAGATCAAAATACCTTTGTAAACTTCGCTTTTTTCCCTGTCAATCAGGGCAGTCAGGTCAGGAGGGTGGCGGTTTCCATGTCCTCACCCCCCCGCTCCTCGGCATCCGTTGCGTATCGCCATCTGTGAATCCCACAGACGGCGTTCAGCTTCCCGCAATTGCGCAATTCAAATTCGGGCGGCGCATGCGCAGTGTGCTTTGCCCGACAGTGGGCAAAGCATAAAATCAGTACAGCACATGCGCTGCTTTTTCCTTGCCCCGGAAATGACTGCTTGCCTTGGACGACTTCCGGGGCAAGGAAAAAGCAGCGCATGCGCTGTACTGATTTTATGCTTTGCCTACTGTTGGGCAAAGCACACTGCGAATGCGCCGCCCGAATTTGAATTGCGCAATTGCGGGAAGCTGAACGCCGTCTGTGGGATTCACAGACGGCGATACGCAACGGATGCCTAGGAGCGGGGGGGGTAAGGACAGAGAAAACGCCGCCCTCCTGACCTGACTGCCATGATTGACAGCGAAAAATACCAACTTTACAAAGGTATTTTGATCTGAAAACGGGGCTATCATGATATATGATACCCACCGTTAGCTTTGTTATGGGATGCACTATTCATCCATATCTTTATCTGATATGGCAATTTTGGGGTGACAGATTCCCTTTAAAGGGAACCTAACAGCTGAAACATGCTACACAATCCACGGGCAGCATGTATCAGACCGTGTCTGCAGGATTTCAGCCATACATGTTTAACGCTGAAATGCTGTGGTGTTTCAAAGAAAAACATCGTTTTTAATAGCTGCCAGGAACCGAGCTGAGTTGAAAACTAGTCTCTCCCTGCCTGCGTGTATAGGAACAGACCTGTTGCTCTAGAGCAGCGGGCGGGGAGAAGCTGCTGGGGACCTACCTGTCCGACTAGTTTCTTGCAGAGCCCCGTGGCTTTGGACCAATGTTTTTCTTTGAGTTAAATATATATGGCTGAAATCATACAACCAGTGTCTGATACATGCTGCTTGTGGATCGGGCAGCATGTTTCAGTTTTCAAGGTTCCCTTTAAAGTTCCCTTTAAAGAAGTATCTGCTGCGGAATTTGTACAGTGGAAAATCTGGGCCGTTTCATTGTGCAAATGACGCACATTTCACCCTATGCATTGCAATGAGTGAAATCTGCAGCATAAATTAACATCCTGCAAATTTTCCATCCACAGTGACGGTTAATTTACACGGTTTGTCGTTTCCGCAGCCGGTGGATGACATTTTTTAAGCCTGCATCCCCCATTCTCTGCCACACAGCAGCATCCATGCCTCTTATGCAAATACCCGAATACAGCTACGTGCATGAGAGTGTAAAACAGCCAAAACTTCACTAATCCACAGCAGTTTGCCACAATTTTGAGAAAATCTCAGCAAAAAATGTTTTATGACTCCTAATGTGTAAATATGCCATTGTGATTAAGTATTAAATGGATTGTAATGAAAGTCTGTAGTCATGTGCGTGACTGCAAACAGCCAAATCGCGATGACATCCATGTGCTGAGCGTGCTACTAGCGATGTGCTTCATTCTATAGAACAGTCTATCTGCTCCCCAGCCCATAATTACTAATGATTCACAAAAGGAGAACTGAACTAGGGAGGACTGGAGATCATTGACTCTAGAAGGTGACAGGTAGTTTTTGCTAAACATATACACATTATATGACAAATGTTTATACAATGACATCAAACTCCACATAACACTTTAAGAAGGCTGTACTGTTATGAAATCCTCACCTTTAACCACTCTGAAGCCTCCCAGATGGACAGGCAGTCTTGACCTTCACATGGCTGTCTGGTTGCAGGTTTGGGTCCTGTGCAGTAAATATCCCGGGTGTTGACATATGTGCCATTCTGCAGCTGGAAGACACAGGTCACCTCCCTCTGCTGAAAGCCTTTTTCACAGGTGGCTGAGCACTGACCCCAGGGACCGGTCACCCATCTGAGGAATGAAAGAACTATATAGTATGCAAATGACATTGATACCTGAGCTGATAATGATGACTGCAATTTTTAAATGATTTGTCCAGAGCTACAAGTGCTTCTCAATACGGTAATTATATCATCAAAAAGTTAATTTATTTCAGTTCAATACAAGAAGTGAAACTCATATATTATATAGAGTCATTACACACAGAGTGATCTATTTCAAGTGTTTATTTCTGTTAATGTTGATGATTATGGCTTTCAGCCAATGAAAACCCAAAAGTCATTATCTCAGGAAATTAGAATACTTTATAACACCAGCTTGAAAAATGATTTTAAATCAGAAATGTTGGCCTACTGAAATGTATGTTCAGTAAATGCACTCAATACTTGGTCGGGGTTCCTTTTGCATCAATTACTGCATCAATGTGGAGTGGCATGGAGGCGATCAGCCTGTGGCACTGCTGAGGTGTTATGGAAGCCCAGGTTGCTTTGATAGCAGCCTTCTGCTCATCTGCATTGTTGGGTCTGGTGTCTCTCATCTTCCTCTTGACAATACCCATAAATTCTCTATGGGGTTAAGGTCAGGCGAGTTTGCTGGCCAATCAAGCACAGTTTAAACCAGGTATTGGTACTTTTGGCAGTGTGGACAGATGCCAAGTCCTGCTGGAGAATGAAATTTCCATCTCCAAAAAGGTTGTCAGCAGAGGGAAGCATGAAGTGCTCTAAAATTTCCTGGTAGACGGCAATGCTGACTTTTGTCTTGATAAAACACAGTGGACCTACACCAGCAGATGACATGGCTCCGAAAACCATCACTGATAGAGCATCTTGGATTGTGTGCCTCTCCACTCTTCCTCCAGACTCTGGGACCTTGATTTCCAAATGAAATGCAAAATTTACTTTCATCTGAAAACAACACCTTGGACCACTGAGCAACAGTCCAGTTCTTTTTCTCCTTGGCCCAGGTAAGATGCTTCTGGCGTTGTCTATTGGTCATGAGTGGCTTGACACAAGGAGTGTGACACTTGTAGCCCATGTCTTTGATATGTCTGTGTGTGGTGGCTCTTGAAGCAATGACTCCAGCAGCAGTCCACTCCTTGTGAATCGTCTCCAAATTTTTGAATGGCCTTTTCCGAACAATGATTTCAAGGCTGCGGTTAATCCGATTTTTTTGTGCACCTTTTTCTACCACACTTTTTCCTTCCAATGAACTTAATATGCTTGGATATAGCACTCTGAGAACAGCCAGCTTCTTTAGCAATGACCTCTTGTGGTTTACCCTCCTTGTGGAGTGTGTCATTGACTGCCTTCTGGACATCTGTCAAGTCAGCAGTCTTCCCCATGATTGTGGAGCCTACTGACACAGACTAAGGGACCTTTTTAAATGCTTAGGAAGCCTTTGCAGGTGTTTTTTGCTAATTATTCTAATTTACTGAGATAATGACTTTTGGGTTTTCATCAGCTGTAAACCATAATCATCAACATTAACAGAAATAAACACGTGAAATAGACCACTCTGTTTGTAATGACTATATAATATGAGTCACTTTTTGTATTGAAGAACTGAAATAATTTAACTTTTTGATGATATTCTAATTTTGTGAGAAGCACCTGTATATAAATACAATGTACCTGTGATTTCATGTAACTTTCAGAAAATACAGTGCCTTGCGAAAGTATTTGGCCCCCTGGAACTTTTCAACCTTTTCTCACATATCATGCTTCAAACATAAAGATACCAAATGTAAATTTTTGGTGAAGAATCAACAAGTGGGACCCAATTGTGAAGTTGAACGAAATTTATTGGTTATTTTAAATTTTTGTGGAAATACAAAAACTGAAAAGTGGGGCGTGCAATATTATTCAGCCCCTTTAACTTAATACTTTGTTGCGCCACCTTTTGCTGCGATTACAGCTACAAGTCGCTTGGGGTATGTCTCTATCAGTTTTGTACATCGAGAGACTGAAATTTTTGCCCATTCTTCCTTAGCAAACAGCTCGAGATCAGTGAGGTTGGATGGAGATCGTTTGTGAACAGCAGTTTTTAGCTCTTTCCAGATTCTCGATTGGATTTAGGTCTGGACTTTGACTTGGCCATTCTAACACCTGGATACGTTTATTTTTGAACCATTCCATTGTAGATTTTGCGTTATGTTTGGGATCATTGTCTTGTTGGAAGACAAATCTCCGTCCCAGTCTCAGGTCTTTTGCAGACTCCAAAAGGTTTTCTTCAAGAATGGTCCTGTATTTGGCTCCATCCATCTTCCCATCAATTTTAACCATGTTCCCTGTCCCTGCTGAAGAAAAGCAGGCCCAAATCATGATGCTGCCACCACCATGTTTGACAGCGGGGATGGTGTGTTCAGGGTGATGAGCCATGTTGCCTTTACGCCAAACCTATCATTTGTCATTGTTGCCAAAAAGTTCGATTTTGGTTTCATCTGACCAGAGCACCTTCTTCCAGATGTTTGGTGTGTCTACCAGGTGGCTTGTTGCAAACTTTGAATGACACTTTTTATGGATATCTTTGAGAAATGTCTTTCTTCTTGCCACTCTTCCATAAAGGCCAGATTTGTGCAGTGTACAGTCATGGCCAAAAGTTTTGAGAATGACACAAATATTAATGTTTACAAAGTCTACTGCTTCACTTTTTCTAATGGCAATGTGCATATACTCCAGAATGTTATAAAGAGTGATCAGCTTAACAGCAATTACTTGCAAAGTCAATATTTGGCTAGAAAATGAACTTTATCCCCCAAAACACATTTCAACATCATTGCAGCCCTGCCTTAAAAGGACCAGCTAACCTCTTTTCAGTGATTGCTCCATTAACACAGGTGTGGATGTTGATGAGGACATGGCTGGAGATCAATCTGTCTTGATTAAGTAAGAATGACACCACTGGACACTTTAAAAGGAGGCTGGTGCTTGGCATCATTGTTTCTCTTCTGTTAACCATGGTTATCTCTAAAGAAACATGTGCAGTCATCATTGCAATGCACAAAAATGGCCTAACAGGGAAGAGTATTGCAGCTAGAAAGATTGCACCTCAGTCAACAATTATCGCATCAACAAGAACTTCAAGGAGAGAGGTTCCATTGTTGCCAAAAAGGCTCCAGGGCGCCCAAGAAAGACCAGCAAGCGCCAGGACGTCTCTTAAAAGTGTTTCAGCTGCGGGATCGGGCTACCAGCAGTGCAGAGCTTGCTCAGGAATGGCAGCAGGCAGGTGTGAGTGCATCTGCATGCACTGTGAGGCGGAGACTCTTGGAGCAAGTCCTGGTCTCAAGGAGGGCAGCAAAGAAGCCACTTCTCTCCAGAAAAACATCATGGACAGACTGATATTCTGCAAAAGGTACAGGCAGTGGACTGCTGAGGACTGGGGTAAAGTTATTTTCTCTGATGAATCCCCTTTTCGATTGTTTGGGACATCAGGAAAACGCCTCATTCGGAGAAGACAAGGTGAGCGCTACCACCAGTCTTGTCTCATGCCAACTGTTAAGCATCCTGAAACCATTCATGTGTGGGGTTGCTTCTCAGCCAAGGGAATCGGCTCTCTCACAGTCTTGCCTAAAAACACAGCCATGAATAAAGAATGGTACCAGAATGTCCTCCAAGAGCAACTTCTCCCAACCCTCCAAGAGCAGTTTGGCGATCAACAATGCCTTTTCCAGCATGATGGAGCACCTTGCCATAAAGCAAAGGTGATAACTAAATGGCTCAGGGAACAAAACATAGAGATTTTGGGTCCATGGCCTGGAAACTCCCCAGATCTTAATCCCATTGAGAACTTGTGGTCAATCATCAAGAGACGGGTGGACAAACAAAAACCTAAAAATTCTGACAAAATGAAAGCATTGATTGTGCAAGAATGGACTGCTATCAGTCAGGATTTGGTCCAGAAGTTGATTGAGAGCATGCCAGGGAGAATTGCAGAGGTCCTGAAGAAGAAGGGTCAACACTGCAAATATTGACTTGCTGCATTAACTCATTCTAACTGTCAATATAAGCTTTTGTTACTCATATGTTTGCAATTATTATATTTCTGTCTGTGATAAAAACATCTGTCAAACACACATAAAAACCAGAGGGCAGCAGATCATGTGAAAATATAATATTTGTGTCATTCTCAAAACTTTTGGCCATGACTGTACGACTGATTGTGGTCCTATGGACAGACTGTCCCACCTCAGCTGTAGATCTCTGCAGTTCATCCAGAGTGATCATGGGCCTCTTGACTGCATCTCTGATAAGTCTTCTCCTTGTTTGAGATGAAAGTTTAGAGAGACGGCCGGGTCTTGGTAGATTTGCTGGGGTATGATACTCCTTCCATTTCAATATGATCGCTTGCACAGTGCTCCTTGGGATGTTTAAAGTTTTGGAAATCATTTTGTATCCAAATCCGGCTTTGAACTTCTCCACAACAGTATCACGGACCTGCCTGTTGTGTTCCTTGGTCTTCATGATGCTCTCTGTGCTTCAAACAGAACCCTGAGACTATCACAGAGCAGGTGCATTTTATACGGAGACTTGATTACACACTGG
Organism: Oophaga sylvatica; assembly: GCA_033576555.1. Classification (NCBI taxonomy): domain Eukaryota; kingdom Metazoa; phylum Chordata; class Amphibia; order Anura; family Dendrobatidae; genus Oophaga; species Oophaga sylvatica. Next base: position 463,688,665 of record JARQOD010000004.1, read on the forward strand.
TGGATTATATTTATCATCATTAGTCATTTAGGACAACATTAGATCATTCAGAGATCCACAATGAACTTCTGGAGTGAGTTTGCTGCACTGAAAGTAAAGGGGCTGAATAACATTGCACGCCCCACTTTTCAGTTTTTGTATTTCCACAAAAATTTAAAATAACCAATACATTTCGTTCAACTTCACAATTGTGTCCCACTTGTTAATTCTTCACCAAAAATTTACATTTGGTATCTTTATGCTTGAAGCATGATATGTGGGAAAAGCTTGAAAAGTTCCAGAGGGCCAAATACTTTCGCAAGGCACTGTACCTGTCATTGCAAAATAAGCTGCCGTTGTATACATGAGGAGTAACAACATTCCTGGCCATAATACAACTTGTATCTTTCCGTTTTTTTACCAGTTATTCCATCAGCTGGCTCTCTCTAATTCTCAGTTGTCTCTGAGCTAGAGGGTGAAGTCTAGCTGTTATGACAGGTTCCCATACACAGTACACTTAGATATGAGGTAGTCCTTCTCTCCTATCTTTAAGTAACCTTAGAAAAGCTGCATGAAAGACCTCATGCAGCGATGCTGAGCAGAGCAGATGTGAATCCAGCACAGTAGTAAGCTAGGACACGAACTAAAAAAGAAACAGCTCTTCTGGACTGTGTTTGTGTCGAACGTTTGCTCCTCTCCATTAATGTCAATAAGCACATGCAATCTTACTTTTCAGTGAGCTGACAATTCAAACACTTTAGCAGGATGGATTTTAGCAATTTTTTAAGTATATGAGGAGTTCAAAGGGGAGGAGAACAAGTGGTTCATAAGTGAAGAAAAAGCATATTTGTCCAATAAGATACTGTATATTGCAAAGTTTCCTATATTCACTTATACTTATTTGCTTTTACATACAGCTGATGTAAACCAATGTCACAATACAAATGGAAAGCAAAACTAACTTAAGCTTAGACCTGATGAAGCTGATGGTTTTACATTCAAAATTCATGTCCCGAACAGCTGTATAATCCAATGATAGACGGATTTTGGTAAGAACTTACCTGTAAAATCCTTTTCAGCGAAGAAGGAAGGGAGACACACCATAACTAGTGGGTAGGCGGAGCCCCAGATAGGATCAATACCTCAGATTAGAAAGCGTGTTGACCGGCCCCTCCAGCTCGGGCTCCTCCTACTCAGCTCTTCAGTCGTACCAAAGCTTAAGGAAGAACAATATCACCAGCGAAACAACATAACCCCTTCTGAAGGACTTCAGAGAAAAATACAAAAGTACAGGTTATGCATGCATTTGGCAAAGAAAAACCACACAGTCCCAGGTACTACTCACTGAACCTGACTACTGCGATAAGCTGGCAATGCTGGAACAGAGCCGTAGCGCGTCGACCTCAGCTCAGAAAATCGCTATCAGAGAAGGGCCATGCTGCTTCTGTAAATATAACAACACACTTCTGCCATGGGAGGGATGTGTGTCTCCCTTCCTTCTTCGCTGAAAAGGATTTTACAGGTAAGTTCTTACCAAAATCCGTCTTTCAGCTGCAGATGAAGGAAGGGAGACACACCATAACTAGTGGGACGTCCCAAAGCAGTCCAAAAATTAGGGTGGGAAAAAAAACCAAAAGAGGCAGAAACCCAACAACCTAGATAAATGCGCAACAGGCGCCAAATACAAGTTAACTTAAAACTTAGATTACCGCTGCCTGCAGGACCCTACGTCCTAAGGCCGCATCAGCGGAAGCACTGACGTCCACCTTATAAAACTTTGTAAATGTGTGGACGGAACGCCAGGTCGCCGCTCGGCAGAGATGAGCTGCCGAAGCCCCTTGATGAAAGGCCCACGATGAAGCCACAGCCCTCGTGGAGTGAGCTCGAACCTTAATCGGGCAAGGTTCGCCTTTAAGACGGTAAGCCTCCAAAATGGCTGACCGAATCCAACGAGCTATAGAGTCCTTGGAAGCTCGTTGACCACGTCTACGACCTGCTGGAATCACAAACAGAGAATCTGACTTCCTAAAACCTTGAGTAACAGACAGATAGAACTTCAAGGCCCGCACTAAATCCAATTTGTGCAAATCTCGTTCCTTTGCATTCCTCGGGCCCGGACAAAGTGAGGGCAACACAATATCCTGGTTAACATGAAACTGCGACACCACCTTAGGTAGAAAGTCGCCCCGTGTGCGAAGCACTACTCGATCCAGGTAAAACTCCAGGAAAGGCGGCGAGCAAGAAAGAGCTGCCAACTCAGAAACCCTTCTTAAAGAGTTTACCGCCACTAAGAATGCAACCTTCCAAGAAAGTAACGAAATGCTAGTAGAACCCATAGGCTCAAAGGGCACATGCTGAAGAGCCTCCAAGACAAGGTTGAGTCTCCAAGGAGACACAGGTGCCTTCCGCGGTGGAAACTGACGGGTTACTCCTTGAAAAAAAGAACGCACGTCCCTACGCGAGGCGATAGCCTTCCGAAAAAGCACGGACAAAGCAGAAACCTGACCCTTCAGAGTGCTAACTGCTAAACCTTTGTCCAACCCGTACTGTAGAAAAAGCCAACAGATTGGGAATGGAAAAAATCCTCGGATTCCTTGAGGAACCCGAACACCACGAAAAGAAGGCTTCCCAAGTTCTGTGATAAATCTTAGTAGTGGCCGGACCTCTAGCAGCTCGCAGAGTGGCAATGACTGCAGCTGAGAAACCTCTACGGGTCAATATTTCGGTCTCAAGAGCCACGCCGTCAAACGTAGAGACTTCAAGTCCGGATGACGAACGGGCCCCTGGGATAACAGGTCCGGGCGAAGAGGAAGTGGAAAAGGCGGAGCCGCCAAGAGCGACACCAGTGTCGAGAACCACGTCCTCCTTGGCCAATCCGGGGCTATCAGCATAGCCAGAATTCTCTCCAGTCTGATCCGATGCAGCACCAGAGAAAGTAAGGAAATTGGCGGAAACACATAGACCAGTTCGAAATGGTCCCACGGAGCTACCAGAGCATCCACCGCCACAGCCTTCGGGTCCTTGTACCTGGATATGAAGGTTGGTAGTTTGGCATTGAACCTGGATGCCATCAAATCCACTTGGGGGGTTCCCCAACGGGAGCACAGTAGTGCAAACATTTCCGGATGGAGACTCCATTCTCCAGGATCCATCTTCTCGCGACTGAGGAAATCTGCCGTGGTATTCTGGACTCCTGGAATGTGGATCGCAGAGATGGCTGAAACCCTGGTCTCGGCCCATAGCAGGATCCGAGACACCTCCATCATGAGCCTGGAACTCCTCGTCCCGCCTTGGTGATTGATATACGCGACCGCCGTCGCGTTGTCTGTCTGCACTCGGACTGGCAGACCGCTCAAAGGGACCGTCCAGTGTTGGAGGCAAAGAAAAATTGCCCTCAATTCCAAAATATTGATCGGTAGAATAGACTCTTCCGATGACCATACTCCCTGGATCCAAAGGTCGTTCCAGACACCCCCCAGCCCGTCAGGCTGGCATCGGTGGTTATGACCGACCACTTCGGAGGGAGGAAAGATTTCCCCAGGGATAACGCTTCTGGACGTAACCACCATTCTAGGGATTCCCGTACCCTGTGAGAGATGACGCTGCAATCCAGCGAAGCCTGCGATCGATCCCAACGACTCAGAATGAGCCTCTGGAGGGCCCTGGAATGAAACTGGGCAAACGGAAGTGCCTCCATGGACGCCACCATCAAACCCAGGAGGCGCATACACTTCCGAAGGGACATTGCTGTCGAAGACTTCATAGTCTGTACATGTCGAAGTAGACATGTCCGCTTGTCTGGGGGTAGGGACACCACTGCCCGTACCGTGTCGAAATGCATCCCTAAAAACAGGATTGACTGAGACGGCTCCAGAGACGACTTCTCCCAATTGACCAGCCACCCGAAATCCTCCAGGAGCTGAAGGGATAGGTTGCGAGCCGTCACCGCCTCCTCCTTTGAGGATGCCACAATCAAAAGATCGTCCAGGTAGGGAAAAATCGCAACCCCCTGTCTTCGAAGAATTGCCATGAGAGGCGCCAGAATTTTTGTAAAAACTCTGGGCGCCGAGGCCAAGCCGAATGGCAGAGCCACAAACTGGTAATGGTCCTGACCTATGGCAAAACGAAGGAAGCGCTGATGAGTCCTTCCGACGGGAACATGCAAATAAGCGTCGCGAATGTCGATTGACACAAAAAAATCGTTCTGCGACAGGGCCGCCACCACGGAGCGAAGTGACTCCATGCGGAATTTTTGGGTGTGGACATGCCGATTCAATCTTTTGAGATCCAGAATAGGACGAAATTTGTCCTCCTTTTTGGGAACCACAAAAAGATTGGAATAAAATCCTCTTCCTCGGTCCTCCGGCGGTACCGGTATTACCACACCCTTCTGCAGAAGGGAGTCGACCTCTCGCAGCAGAGCGGTAATTAACTCGGGCTCTGACGGTGTGCGAGACTGGCAAAACCTGTCCGGAGGTCGAGACGAAAACTCTATGAAATAGCCTGCCGACACTACCCGCGTTACCCAGGTGTCCGGAACGCGGGAAACCCAAGTCACTTTGAATTGGAGCAGGCGACCCCCCACTCGAGAGTCCTCGAATGGAAACCTGGCGTCAGTCCGCCTTGGCGGGCTTCTTGTCAGTCTCCCGCTTGTCTTGACGGAAACTTGATTTCCAGGGAGTACGGGATTTCTGAGTGAACTTTTTTCCCGAAAAAGAGGGACGACCCGATCCCCAAGAGGACTGACTGAATCGTCCCTTGGAACGAAAGGATCGCCGGCCACCACCGGCACCAGTCCTGCCAGGCGCAGAAGCTGTAGCCCTTCGCTGTGGTAAGGTTGCTTCTTTCGTCTTTGCCTTGGCAATCAGCTCTGAAAGATCAGATCCAAAAAGCTGACTACCCTTGTAGGCTAGAGACAGCAAACCTTGTTTTGACACTGCGTCCCCAGTCCACTGTCTAAGCCACAGTGCTCTTCTGACTGCGACCGCCGAAGCTTGCGCCCTGGACAACAGAGATGCAGTATCCAGACCTGCATCATAGCTATAAGAAACTGCAGTCTCCAATAAACCGAGAAGTCCGTCTATCTCGGATAACGGAGATCCATTTTGCAACGCCGTTCGTATATGGTCCAACCAGCACAGGGAAGCCCTACAAGCACACATGGATCCTAGCACCGCTTTGAATCCATGACCCGAGGCCTCGTAGTTGGATTTCGCTGCCATCTTCGTTTTTCTGTCTAACGGTTCCTGCAGACTTGCCTTCCCTTTAACAGGGAGCAATGAGGATTTACTAAGCTGGGATAAAGGAACATCCACTTCAGGAGAAGAAATCCAATTATCCGTCAACTCCGTAGAACACGGATATAGTGCGTCAAAAAAACGTGTTCCTTGAAAACGTTTATCTGGACACAGGCCTTCCTTCTCCACTACTTCATTAAGCTCATCTAGAGCTGGCAATGTCGCTCGTGACTTACGGTACTCTTGGTACATTCGAGGTGACTTACCAGGACGTGTAGTTACCTCCTCCGGCAACTGTAACGCCTCCCTCATGGCTTCAATAAAAGCCTCTGTTCGGTCTAAAGAGACAGAATGTCCCTGCCGATCCTTATCTGAACGGATAACTCCCCATCTGAATTTGAAGGGGAACCCTGACCGCATTCCATATCAGAGAGGTCTGATTCGCTACGTGGAAATGATGAAACCGGCCTGTGTCGCTTCCTTCCATGAGAGGATCTAGCTGACACCCAATGACCTAAAAGGTCAGAAAGGCCATCAATAGAGCGAGCGATGGCATCCAATTTGGCATCGCTGTGACCTCCAATTGCTGCGCTTGACGTTGAGGCCTGTGTATCAGACTCGCGTGACTGATTCTGAAGCAGATTTGGCACACGGTCCGCACCTTCTGGACCCTGTTCCGACATGCCCTTACACAGTATAAGGCAGGTCAAAGCCTGTCAGCAATTATGAAAAAAAGTGTGGCTTCTCAAGCGAACGCAGCAAGCACGCTGAAGGGTTAAAGCCCTTAGTGAGAGAGCTACCCCAGCTGTATCAGCTGAATATTCAGCAATATAATTAACTCTTACAAGTTCTGACCCCAAACTGGGATAGAACCTGTGCGGCTGTTGAAAAGGTTAACCCTTTAAAAGGGGTTAATATCGCCGACTCCCCACTACTCCCTTATTAATAGAAGGGGTGTGCGAGTCCCATGGCAAAATAAGGTCTCTATTAGTGTTGAGCATTCGATACCGCAAGTATCGGGTATCGGCCGATATTCGCGTTATCGGAATTCCGATACTTAATTCCGATACTTTTTCAATATCGTATACCGGAATCGGAAGTTCCCATAATTCTTTGAGAGGCAATGTGATGTTAGTCAGCCAATGATGAATCTTATGAAGTGTGGGCACATCCTGTAATGCTGCGGTCATCTTAACTAATGGCATGGCTGTGATTGGCTGCTGAAATGATGTCAGAATGCACTATAAAAGGCGCCGCAGCCATTTTAGCGTCACTGTGCTGTGAACTCAGTTAGGGACAGAACGCTACTCTGCTCACTCTGAGGGACAGTTAGATATAGCGATTTTGTGTACTACTGTGCTTTAGGCAGGCTAGTTTACCAACCGCTGTGTAAAGCTTCATTTTGCCAGTGTTGTTTTAACAGCTCTGTGCAAGGTGTGTGTGTGACAGTGCAGGTGACGCTGCAGTTTGCTCTGCATCCACCGCTGTTTGTAGGCATCTGCACGTGTCACTGACTCTTTTTTTTTTTTATTTTATTTAGTGGAATTGGTGCAGCTCCATTATATTAGAAAAAAATCAAATCTATTAGTGTGACGTGCTTCCATCCGTATACAATACATTGGTTGCAAACACTATAGAAGTACAGAAAGGAGCCTTTCACAGCTACTGAACAGTTGTCTGCAGGGTTTACTGTAGTCTGTGAGCTTTTCATTTTGTGAGTGCAGATTACGCTCCAGTTAGTTCTTCAACCACTGCCGGTTGTAGTCTGCTGACTGAGCGTGTGTCACTGCCTCATTCTTCACATTTTTCTCTAAGTGGTGCTGCTCCATTTTAGTGGAAAAAAATCCAATCTATTAGTGTGACGCGCTTCCATCCGTATACAATACATTGGTTGCAAACACTATAGAAGTAGACAAAGGGGCCTTTAACAGCTACTGAACAGTTGTGTTTCAGTGTTCACTGTAGTCTGTGAGCTTTTCATTTTGTGAGTGCAGATTACGCTCCAGTTTGTTCTTCAACCACTGCCGGTTGTAGTCTGCTGAGCGTGTGTCACTGCCTCATCCTTCACATTTTTCTCTAATTGGTGCTGCTCCATTTTAGTGGAAAAAAATCTAATCTATTAGTGTGACGCGCTTCCATCCGTATACAATACATTGGTTGCAAACACTATAGAAGTAGACAAAGGGGCCTTTAACAGCTACTGAACAGTTGTGTTTCAGTGTTCACTGTAGTCTGTGAGCTTTTCATTTTGTGAGTGCAGATTACGCTCCAGTTTGTTCTTCAACCACTGCCGGTTGTAGTCTGCTGAGCGTGTGTCACTGCCTCATCCTTCACATTTTTCTCTAATTGGTGCTGCTCCATTTTAGTGGAAAAAAATCTAATCTATTAGTGTGACGCGCTTCCATCCGTATACAATACATTGGTTGCAAACACTATAGAAGTAGACAAAGGGGCCTTTAACAGCTACTGAACAGTTGTGTTTCAGTGTTCAGTGTAGTCTGTGAGCTTTTCATTTGTGAGTGCAGATTACGCTCCAGTTTGTTCTTCAACCACTGCCGGTTGTAGTCTGCTGAGCGTGTGTCACTGCCTCATCCTTCACATTTTTCTCTAATTGGTGCTGCTCCATTTTAGTGGAAAAAAATCTAATCTATTAGTGTGACGCGCTTCCATCCGTATACAATACATTGGTTGCAAACACTATAGAAGTAGACAAAGGGGCCTTTAACAGCTACTGAACAGTTGTGTTTCAGTGTTCACTGTAGTCTGTGAGCTTTTCATTTTGTGAGTGCAGATTACGCTCCAGTTTGTTCTTCAACCACTGCCGGTTGTAGTCTGCTGAGCGTGTGTCACTGCCTCATCCTTCACATTTTTCTCTAATTGGTGCTGCTCCATTTTAGTGGAAAAAAATCTAATCTATTAGTGTGACGCGCTTCCATCCGTATACAATACATTGGTTGCAAACACTATAGAAGTACACAAAGGGGCCTTTAACAGCTACTGAACAGTTGTGTTTCAGTGTTCACTGTAGTCTGTGAGCTTTTCATTTTGTGAGTGCAGATTACGCTCCAGTTTGTTCTTCAACCACTGCCGGTTGTAGTCTGCTGAGCGTTTGTCACTGCCTCATCCTTCACATTTTTCTCTAATTGGTGCTGCTCCATTTTAGTGGAAAAAAATCTAATCTATTAGTGTGACGCGCTTCCATCCGTATACAATACATTGGTTGCAAACACTATAGAAGTAGACAAAGGGGCCTTTAACAGCTACTGAACAGTTGTGTTTCAGTGTTCACTGTAGTCTGTGAGCTTTTCATTTTGTGAGTGCAGATTACGCTCCAGTTTGTTCTTCAACCACTGCCGGTTGTAGTCTGCTGAGCGTTTGTCACTGCCTCATCCTTCACATTTTTCTCTAATTGGTGCTGCTCCATTTTAGTGGAAAAAAATCTAATCTATTAGTGTGACGCGCTTCCATCCGTATACAATACATTGGTTGCAAACACTATAGAAGTACACAAAGGGGCCTTTCACAGATACTGAACAGTTGTCTGCAGGGTTCACTGTAGTCTGTGAGGAATAACCACACTTAGGCCTTATAACTTTTCTGACTTTCTTTATCAATCTACCAAGATGAAGAAGTCAGTGAGTAAGGCACGTGGTCGTGGCCGTGGATTTGCAGCAGGGAGAGGACGTGGGGATTCTGTGGCTGCTGCCGCACCCAGTGACACAGCATCCACCAGTTTTCCCCGTGAGCGTTCCTTTATGCGCACTTTTGTAGGAGCTCAGCGTACCCCCTGCTGCGTGAAGAACAAATTGAAGCCGTTGTTGGTTGGATGGCAGCCAATGCATCGACTTCAATAGCTTCCACCTCCTCTCAGGACCACAGCACTGTTGAACAACCATCAGTCTCTTCACCGCCTGCCAAATTGCCCAGGCAGTCAGAGAGCTCTGTACAGGAGCCAGCTGAGTCTCTGCTTCTGTTCTCAGAATCTGTTGGCTTGCAAACAGGGGCCCAGCCAAGCAGCATTCTGGAATGTGAAGAAGAGGCAGTATGCAGTGATGCGCAACAGCTGTGTCTCTCTGAATCTGAAGAGGCGGGTGAGCCAGTGCCGATGGTCAGCACACCGCAGAACGCATCTGATGATGATGAGACTCAGTTGCCAGTTTCTGTTGAGCATGGTGCTGGCCAGACCACCCAACAACAGCAGGTGTTGGAAGAGGGTAGTGGTGGAGATGATGAGGTCCAAGACCCAACATGGCGTGAGGAACAGGAAGGTGGTGGGAGCAGCTCTGAGGAAGAGATTGCCCCAACGGTCCAAACAGTAGGGAGAGGTAGGCTGCAGACTCGCTTGCCTGTAGCCTCCAGTTTGGCACCCGTTCGGAGCAGTTCTCTTCCAACAGCCAAACCGGGCGCTCCCAGGACTTGCTCTGCGTGGTCCTTTTTTGATACAGTTGCAGATGATATTTGCTATGTCAAATGCAAGCTGTGTAATCAAAAAATTAAAAGAGGTAAAAGTGTCAGTAACCTTAATACAACAAATATGTGGAAACATGTGCGGTCAAAGCACTTTGTTGAGTTACAAAGACACACTGGAGATGTAGGCCAACCTACAGCAGCACCTACATCTTCAGCTCGTGTTGGAGCCTCTTCCTCCAGTTCACACACAGCTGGTTCGGCTTCCTCAAAGGATCGCCATGGAAGAACCTCTGTCACTGTTGTCCAGAGACACAGTGTTATTCCACCCACAGCTGCAAGTTCCCTGTCATCCTCACACACCCAGGCCACAAAACAGCCATCGGTAGCACAGGCATGGGATAAAAGACGGCCATACTCGGCAAACCATCCACGAGCACAGGCTCTGAATGCTGGCATTGCAAAACTCCTGTCCCTTGAAATGCTGTCATTCAGGCTGGTGGAGACTGACAGTTTCCGTGAATTAATGGCATTGGCAGTCCCACAATACAATGTGCCCAGCCGATTTTATTTCAGCAGGCAAGCCGTCCCTGGTCTGCAAAAGCATGTTGAGGCAAAAATTAAAACATGCGCTACTAAACGCCGTCAGTAGCAAGGTCCACCTGACCACCGATGCGTGGACCAGTACCCATGGCCAGGGACGATACCTTTCACTCACTGCCCATTGGGTGAATGTTGTGGAGCCGGGTACAGATCTTGCGAGTGGCGCTGTACGTGTTCTGCCAACTCCAAGGATTGCCGGAATCAAGTCTGTCCACATTGACTCCTCCTCCTACTCCAGTTCCTCAGAATCATCGCTGCAGGAGCCGTCACGGTCTACCTCCACATGGACCCGTGGACGCTTACCTGATGCGACCGATATGAGCACAGCCGTGGCCAAACGGCAACAGGCCGTTCTGAAATTAATTCCCATGGGGAATCGAAGCCACACAGCGCAGGAGGTCTGGAATGCCATCAAGCAGGAGAGCGACGTGTGGTTTTTGCCAGCGAATCTCCAGCCAGGCTTGGTAGTGTGTGACAATGGCCGAAATCTGGTGGCAGCTCTGGGCCTTGGCAAACTCACTCACATACCATGTCTGGCACATGTGCTCAACTTGGTCGTGCAGAGTTTTTTGAGGGACTATCCGGATCTTGATGCACTGCTGCACAAGGTTCGCCTAGAGTGCGCTCACTTGCGACGTTCCAGCATGGCCAGATCGCGCATTGCAGCTCTGCAACGCAGATTGCGCCTTCCTGAACATCGCATCATATGTGACGTATCCACCAGGTGGAATTCAACGTTACATATGTTGGAGCGGTTGTGTGAGCAGCAGCCAGCAGTAATGGAGTATCAGCTGCATCAGGCGCAATCAACACGCAATTTGCGCCGTCCACACTTCACCATTAATGAGTGGGCCATTATGAAGGACATGTGCCACGTTTTGCGTGCGTTTGATGAGTCAACACGGATGGCGAGTGCAGATGATGCACTAGTCAGCCTGACTGTCCCCCTTATCTGCCTGCTTCAAAAAACACTGCAAGCAATAAGGGATGAGGTTTTGGAAGAGGTGGAGGATGAGGAGTCACAAATTCCATCACCTTCTGGAAAGTCAGCGCAACGTGGTTCCTCACAAAGGGCTGGGCAGGGCTCACTTTGTGAGGAGGATGAGGAGGAGGAGTCAATGGAGGAGGAAGACATCGCTCCAGAGGGAGGTACACAACGCTCTAGTCAGTATGTAGAGCGAGGGTGGGGTGATGCAGAGCAGGCAGAGATGACGCCTCTTGCAGAGGACAGCGTTTCTTTGCCAGTTGGGAGTCTGCAGCACATGGTTGATTTCATGCTGCAGTGCCTAAGAAACGACCGCCGCATCGCCCACATTCTCACGACGTCTGATTATTGGGTGTACACCCTCCTAGACCCTCGCTACCGGGACAACGTCAAAAGCCTCATCACACCGTTGAACGGGAGCGTAAAATGCGGGAGTACCAAGACACACTGGTGCAATCCCTAATGTTCTACCTTACTGCCGAGAGCACTGCTGCTGCTACTGCTTTACAAAGCAGCTCTGTGCGTCGAGGCAGTGTAGAGAGCTCTGCAACAAGAGGGAGCACACGCAGTGCCTCTGCACAGGAAAGACCAGTATGTTAAAAATGTGGCAAAGTTTTGTGGCAGCGCCACAAATGTCTACACCATCCGAGAGGGCTCCAGTCAGCGGGAGGCAACGTATCCGTCAGATGGTGACAGACTACTTGGCTTTGCCTCTCAGTGTACTCCCAGATGGCTCTTCCCCATTCAAGTTTTGGGTCTCTAAGCTGGATACATGGCCAGAGCTTAGCCAGTGTATTATCGGAGCGCGTCTTTAGTGCTGCAGGTGGTGTACTAACAGACCGTCGCATGCGACTATCCTCCGATAATGTAGACCGGCTTACTTTTCTGAATGAACAAGGCATGGATCTCGCCAGAATTTGTCTGTCCGTTTTCAGATTAAATAACTGGTT
>JARQOD010000004.1:463700925-463718009 GCA_033576555.1 Oophaga sylvatica
AAGCTGATCCACACGGCCAGACAACTGTGCAAACTCCATTGAGAGAAAAGATCCTCCCCAGCACCCAGAGATACAGAGGGAAAAAAAATGCAACAAACAGAAAAATATCTCTGACAACTCTGACAACCTTTTTTCTTTCACAATATTTTTTCCCTTCTGTGAGTACCATACAATTCTCAATTTTTTGGCCGGTGATACTGTTATGTTTCGGTAGCTGAGGAGTGCAGGAAAAAAAAGGCAATACACCAGAGTAGTTGGAAACTATGAGATTGCAGTACCCTGACTAACCACCACAACTAGAGGCAGCCGTGGAGCGTTCCTACGTTGGTCCTAGACGCCTCGTCACAGCCTGAGAAACTAACTACACCTAAAGATAGAAATAGGAAAGCTATCTGCCCCGGAGCAGAACCCCAAAGAACATAGAAAGCCCCCAAACATGTAATGGCTGTTAGACAAGATGAAATACTGACACAGAAAGAAAATAGTATGAGCAAACGCTGGGGCCCAAACTAACTAAATAGAAAAGGATAGGAAGGGTACTTACTGCAATCCCAGAAAACCCTGAAAAGCACCAACTCTACTAATTTCAAAAACACCTGAGATCACACGACCTCTACCACCTAAATTAGTTCTCTGGTGTAACAAAATCAAAACAGCAGCCACTGAAAAAACTGGAAAAAGCAAAAGTACAAACATCAGTGGCTGAACTAAACTGAGAGGGCAAAAGCCCCCGGAGGGGACCCTGAAGGCCCCCACAGAAGTGCAGGACAAAATGCAAAAATATAGCACAAAAACAAAAAGAAGAAAATGTCTTATCTGTTAGCAGGAGATGCAGACACGACACAGCAGGCTACAAGGGAAACAGGAATGAAGGATTCAGACCAGAACAATTGATCACCGGCAACCCTGATGGGAAGGTGACTCCCTTATATAAGACCAGTCAGTAACACCTGATTCCCAGTCCTCACAATCTTCACTGGACAGACCAGCACCGCTTGTAACCACCAGAGGAAGCCTCTGCTCAGAACTCATCTCAAACCCATTCACAACAGGGGACATTTCTCAGATTAATCGATGATTTGCATATTGATTCAGAAGCAATAATGGTAGTGGCAGACATTGAATCTCTATATACGAACATTAGGCATTAGGCAACTACTCCAGCACTGAAATTTACTTTTTAGACACCACCATTAAGCTAAAGAACAATGAAATAGAGACATCCCTGTATCAGAAGCCAATCGACCGTCCGACATACCTTAAATGGGACAGTTTCCATCCAAAACACATAAAAAACTCTATTGTATACAGCCAAGCCATCAGATACAATCGTATATGTTCCAACCCCATGGATAGAGATGAACACCTTGGTCGCCTCAGAAAGACCTTTTTGAACCAGGGCTACCATCCAAGAACAATTGAAAACCAAATTACAAGAGCCACAAGAATATCAAGGAATCACCTGCTACAGTACAAAACTAAGGATGAAAATAACCGGGTGCCTCTAGTGGTCACCTACAATCCAAATCTGGAGGTGCTAAGGGGAGCTGCACGGAAATTACAACCTTTACTACAAAAAGATGCCCAATTACAATCCATATTTCCAGACCCCCCACTGCTGTGTTTTAGGCAGCCCCCAAATCTAAAAAGCATCATTGTCAGAAGCTCCTTGTCATCCCCAACAGCTGCAGGAATCTTTCCCTGCAACAAGAAAAAATGTAAAATCTGTGCATCTATAATGACCACGGACAAGATAAAGATCCCCAACTCCCATCAGGACTACAGGATCCCAGGTACTTTCAGCTGCATCACATCTAATGTGGTGTACTTAATTATTTGTACGAAATGTCCAACTGGGGGTCTGTATGTGGGGGAGACAGGGCAAAAACTAAGAACAAGGATGAATTCCCATCGCCACACAATAAGAGAAAAAAGAATGGATCTACCTGTGGCCAAACACTTTTGTATCCCGGTCATAGCACGATGACATGAAATTACTTGTATCAAAAAACTAACTTTAAATCGGAGAGAGATAGAAAGGTTTGGGAATATAAGCTCATGATGACCTTTGACACTCTCAGTGCTGGAATGAATGTTTCCCATGGATTTATGTCCTTGTACATCAATTAAGGAATCTGCTTCTCTGACCTGGGGGCATCAAAACACAATACCAGACCCCAATCAGAGGGCAATAAAACTTTCACACTCCTTATCTATGAACTGTTCCAATATTTATGTTCAACCCTCTCCCATAATGACAATTCTGCTTTACGTCCCTTGTCTTATCTATTGCATTATTTCTGTGCTGTGTTGTGTATAAATATGTGATTCTTCAGTTTTTGTTTTAGTCTTTGCCTGATGAAGAGACCTGAGTAGTCTCAAAGCTTGCAATTTGTTATCATCTTTTCAGTTAGCCATTAAAAGGTATCAACCACTGAGGACTCTCAATTCTAAATATTTTTCTATCTACTGGCTAACATGGTACGAAGATACACATCTTTCCTATACTAAAGCATCAGTAATTCTGGCCAATTGTTTGAACAAAGTGTAATCAATGCTGCCCCCTGGTGGACTTGGAGTATTTTACTTAAGAAAAGATTTTGTTTCCGCAAATAAATTGTATAGTGAAATCTTATCAAATCTTCTAATTTAGTTAGTATTTAAAGGGGTTATCTGGGACTTTGCTTATTTTTCTCTATGGAGCTGTTTAACCCGGCGCCGATCTCTGCCTGCTTAGGGCGCTCTTGCTGACGATTCTCCTACTTTCTATGATGTCACGTTGACAGAGCAGCTTCTTTTCTTAAACTCTGCGCGGTCGACAGAGCGTCTCTACTGACATTGTGCTGATTGACAGTCGGCTTCCTGCTGCCTAACTGCGGGGAACCAGCTGTCAATCAACATGACATTGGCATTTATGCTCCATCGACAGAGCAGCCCGGAAGTGTAAGCGCTGCTTTGTTGACTTGAGGTCAGATGAAGCAGTAGAATTGCCGGCAGGATTTGTCCTTGATCTTTCTGTGTCGGCAGAGGCCTGTGTCGAGTAGAAAAGGCAAGTAGTTAGTAACTACCTGCCTGTAACTTTTTAGCCCAATCGGGAAAAATAATCAAGGTCCCAGATAGCCCTTTTAAGTATCTTCCCATTTGACATCCGAGAGCCATATATAATATCCAGACATTCTAGGTCATCTAAAGTAAGAACCTAAGTTTGATTAATCAGGCAGGGAATCCTTAAATGTGGCCTCTGTCTGTTACAAAAATATGCTTTAATAGGGCAAGAAGAAGAGGTTTAAACTTCCTTTTCACAGTATGCTTTTGGCACCAAAAATGCAAGTAACATTGTCATTGAGTTTTTTTCTGTTATTTTTACATTTTGATGTGGATTTATTTAGGTTATATGTTTTAATATCTACAAAATTTCCACAAAAAAACACAATACACATTCTATGTCGCATGCTGAGTCTTTCAATATGTAGGGAGTCTCGCGATTCCACCACTCATGGTGTCTTAAGGACACTGAGTGACAACTCAGCCACCCTATATGATCAAGAGCATGGTGTGGTTGTCAGTATTGTGACAGCCCAGTCATCCATTCTGAGTCACGGGCATGCTGGACTGTCAGCTGTGAATGACAGCTCAGCTGTACAATCTGGTCAGGCCTGTGGGGTTTCCTCCAAGTGTCACCTATCCAAGGTAATTACCTGGCTATTTAGCTGGCTGGCAATGATCTGAACATTTCCAGTTGTAGCCTTCCTCTGTGGTATCTTTGCTCTGTACTCTGATTTTCTGATCTTTTTTGCCAGACCTTGGATTTTTTTTTTAACTACTCATTTGTATTACACTTTTCATCCTGACGCTTTCTGATCTTAGTTACCGGACCCTAGACATTGCCTCTGACTATCCATTTGTCTTATCCCTTTGTCTTTGATGTACCCTCCAGGCTTTTAACCTCAGACTCCTTGACTTCCCCACCTCACGGGTTGTCTGTAAGAAGTAACTCACATTAAAAATGGCTGTATACAATTTTTAACCAGCATAAATTCCATTCAGATGCTTGGTGATCATGTGGCGAATCTAACCCAAATGATTCCAGATTTGGCTTACGAACCTTGAATCATCACAGTTCCAGTTGCAGGGCTGGGTATTTAGCTTTCTGAAAGCCCCTATAGATCTGCGCTGCCATTAGTAACTGCTTAGTCTGTACTTTCAGATGTGCAGTTTACCTGTTCCAAACCTGTAGTGACCCTTTCTGAAAAATTTTTGGGACAGAAGAATTAGTATAGGGTATTCAGGGAGAGCTGTAAGTTATTTTTAACCTGCGACCTCGGTCTTCAGAGGATAAGCCCCAACGGATAGCATGTCATGCTATTGTGAAGGACTAAATTAAGAAAGATCAAAACTGATTGCTCCATTTTGTGCTTGTAACTCCATCTTGTGGTTTATGAGATACATTCTGTTACTAGGCAATAGTTTCTCGCCGTTATAAAGAAGTAGAGTAAAGGTCATGGGCTGTAATAAAACCAGACTGCTCCAGTTTGGACAAGATATAAGATATTATTGTTCGCTTCTATGGTCACGTGGATATGACTATATATGTAGTTTCCTATTTTCTTGTATTCTTATAGGTTAATTTTCTTGTATTCTTATAGGTCAATTTTCTTGTATTTTCATTGGTTAAATGTTGTAGGTGTGGTTTTATACTATTGGTTGAAGTACAAGCTCACTAAATACTATAAAAGATGATGATGTAATACATGGGATAGAACTCTGTTTAGATTCTCCCAGACAGAAACACGTGTCTGTTTGGTTATTTATGTTGCTAGCAACGTTCTGTTTATTAATTTGGAAATCACTAGGTCAACCGTGAAGGGTCACTTAGATCCTACCTCAACAGATGGCGCCAAACGTGGGGCCCCCATATAGGGATGCCTCTGCCCCCGGAGGACAACAAGACAAAGGACCCTCAGACCGGACATAGGCACTGGAAAATTGGGACTGATCACCCCCCACAACCACGGTAAGTTGGCAGTTATACTGTTCAGACTGACCGTTTGGTGTGGTTTTCCTGTGTTTGTTGCTGGAAAGAGGATCTGAGGTTTGTCCCCGATGGTGGGATGATTCTCGGGTGGTATCATATAGAGGTGTAGTTCCGTTGGGGGCCCAGTGTTCGAACCGTACCTCATAAGGACGGACACCCCGGATTGACCAGTGATTGTAACTCTCTTTTTAGTCAAAATATCCTGAAATCCCGATCACTGTTAGAATTATTATTATTATTTTATTATTATTATACATTTATATAGCGCCATTTATTCCATGGCGCTTTACATATGAAAAGGGAAAAATATAGACAGATACAATAAACATGTGCTAGACAAGGGACACACAAGTACAGAAGGAGAGAGGACCCTGCCCGCGAGGGCTCACAGTCTACAGGGATGGGTGAGAATACACTAGGAGAGGGTAGAGCTGGTCGTGCGATGGTTCAGTAGACTGAGGATCATTGCAGGTTGTAGGCTTGTCGGAACAGGTGGGTCTTCAGGTTTTTCTTGAAGGTCTCCGTTGTTGGTGAAAGTCTGATGTTTTGCGGCAGGGAGTTCCAGAGTATGGGGGAAGCCCGGGAGAAGTCTTGTATGCGGTTGTGGGAAGAAGAGATGAGGGGGGAGTCGAGAAGGAGATCTTGAGAGGATCGAAGGTTGCGTGTAGGTAGGTAGCGGGAGACCATGTCACAGATGTATGGAGGAGAAAGGTTGTGGATGGCTTTGTATGCCATGGTTAAGGTTTTGAACTGGAGCCTCTGGGCAATAGGAAGCCAGTGAAGGGCCTGGCATAGTGGGGAGGCTGGGGAATAGCGGGAAGACAGGTGGATTAGTCGTGCAGCAGAGTGTAGGATGGACTGGAGTGGTGCCAGAGTGCTAGAGGGGAGGCCAGACAGTAGGAGGTTGCAGTAGTCGAGGCGGGAGATGATAAGGGCGTGCACTAGTGTTTTTGTGGTTTCATGGTTGAGGAATGAGCGTATCCGGGAAATATTTTTGAGTTTGAGGCGGCAGGAGGTGGCGAGGGCTTGGATATGTGGTTTGAAAGAGAGGGCAGAGTCGATGATCACCCCAAGGCACCGAGCATGTGGGACTGGGAAAGCGAGCAGCCATTGACATTGATGGATAGGCCTGGTGGAGGGGTAGAATGAGGTGGGGGAAAGATGATGAATTCTGTTTTGTCCATGTTCAGTTTGAGAAAGCGAGCAGAAAAGAAGGCTGAGATAGCAGACAGACACTGTGGGATTTTGGTCAGTAGGGAGGTGAGGTCAGGTCCAGATAGGTAGATCTGCGTGTCATCGGCATAGAGGTGATACTGCAAGCCATGGGATTGTATGAGCTGTCCCAGGCCGAAGGTGTAGATGGAGAAGAGTAGGGGTCCTAGGACTGAGCCTTGGGAACACCGACAGACAGAATCAGGCACAATGAAGTGATCGAAGATGGGAAGGATGCTTAACTCTGTTATATAAAATATATATATAATATATAACCAGAGGTGTCCGGAGGGATAGTCTAAGATGCCCTCCTCCTTTCACTGAGTATCGTGTTGTGGGGCCATCCCTGTGGGGGATAGATAGGCCCGGTGCGACAGACTATACGGCCGCTCTAGGACTGGGCACAATTTAAGTAAGGATATTTAACTTTAAAGGAGTATCATGTTTTCCGTGGAAGAAAGAAGAAAAAGAAGGATTTGGATTTGTGTAATGGGTTGGATACTGTCTGTCTTATGGTTCAGAGAAGAAAAAAAAAAAAAAATCTGAGAAATGTAGAGGAATTCTTGAGGGCGGGAGGATAAAGCCTACGCTATGAGACAAAGGTGTTAGAAAGAATAAAGGCAGGTTGATATGGAGGTAGAAAACAGAAAGTGAATTCTGATTGTTTGTGTTATGGTTATAATGAAAAAAGGAAAGCTGTCTATTACTATAACAGAGAATGGATGTTTTTGTGGAAGGAACTGAGAAAGTGACTGAAAGTACCAGAAAGACAAATAATTAAAAATGATGATTTGGAACAAGGGGTCTCTCTGCTAGATAATAAGGTCCCTTCCCAGGAAATTAAGTTTTTCCTTCCGATTATAAGCTCTGTGCCCCTTAACCCCAGGGCACCAATATATCCTGAGTTGCCAAAAGCCAGTGCGCCCCCATCCTATGATCCTGCCGGGTGGATTTGTGATGGATGCGGGGTTACTAATCCTCAGTGGAGAGAGACCTGTTACAGTTGTGGAGCTAGGAAACCCGGAGTTGTAGTCTCATCTTTTTCCTTGGTAAACGCTGACGGCACTTATTATTAATCACCGCCAGCACAAGTCCCTGCTATCCACCCACTTTATTCACCCGTTCAGTCTCATTATATAATAAAGCCCACTCACGTTTTTTGTAGCAGCTTTGATGTCCGGCCTTAAACCTGAATTGAAGTAGGTGATAATGTCAGTTAGACCTGATGTCGAGAATTCCACTCCGGACAATATATTAAAAGTAATAAAAAAGTTTTTCAGAAGGATTCAGCTTGTTCTGTATCAGCAAAAAAAAAAAAGCCAGCCAGGAGTAGTTCTAGCCCCCACCTTCGCAAGCAGGCATCTACAGCTGCAAGGACAGTTCTTATCAGTGCCCACACAGTAAACTCCAGCTACAGCCCACCCTTCAACTTAACCCCTGTGTACCGGTTGGTACAAGAATTATGGGCAGTTAATGCAGTTACTGATCTGGAAACTCCAGTGGTGTCTAATATATATTTATACTCTTTTGTTCCAGATATCTCAGGATGCTGCTTGGTTCACAGTTATCGATTTTGCCAATGTGTTTTTTAGTATTCTATTACACCAAGATTGTCAATTTTTGTTTGTATTTATTTATCAGGGAGGACAATAGATGTGGATAGTTCTGTCACAAAGGGCCCAAAACAGTCCCAATCAGTTTGCAAAAATTATGGGCGAGTGTCTTTTACCCTGGCAATTGACCACCCCCATATCACGCTGCTTCAGTATGTGGATGATTTTTGTTGTGTGTATGGACGGAGCAGGAAGCCATGTTGCTATTGTTAGTTTTCTGAAGTATCTGGCAGATCTGAATTGTCGGGTTTCGGCCTCGAAACTTCAGTTCTGTCTTGGTCAAGTGATATTTTTGGGTCACTGTCTCCTTCAGGGTGTCAGATACCTCACAGAAGAAAGAAAAATAGCTGTCAGCTCCCTTCCTTTCCCAAAAGATGAAAATGAACTATGTACTTATTGTTGTCAGTGGATACCGGATGCATCCCGCATAATCCAACCCCTTTACAATGCCTTAAGAGACGGTATAATGAACTATAAGGAAAGATCACCGGTTTGTATGGAAGGCTTTATCGTGCCTTCTCTGAATTAAAGTGGCTTATTGCTTCTGCCCCTGCCTTGGGCATCCCGGACTATACTCGACTGTTCTATTTGTATGTATCTGAGAATGAAGGACACGCAGCAGGTGTACTTATACAATCACATGGCAATAGGCAACGACCAGTGGGCTATTATTCGGCCCACCTCGACCCTGTGGCCCAAGTATCACCAAGTTGCATCGCTGTGCTACAATCAACCCCGCTACTTTACTGCCGGTCCCCAAGAAAGATGGCAGTGATGAGGATTTTCTCCAATATGATTGTTCCCAATTTCTGACTGAAGAAACAGCTCCACCAAATGTCAGTGAGAATCCACTTTCAAGTCCCGATCTGGTGTTGTACACGGATGGTTCATTAAATGCTGATGAGTTTGGTAGATTCCACACGGGATATGCTGTTACCACAGAGGACACTGTAGTGCACGCAGCTGCGCTCCCACCATCACAGTCAGCACAAGAAGCAGGACTTCAGGCTCTGTCTACTGCATGTACTTTGGCCAACGACGGCTAATATATACACGGACTCACGATATGTATTTGGTATTGCTCACGATTTTGGGGCTCTATAAGCCAATCGAGGGTTTATTACTACTGCCGGAACTCCAGTGAAAAATGTTGAAGCTGTTAAAACCCTCATGGATTCAATCAAATTGCCTACTCAGGTGGCCATTATCAAAGTCAAGGCGCACGGTCCTAGGAACAGTCCACAGACTATTGGCAATGCATTTGTGGATTTGCAAGCAAAGGCCGCTGCTCTTCTGCCCTTTGAACTAACCATACCAACTATGGTGACCACACGCTCTCAGCGTAAACAGTTGCAAGAGATCCTGACTCTACAAGAACCTGATGATCTACAACAGACTGAGGTTTTCTGTCGGACCCCGCGAGACCGCTTAATGACGATGCAGAGAATGTCTCCAAAAGAAGAGGTGAAGCAGTGGAAGGCTGATGGGGCACGTATGGACAATGGTCTCTGGAAAAAGGACCAACTTGTGTGTCTCCCTAAGCGGATGTACCCTACTATTGCCATATGGGCACATGGACCTATATATCAAGAAAAGAAGCATTCCCCGTTACCAATATGACTGCAAAGACTACAGCGAAGAAACTGGTGATGGAAGTCATCTGCAGATATGGAGTTCCAGAAGTCGTTGAAAGTGACCAAGGTCCGGCTTTTTCTTCTCATGTGTATCAGGAGGTTCTGACAATGTTTGGATCCGCTGTAGCCCTCCATACTCCGTACCATCCACAATCCAGGGGGAAGTTGAGAGGTTGAATAACACACTGAAGGTACAATTGACCAAAATGATGCAGGAGACTACTGCTCCATGGCCAGAGCTCCTACCCATTGTACTATACTATATTTGTATTATCCCTATTGCAAAACATGGCCTGTCCCCATATGAGATATTGTTTGGTGCTAGGCCCCCTGTTGCAAATTTTCAGTTTCAGTAGTTATCAGAAGAAACTGACCGTGCTGTTCAATATGTTATTCAGTTTAGTTAAAATCTTGCTAACACCTATGCTCTAGCTTCTTCTTCTTTTTCATATTCAGCAGAAACAGATATTTGTTATAATTTAAAGTCTGGTGATTTTGTGGTTGTGATAAGGCATGTCAGAAAACACGGACTAGAACCCTTGTATGACGGTCCCTATCAAATTCTCCTCATTACTCCTATGTCAGTGAAACTGGAAGGAAGACCGACTTGGATTCATGCATCGCACTGCAAGCTGGTTAAACAAGTCAATAGCAAATAAAGGGGACATTATGTTTTTTTTTTTGTATTTTCCATGTTATTATTGGTAATTATATGGGACAGCCTAAATTCCCCGTTTTTAAATAATGAGTTTATATAATGAAAAATTACTGAGAGATTTGTTGAATAATTCCCAGTCTCTGGCAGATATTTTCTTTTTAATCCAGCCAGTTGGTTTAAGGGAATTGGGGGTTGGATAGCTGGAATCTTGAAAAGTTTGTTATATATCGCTGCCCTTATTCTTGTTATGTATGTAATACTAAAACTTGGTTTTTTTTGTGTATTTCTGTATGTATTAGGAAATTCTGTATTTGGACAGCTAATGATATCAAAAGGTGTTGTCACCCCTGCTCTTCTCTACACCGATTTTAAGAAGTTATCTGATGAAGATGTTGAAGCCAAGCGCATGGCTATCTTCAAAAGATCTCCACCACCGTTATCAAAAATTGTTATTTGTAAATTGTAGTATACAGGGGGGATGGGTACACCGCAACAGCCATGTCTGGTAACATGGCATCAGATATGTGAAGACCAGTACCCCTCGAGCTTATAGCTTGGGATAGTACCTCTGATACTGGACATAAGTTAACAAAATTTATCTAGGGGGGAATGTGAAGGACTAAATTAAGAAAGATCAAAACTGATTGCTCCATTTTGTGCTTGTAACTCCATCTTGTGGTTTATGAGATAAATTCTGTTACTAGTCAATAGTTTCTGGCCATTATAAAGAAGTAGAGTAAAGGTCATGGGCTGTAATAAAACCAGACCGCTCCAGTTTGGACAAGATATAACATATTATTGTTCGCTTCTATGGTCACGTGGATATGACCATATATGTAGTTTCCTATTTTCTTGTATTCTTATAGGTTAATTTTCTTGTATTCTTATAGGTCAATTTTCTTGTATTTTCATTGGTTAAATGTTGTAGGTGTGGTTTTATACTATTGGTTGAAGTACAAGCTCACTAAATACTATAAAAGATGATGATGTAATACATGGGATAGAAATCTGTTTAGATTCTCCCAGACAGAAACACGTGTCTGTTTGGTTATTTATGTTGCTAGCAACGTTCTGTTTATTCATTTGGAAATCACTAGGTCAACCGTGAAGGGTCACTTAGATCCTACCTCAACACTATGAGGTCTTCAGTAAGGAAGAGGGGCCTCAAACTGTCCCTGGAGCTGGGACCCTAACTATCTCTATTATGCTGATACTTCATTGGCTAGAAAGTCCTTCTCAGTGGTCCAAAGAATTAACCCTTGAATGATTGGCATTATATCTTTCTCCTGAAGTCTGTAAAATAATCTTGTCACTAGGCAGGACCATTTGCATTATTATACTTTAAAGTTGCCCTAACCAGAGTCTCATTAGTGAGCGCATCTACAGATTTGATGTGTAAGAAGCAGAATAATTCCCTTAAGCCCTACTAACTGCATAAATACACAATATAGGTACAGAGATGTCCCACAGAGAATGAATGATACTGAGGTCAATGCAGTTAGATAAAGAAGTGGAAAGCCAAATCTGGGGTGAGTGCTTCCCATGACACAATACAGCGAACACTGCAGAGGAATAACATGCATGGGTGTCAGGCACAAAGGAAGCCTCTCCCAATGCCGAGGCACAAAAAAGCCCGCTTTTGAGGACTCTATATCCTAGGGTGATAATACCAAACTGAATGTTCAAGAAAATGATAGCTTTAAAACTGTATGGGGTCACAGAGGGGAGGGTTACAAAAAAAATGCATGGTACCTACAGTGAGACATGGTGGTGGCAGTTTCCTTATGTTGGGTTGCAAGAGTACTGCTCGTTTCGGGGACCTACATTTCATTGACGGTATCATGAATTCACAGATGTACTGCTCTATATTGAAAGAGAAGATGCCACCATCACTCCATGCCCTTCATAGACGTGCACTTTTTCAACAAAATAACAATCCAAAACACGCATCTAAGACCATTGTTGCATTTCTGAAGAACATGGTGAGAGTGACAAACATACCTCTGGATCTGAACCCCAAATGAACACCTACGGGGAATTATGAAGATATAAGTTGAGCTTCACTTTCCATCCATCATGCAGGCTCGAAAAGAGGTCGTTCCTAAAGAATTAAAAAAAATAGATGTTGCAATACATCATCAATTTGTTCATTACATGCCGAGAAGACTTGGCGCTGTCCTTAAAAATCATGGAGGTCATACAAAATACTATATGTAGTAGTTTTTGATGTTGGATGTATTCATTTTTTGCATCAACTAATTTGAGTAAATCTCAAGATTTTGTAATGCAAGCTATATTATTAACCTTACTTTCATGTTAGGAGTTAAAAAAGTTTCTGTGAAATTCAGTCTTGTCAAGATTTTAGAAATTGTTTAGTGACAGATTGATTAAAATCTTACTTTTACACATTGAGCAGTTGTAAGCATGCCACAGCAATTTGATTGACAGCTCAGGGTGCAGGGTGTATCTCCAGAGCAAACTGTCAATCACCGTGTCGGAGCGAGCTTACAGCAGTCGTTCATATTACAATGAGTGGTGATTGTAGCTGCTATGTGAATGAAAGTCGGCTTCTGGGAGGAAACAAGTTCATTTTCCTCCTGTAGCTGCACTTTCGTGTGCAGTTTGTTTAGTCTAGTGTCTGTAGCATGTTTATCTGAGGTATGTGTATCTGAGATGTGTGTTGTGTGTGTATCTGAGATATGTTTAGTGTGTTTTTCTGAGGTATGTGTAATGTGTGCAGTGTGTTTATCTGAGGTATATTGTCACGCTGTATAGCAGATATATATATGTGATGAAAATAATCTATATCAAAAGGGCAACATACTATATAACATGCGCATAGCTATATGATAACATAGATTTACCTGACAGAAAGTCCAGTGGGTCAGAACGGAATCCGTTATACGCTGTCTCCGGCTAGAGGGTGACCGGGGTCTAAGCTGACCCTAACTGGGGTCCTAACTAATCCCTCAACCTGGAGGTACTGTTAAAGGTACAGAGGTCCAGGCCACCAGCGTAAACCCTGTCTCCTATCAATCCCTGCCAACTGTATTCTAGTCCTAAGAAGGACCCTGAATACCACCAAAGGGAATGACCAGGTAATGGTTAATGAACAGAAAGACAAACAAGAAAGATAAGAAATAAAGTAAATAAAGTCTTACATACAACACTCACACACAGTAGGAACACCTTAGGTCTCAGAGATAAACTATAAGCTGTAAGAGTAAAAACAACTAAGGAGCTCTTAGCTTAAGTATTCCCAGAACCGATCCAGTCTGCTAAACTATATGAATGCTTTCACCGGCATCAAACACCCAGACTGGCAGGAATATAAAGGAAACTAATTAGAACATAATCCAAAGCAGCCGGGCGAGGCTGGACCTAGTCTTAGCAAAGAGCTAGGTAAAATTAACTCTCTCATTACCAAACACAAAGAAACAGCAGCTCAGCTGTGAGAAGTCAGAATGTGCAATCGCGACGATCTTCGTGGCGATGCACCCATGACAGTACCCCCCCTTCTACGAGGGGCCTCCGGACCCTCATGACCAGGTCTGTCCGGGTAAATTGTGTGAAAGGTCCGAACCAATCGATCTGCGTTATCATCAGACGCAGGGACCCACGTCCTCTCCTCAGGACCATACCCCCTCCAATGAACTTCCACGTTATCATTGACTACCACTGAAGGAGGAGGTAGAGGTGACGGTATGACTGGTGCCACATACTTTTTAAGTAATGACTTGTGAAACACATTATGAATTTTAAATGTAGGAGGGAGGTCCAGACGAAATGCCACAGGATTAATTATGGAACTGATCCTGTATGGCCCGATGAATCTGGGACCCAACCTCCAGGAGGGAACTTTAAGTTTTATATTCCTGGTAGACAACCACACCAGATCGTTCACCCTCAGATCTAGACCAGAAACTCTCCTCCTATCAGCCATCCGTTTGTAAGGGTTCTCCGTAACCTTCAGTCTTAAGCGATCTGGAACTATCAGTCTCCCTGGAAGTCCCACAGGGGCGTCCCCCTGAGCCCCCAATACCTCCCCCTCAAGCTCAGAGCATACAGCTGACACTACAACTCCCTCCTGAGGAATAGGAACCGGATCATCCGTCTTCCCGACCCCTGGGAAAGTACGAGATAAGGCATCAGGAAGCAACTTTATTGAGAAGTCATATGTGCGATGAGGAGGTAACTCTTTACACCCCTCCTCTGAGAACTTCTCCCAAAAGTCCTCCAGAAAAGGAGGCAAAGTCCTAGGCACAACCGCACCGATGACCGTGCTCATGCAGTTATTCTTGCAAAATTCACCCCACTGGCTTATCTTTCTGGATTGCCAATCAATCACTGGGTTATGTTTAGCCAACCAAGGAAGTCCCAACACAATAGGAGCAGGCAGACCCTCCAACACATAACAAGACAATTGCTCTTTATGTATTGCCCCTACTCGAAGATCTATGTTATGAACAGCTTGTACCAAGCTACCTTGACCAAGAGGTCTAGAATCAATAGAGAGTATAGGGACCGGTTTGGCCAATACACTCAGTTGCATACCATGCACCTGGGCAAACCGAGTGTCCACCAAATTAGCCCCGGACCCACTATCAAGAAAAACAGAAATCCTCTCAGTTCTAGTACCAATCACCACCTCCGCAGGCACGAGAAACTGAGAGGGATTTGGGGACGAAATACACACTCCCAGGTTAACTCCTTGGTTCAAAGAGGTCCGGGATGGACACCCCCCAACATAATGTCCCTCTCTCCCGCAAAAGAAACACCTTCTAGTCTTGCGGCGCACCGCTGATTCCCTCCTACAAAATGATGTCCCTCCCAACTGCATGGGTTCCTCAGAACAGACCAGGGGAACCTCAGTATAAGGGACTTTAGTAGTAGGTGGAGTCATCACGGGAGGCGGAGTTACCTCGCGTCTTCCCCGAAGACGTCTATCAATGCGAATAGCGAGGGCCATAGCAGCCTCCAGTGATGGAGGAGACTCATACTGAGCTAACACATCCTTTAATTTGTCAGACAACCCTTGACAAAACTGGCTCCTAAGAGCTGGGTCATTCCACTGAGTATCTGTTGCCCATCTACGGAACTCAGAAGAATATTCCTCCGCTGGACGATTTCCTTGCCGTATTTTACGTAACCTTGTTTCAGCAAGGGAGACTCGATCCGGATCATCATATACCAGACCCAGGGCAGTAAAAAATCGATCCACTGACTGGAGATCTGGGGAGCCTGGAGGAATAGAGAACGCCCAAGATTGAGGATCCCCTTGTAAGAGCGAGATAACAATTCCCACCCTCTGCTCTTCACTCCCAGATGACCGAGGCCGCAGCCGAAAGTACAATTTACATGCCTCCCGGAAAGTAAAAAATTTGTCCCGCCCACCAGTGAACCTGTCCGGGAGAGCAACCTTAGGTTCAGATCTGGTTTGCTCCGGGGGGGACAAAACCTTGGACTTAATGTCTGCCAACTCCATGGACAATCCCTGCAACTGCCGGGCCAGCTGGGCTACTGGATCCATGATAGCTGGGGAGAATCTTTAGTATGGGCCGGTGAAAATGTCACGCTGTATAGCAGATATATATATGTGATGAAAATAATCTATATCAAAAGGGCAACATACTATATAACATGCGCATAGCTATATGATAACATAGATTTACCTGACAGAAAGTCCAGTGGGTCAGAACGGAATCCGTTATACGCTGTCTCGGCTAGAGGGTGACCGGGGTCTAAGCTGACCCTAACTGGGGTCCTAACTAATCCCTCAACCTGGAGGTACTGTTAAAGGTACAGAGGTCCAGGCCACCAGCGTAAACCCTGTCTCCTATCAATCCCTGCCAACTGTATTCTAGTCCTAAGAAGGACCCTGAATACCACCAAAGGGAATGACCAGGTAATGGTTAATGAACAGAAAGACAAACAAGAAAGATAAGAAATAAAGTAAATAAAGTCTTACATACAACACTCACACACAGTAGGAACACCTTAGGTCTCAGAGATAAACTATAAGCTGTAAGAGTAAAAACAACTAAGGAGCTCTTAGCTTAAGTATTCCCAGAACCGATCCAGTCTGCTAAACTATATGAATGCTTTCACCGGCATCAAACACCCAGACTGGCAGGAATATAAAGGAAACTAATTAGAACATAATCCAAAGCAGCCGGGCGAGGCTGGACCTAGTCTTAGCAAAGAGCTAGGTAAAATTAACTCTCTCATTACCAAACACAAAGAAACAGCAGCTCAGCTGTGAGAAGTCAGAATGTGCAATCGCGACGATCTTCGTGGCGATGCACCCATGACATATATATAGTGTGTGTACTGTGTGTATCTGAGGTATGTGCAGTGTGTGTATCTGAGGTATGTGTAGTGTGTGTAGTGTGTGCAGTGCTTGTATCTGTGGTGTGTGTATTGTGTGTGTATCTGAGGTATGGGTAGTGTGCAGAGTATGTATCTGAGGTATGTGTAGTGTCCGTAGTGTGTGTATCTCAAGTACACGTAGTGTGTGCAGTGTGTATCTGAGGTACTGTATGTGTAGCGTATGTATCTCGGGTATGTGAAGTGTGTGTATCTCAGGTGTGAGTAGTGTGTGTGTATCTCAGGTAAGTGTAGTGTCTGCATCTCAGGTATGTGTAGTGTGTGCAGGCTGTGTATATCAGGTATGTGTAGTGTATGCTGTCTATGAGATATGTGCTGTCCTGCATACATGTGCTGTATGTAATGTGTGTATATACTGAGCATTTATTGTACAGCATGTGTTTGCAATGTACATGTGTGTGTATAAGTATCTGCCATGTGTATGTGTTTGTGTGTGCCATGTACATATGAGTATAAGTGTGTGCCGTGAATGTGTATAAATATGTGCCATGTACTTGTGTATGTATGTACAAGTGTGTGCCATGTACGTGCATGTGTGGGTATAA
>JARQOD010000004.1:463718109-463746960 GCA_033576555.1 Oophaga sylvatica
GGGGGGCCCCAAACGCTGCTTTTAGACCCAAAGCCCGTCACGACACACCCGGGCCCTCCAGGCCTGAGGGAGTTCCTGTCATGCGAAAGTGAGGGACCAGGAAGTCTCTCAGGTCAGTTTTTATAGAATGCAGCGCTGGCAGCTTTTTAAAAGCATCCCAAAATCTCATGCTAAGAAGCGATCAGCCCCCCCAAAAAACGAGTGTCCCTTTAGTGGGAAAAAGTGTAAAACTAAAAAATTAAATTTAAAAAAAAAAATTTAAAAATAATTGAAAAATTTTTAAAAATTAAAAAAAAAACCCAAATTTTCTAAAAAATAAAAAAATTTTTTAAAAAATCAAAAAAAAAAGCCCCCACATAAAACCCCCCCTGAAACAAAACCCCCCCCCTTCCCCGCCCCCAATTAACCCCCCCCCCCTTTAGTGCCCCCCAAAAAAACCCCAAAAAAAACCCCAATGTTTTAACACCCAAAACCTCTGAGAAAAAAGGGAATAAACACCAATAAAAAAAGCGGATTAAAAAAACTTTGGTACCGCTGAAAACGTCATTTTGTCCCCAAAAAGCAAGCCCCCGCAGAGCTTCATTACTGAAAAAATAAAAAAGTTATAGCTGTCAGAATGAAGCGATGCAAAAATAATTATTTTTTCTATAAAATAGTTTTTATTGTATAAAAGCGCCAAAACATAAAAAAAGATATAAATGAGGTATCACTGTAATCGTACTGACCCCAGGAATAAAACTGCCTTATCAATTTTACTACACGCGGAACTGTGTAAACATCTCCCCAAAAGAAATTCATGAATTGCTGGTTTTTGTTCATTCTGCCTCCCAAATGTCAGAATAAAAAGCGATCAAAAATGTCATGTGCCCGAAAATGGTACCAATAAAAACGTCAACTCGTCCCGCAAAAAACAAGAAGCCACATGATTCTGTGGGCCAAAATATGGAAAAATGGCGAAAGTCGGCAACTTATGAATCTGACCGACCAGTTTCGCTCAACTCTAGTCTTCAGCATCCAGGATCCGGATGACGATCCAGAAGTCCGCTCTGAGGTCAGTGTTCTGGCCACGAACACTAAACCAACCTCCAGCCTCAGTTGCCAGCGCTTCGAACGCTTCTCCAATTGGATGAAACTCGTCAAGACCATCGCAAGGTTAGTCCACATTGCGAGATCTTATCACGACTCACATGGAGACAAAGACTGTCATGGTTGGCACGTCTGCCGTAAACCGCTCTTCTGAGGATATTTGTCATTTTGAGTCTCTTATAATACGTTATGTCCAGCAGAGCGTATTCAATACTGAATGGGAATGCTTAAACCACAAACAACAGATCCCTCCAAAAAGCCTCATTGCTCATTTAAATCCAGTAATGGACAGCTTTGGCTTGTTGAGGGTCAGTGGTCGATTAGATCGAGCCGAGTTAGGGGTTTCAGAGCAATATCCTTGCATCATTCCCAGTAAACATCATATCACTGATCTACTGATCCGGCACTTTCATGAAAAGACCGAACACCAAGGCAGGCAGATCACAGAGGGCATGTTACGGTCAGCAGGGCTTTGGATCATAGGTATGAAAAGATGTGTAGCGGGATTACTACATCACTGTGTGCAATGTCGCAAAATCAGAGGAAAACAGGTACATTAACAAATTGTCGACCTGCCCTCTGACAGACTGAGTGCTGAACCGCCTTTCACCTATATTGTAGAAACAACCCAGGATGTGGAAGGGAATACCGCAGTGACAGAGAAAGAAAAAAGAAAGTCATAAACACACAATACTGATAGTAAATTAGTTGCCTTTATTTAACAAATGGCACAATAATGAAAAACCATGTAATTTTAAAATGTCTATTAAAAAGAGATATAGGAAAGATGTGTATCTTTGTACCGTGTTAGCCAGTAGATAGAAAAATTTAGACTTGAGAGTCCTCAGTGGTTGATACCTTTTAATGGTTAACTGAAAAGATGGTAACAAATTGCAAGCTTTCGAGACTACTCAGGTCTCTTCATCAGGCGAAGACTAATACAAACTCTGAAGAATCACATATTTATACACAATAGGACACAGGAATAATGCAATAGATAAGACAAGTGACGTGAAGCAGAACTGTCATTATGGCAGAGGGATGAACATAAATATTGGAACAGTTCATAGATAAGGAGTGAAAGTTTTATTACCCTCTGATTGGAGTCTGCTATTGTGTTTTGATGCCCCTAGAAGGTCAGAGAAGCAGATTCCTTAATTGATGTACACAGACATGAATCCGTGTGATACATTCATTCCAGCACTAAGAGTGTCAAAGGTCATCAACACTCTTAGTGCTGGAATGAATGTATCACACGGATTCATGTCTGTGTACATCAATTAAGGAATCTGCTTCTCTGACCTTCTAGGGGCATCAAAACACAATAGCAGACTCCAATCAGAGGGTAATAAAACTTTCACTCCTTATCTACGAACTGTTCCAATATTTACAGTATTTCATCCCTCTGCCATAATGACAGTTCTGCTACACGTCACTTGTCTTATCTATTGCATTATTCCTGTGTCCTATTGTGTATAAATATGTGATTCTTCAGATTTTGTATTAGTCTTCGCCTGATGAAGAGACCTGAGTAGTCTCGAAAGCTTGCAATTTGTTACCATCTTTTCAGTTAGCCACTAAAAGGTATCAACCACTGAGTACTCTCAAGTCTAAATATTTTTCTATTAAAAAGAGAGACATACACAAATATAATAAGGCTGATACATATATAAATCCACATTTGCATGCATAACAATATGGTCATATGCGAAAAAATTCCTAGTATTATCCAAGTATATGCAGCGGAAAAAAGGGGCTCATAATAATAAAACCAGGAAAAGAGGTCCACAAATAAAAATTAAAATAAACCTAAATAATTCAATTTAACAGTGCCAAGTGCAATCAATTGGCAGCAAATGAATAAGGCCAATCAAAATATAAAATAGTGCACTTTTAATAATGTCTTTTTAATAGACATTTTAAAATTACATGGTTTTTCATTATTGTGCCATTTGTTAACCCCTTCACCCCCAAGGGTGGTTTGCACGTTAATGACCGGGTGTTACACTCGGTCCCAGCGCTGGCTCTGCACTCCGTTCTGCTCACTCACCTGTCCCATCTGCTCCTCGGCGTCCTGTGTCCTCCTCCACTTCCTGGCACGCTGCTGGCAGGCCTCCAGATAGTCTGCTTAGGACGCGAGGCCGCGCCCACCGTCTCTCTTAAAGGGGCAGCGTGCATTTTTTGAAATAGCTAATTAACCAATGGCTACACACTCAGTACTATATCTGGTCACTCCACCATTAGGGGAGTGCCGGAGCAACGTGTTCTATCATTGCTACATCCGGTTCTGTTCCTGATCTGTCTGCGCTGCGTCTGCAGTCTCTGTGCTTCGCTGATACTGTTTGTCTCCTCAGATCATTGCTAACCCGTATCTGGCTAACCTGGACAATCTTGGCTATTACTGGCGCAAGTGTCATCCCGTTCCGCCATCAGCCATCCGTACCCGTGGACCGTGACAAGGTCACTGGAGCCAGCCTACTACCATCCGTTCTGGACCAGGACCTTACCCTTCTCCGTCAAGAACCCTCCACGGACTCTGTAAATACCGTTACCCTTTTGGTCCCTCTGGGACAGCTGCCACGTGTCCGGGTCTAACTGGAGGTAGCACCTGTGTCCTCCGGGTATTCCATTCTGGTCCTGTTTGAGGGGCTTTACTACGGGTACCCGGGGCTCACTAGTTACGCCCCCTTCGGAGCCCCCCGGACCGCGGTCTCGAGGTTCCACATTAAAAAATAAAAACGAATGTGAACTTCACCACCTCTGCCTCCGCTTCCATTCGTTACAGATTGCTCCGGCCATGGAACCCGCTGGATCCCAGAGATCTCCGACCACGGATCTGTGCCAGGAGGTGACCCGTTTGGGAGTTCAACAGGACAAGATCACGACTTATCTACGCAGCTTGTCTACCCGCATGGATTCCTTAGGGTCCTCGTCTGCACCTGACTCTTCTATCAATAATCAGGTACCAGTTCCCATGGCAAGTCAAGGTCCCCGTCTGGCGGCTCCTACCGTTTCCAGGGTGACCCTACTCTGTGTCGGGGTTTCCTCAATCAGTGCACTCTACACTTCGAAATCTTGGGGCATATGTTTGCTTCTGACCGAGCCAAGGTGGGCTTCATCATGTCACACCTGGGAGGAGAGGCCCTCGCCTGGCTAAACCCGCTATGGGAGAGAGGGGATCCGCTGGTTAACGATCTTCAATCTTTCCTAGAGGCTTTTCGCAGGACTTTCGAGAACCTGGTCGCACCACTTCGACTGCCTCAGCTCTGCTCCGCCTGCGCCAAGGTACTCTCACGGTAGCTCAGTATGCTGTTAAATTCCGCACCCTCTCGTCTGAATTATCGTGGAACAATGAGGCCCTGGTTGCTAACTTCTGGAAGGCCTATCCGGAAGAATCAAGGATGAGCTGGCGGGATGGGACAGACCTACCCTCTTGGAAGAGCTAATATCCTTGGCAACCCAATTGACCTGCGTTTTCAGGAGCGCTCCATGGAGATCAAGCGGGACAAAAGGTCCTATCACCTGGACTCTAGTTTGTACAAAACAGGTACTTCGCCCTCCGCCTCCGAGGCCATGGAGGTGGACCATGTAAGTTTGGCCACCCGCCGCCGGGAGGCACGTCGCAAGGAGGGAAGTTGTTACTACTGCGGTAGTTCTGAACATTTGATCCATTGTCCTAAAAAGTCGGGAAACTCCAGTGCCTAGGTCCGGTAGGAGGGGCCAACCTAGGTAGAGAACAGTCCTCTCCCTCTTTACACATCTCAGTCTCCGTGTCCTATGGAGCAATAAAATTCTCTGAACATTGTCTACTGGATTCTGGAGCTGCAGGGAACTTCATCCAGCAGGTGGTTGTGGATCATTACCGCTTACCATCCAGCGTCTTCCTGATCCGTTACAGGTGTCCGCCGTGGATGGCAAACCGCTGACCGAGCCCGTCCAGTTTCAAACCGAGTTGGTGGAACTCCGGGTAGGTCTAATGCATACTGAACGAATGCGATTTTATGTATTTCCCGGTTTATCCCATCCCATGCTTTTAGGTTTACCTTGGCTCCAGATGCATGAATCAGTCCTTAATTGGAAAACTGGAGAAGTTCTGCGTTGGGGAGATACCTGCATGAATCGTTGCTTAACCCGGATTCAACCTGTTTCGCCTCCAGTCCAGCCTGATACCCTGCCAGGATTGCCTTCCGTCTATTGGTCCTTCTCTGACGTCTTTGGGAAAAAGAAGGCTGAGAGACTACCTCCACACAGGTCGTATGACTGTCAGATAGAGCTTCTTCCTGGAGCATCTCCTCCTCGCGGGAGAGTTTATCCCCTTTCACAGGCAGAGACTCAGGCCATGTCGGACTACATCCAAGAGAATCTGGCTAGAGGATTTATCCGAAAGTCATCGTCACCGGCAGGAGCTGGATTCTTCTTGTGAAGAAAAAGATGGATCCTTGCGGCCCTGCATTGACTATCGGGGTCTAAATCAAATCACGGTAAAAAACAGGTATCCATTACCTCTTATTTCAGAGCTTTTGATCGTCTCCGAGGGGCCAAGATCTTCACCAAATTGGACCTCAGAGGGGCCTACAACCTGATCCGAGTCAGAGAGGGGCGAATGGAAAACAGCCTTCAACACCCGTGACGGCCACTATGAATACCTGGTAATGCCATTCGGCCTAAGCAATGCACCTGCGGTTTTTCAGGAATTTGTTAATGACATTTTCAGGACTTGCTCTATACTTGTGTCGTGGTTTACCTGGACGATATTTTGATTTTTTTCTGCTGACTTGACGTCACATCGGAGGCAAGTACGCCTGGTCTTACAAAGACTGAGAGAGAACAGGCTATATGCCAAATATGAGAAATGCTTCTTTGAGCAGTCTTCTTTGCCTTTCCTTGGGTACATTGTATCTTCCACAGGATTAAAGATGGATCCGGAGAAGTTGTCTGCAGTTCTCAACTGGCCTCGTCCGTCTGGGCTAAAAGCCAAACAAAGGTTCCTCGGGTTCGCCAATTACTACCGGCAATTTATTCCACACTTTTCTACCCGGGTGGCTCCAATCACAGCCTTAACCCGGAAAGGTGTAAACTCTAAGGAATGGTCCTCCGAGGCAGAAGAGGCCTTTGTTTCTCTCAAAAAAGCTTCGCTTCCGCACCCGTTCTCCATCGTCCTAATTCAAGTGAGCAATTTTTTCTTGAAGTTGACGCTTCTTCCATAGGTGCAGGAGCAGTTCTGACCCAGAAGTCGTCTACCGGGCGGATGATCTCGTGTGTTTTTTTTTCCAAGGTTTTTTCTCCTGCAGAAAGGAACTACTCTGTCGGTGATCGCGAACTGTTGGCCATCAAATTGGCTCTGCAAGAATGGAGACATCTTCTTGAAGGAGCTCATCACCAGGTAATCATATTCACCGACCATAAAAACCTTGCCTATCTCCAATCTGCTTTAAGACTGAATCCCCGTCAGGCCCGTTGGGCATTATTTTTTGCCCGTTTCAATTTTGTACTTCATTTCCGTCCAGCTGACAAGAACATCAAGGCAGACGCACTCTCTAGAGCCTTCTTGCCTCCTGAACTGGAGGAGGAACTTCAGCACATTATTGAACCTTCTAAGTTAGTCTCTGTTGCCTCCACTGATCTGGCCCGGCTTCCTCCTGGGAAGACTTTCGTGTCCGCCTCTGATCGTAGTCGTGTTCTGCGCTGGGGTCATTCTTCTAAGTTGGCTGGCCATGCTGGTCAGAGAAAGACGCAGCAACTCATCTCCCGTTATTACTGGTGGCCTACCATGGGCAAGGATATCCAGGAGTTCGTCGCAGCCTGTCCTTCATGTGCCCGTAACAAAACTGTTAAACATCTACCAGCCGGCAGGCTTCTGCCTCTTCCGATTCCGTCCGCTCCCTGGCAGCACATCGCGATGGATTTCATCACGGATCTTCCCATTTCTTCTGGCTGCTCAGTGGTATGGGTTGTGGTGGACCGCTTCTCTAAAATGGCCCACTTCGTTCCGCTATCTGGCCTCCTGTTTCCTCCAGAACTGGCCACTCACTTCATTCAGCACATCTTCCGTCTACATGGATTTCCTCTCCACATCGTGTCCGACAGGGGCGTCCAGTTCACCTCTAAGTTCTGGAGAGGACTCTGTAAAATGGTAAAAATTGAACTAGATTTTTCTTCTGCATATCATCCCCAGTCTAATGGGCAAGTGGAGAGGATCAATCAAATCCTGGCTGGATACCTGCGTCACTTCGTCAACGCTCATCATAATGACTGGGTAGAATTACTGCCCTGGGCGGAATTCTCCTACAACAACCAAGTAAGTGAATCTTCTGGAAAGTCTCCCTTTCAGATTGTGTTTGGACTGCAACCCGGAATTCCTCTTCCTGTCTCGGGATTGTCTGATGTTCCGGCAGTCGATACCTTGTCTAAGAATTTCTCGGACATTTGGAGAGAGACCAGGTCGGCTTTGGAGAAAGCTTCTCAACGTATGAAAACGCATGCGGACAAAAGACGTTTGGAGGCTCCCATCTTTCGGCCAGGAGACAAGGTATGGCTCTCCTCCAAGTACATCCGTCTGAAGTTACCATCGTACAAATTGGGTCCCCGTTTCATTGGTCCCTTTGAAGTCTTGAGACAAATCAACCCGGTCTCTTATAAACTGAAATTGCCTAATTCTCTACGAGTACCTAACTCCTTTCATGTTTCCCTCCTCAAACCAGTAGTGTTGAGCTCCTTCTTTAAGGACCCGGGTACCACCCCTGATCCGGTCTCTGAGGATGATGTTTTTGAGGTAAAACATATCTTGGCCTCTAAGAGAGTAAGAGGTAGGATCTATTACCTGGTGGACTGGAAAGGTTTTGGTCCTGAGGAGAGATCTTGGGAGCCTAAAGAGAACATCCAGGCTCCTCTTCTTCTTAAAAGATTTCACGCAGGCTTGAAAAAGAGGGGAATAAAGAGGGGGATACTGTTACACTCGGTCCCAGCGCTGGCTCTGCACTCCGTTCTGCTCACTCACCTGTCCCATCTGCTCCTCGGCGTCCTGTGTCCTCCTCCACTTCCTGGCACGCTGCTGGCAGGCCTCCAGATAGTCTGCTTAGGACGCGAGGCCGCGCCCACCGTCTCTCTTAAAGGGGCAGCGTGCATTTTTTGAAATAGCTAATTAACCAATGGCTACACACTCAGTACTATATCTGGTCACTCCACCATTAGGGGAGTGCCGGAGCAACGTGTTCTATCATTGCTACATCCGGTTCTGTTCCTGATCTGTCTGCGCTGCGTCTGCAGTCTCTGTGCTTCGCTGATACTGTTTGTCTCCTCAGATCATTGCTAACCCGTATCTGGCTAACCTGGACAATCTTGGCTATTACTGGCGCAAGTGTCATCCCGTTCTGCCATCAGCCATCCGTACCCGTGGACCGTGACAAGGTCACTGGAGCCAGCCTACTACCATCCGTTCTGGACCAGGACCTTACCCTTCTCCGTCAAGAACCCTCCACGGACTCTGTAAATACCTGTTACCCTTTTGGTCCCTCTGGGACAGCTGCCACGTGTCCGGGGTCTAACTGGAGGTAGCACCTGTGTCCTCCGGGTATTCCATTCTGGTCCTGTTTGAGGGGCCTTACTACGGGTACCCGGGGCTCACTAGTTACGCCCCCTTCGGAGCCCCCCGGACCGCGGTCTCGAGGTTCCACATTAAAAAATAAAAACGAATGTGAACTTCACCACCTCTGCCTCCGTTTTCATTCATTACACCGGGCCAATTTTTACAATTCTGACCACTGTCTCTTTATGAGGTTATAACTCTGGAATGCTTCAACGGATCTTCGCGATTCTGAGACTGTTTCTCGTGACATATTGTACTTCACGTTAGTGGTAACATTTCTTCCATATAACTTGCGTTTATTTTTGAAAACAACGCAAATATGGCGAAAATATTGAAAATTTTGCAATTTTCAAACTTTGAATTTTTATTCCCTTAAAACAGAGAACTATATCACACAAAATAGTTAAGAAAAACATTTTCCACATGTCTACTTTACATCAGCACAATTTTGGAACCAAAATTTTTTTTTGTTAGGAAGTTATAAGGGTTAAAAGTTGACTAGCGACTTCTCATTTTTACAACAAAATTTACAAAGCCATTTTTTTTAGGGACCACCTCACATTTGAAGTCACTTTGAGGGGTCTATATGGCAGAAAATACCCAAAAGTGACAGCATTCTAAAAACTGCACCCCTCAAGTTACTCAAAACCACATTCAAGAAGTTTATTAACCCTTCAGGTGCTTCACAGGAACTAAAGCAACGTGGAAAAAAATGAATATTTAACTTTTTAGCCACAAAAATGATCTTTTACAAACTTTTTTTTTATTTTCACAAGGGTAAAAGGAGAAAATGGACAGATAAGGTTGTTGTGCAATTTCTCCTGAGTACGCCAATACCCCATATGTGGGGGAAAACCACTGTTTGGGCA
Source organism: Oophaga sylvatica (assembly GCA_033576555.1). NCBI lineage: Eukaryota > Metazoa > Chordata > Amphibia > Anura > Dendrobatidae > Oophaga > Oophaga sylvatica. The sequence goes on from JARQOD010000004.1 coordinate 463,727,650, forward strand.
CACGGCAGAGCTCGTAAGGGAAGGAGCGCCGTTTGACTTTTTCAAACCAAAATTGGCTGGAATTGAGATTGGACGCCATGTCGCGTTTGGAGAACCTCTGATGCGCCTAAACAGTGGAAACCCCCCACAAGTGACACCATTTTGGAAACTAGACCCACTAAGGTACTTATCTAGATCTGTTGTGAGCACTTTGAACCCCCAAGTGTTTCACAAAAGTTTATAATGCCTGGGTGTGAAAAAAAAAAAACTATTTTCCACAAAAATGATTTTTTAGTCCCAAATTTTTGAATTTTCCCAAGGAAATTGGACCCCAAAAGTTGTTGTCCAATTTGTCCTGAGTACGCTGATACCCCATATGTGGGGGGAAACTGTTTGGGGGCACGGCAGGGCTTGGAAAGGAAGTAGTAACGTTTTGGAATGCAGACGTTGATGGGGGTCATGTTCCGTTTGCAGTGCCCCAGATGAGCCTAAACAGTGGAAACCCCCACAAGTGACCCCATTTTGGAAACTAGACCCCCTAAGGAACTTATCTAGATCTTTGGTGAGCACTTTGAACCCCCAAGTGCTTCACACAAGTTTATAATGCCCGGGCATGAAAATAACAAATCCTATTTTTTCCCACAAAAATTATATTTTAGTCACTAATTTTTTATTTTCCCAAGGGTAACAGGAGAAATTGAACCACATAAGTTGTTGTCCAATTTGTCCTGAGTACGCTGATACCCCATATGTGGGGGGGAACCACTGTTTTGGCGCACGGCAGAGCTCGGAAGGGAAGGAGCACCATTTGACTTTTTCCAACCAAAATTGGCTGGAATTGAGATTGGATGCCATGCTGCATTTGGAGAGCCCCTGATGTGCCTAAACAGTGGAAACCCCCCACAAATGACCCCATTTGGGAAACAAGACCCCCTAAGGAACTTATCTAGATCTTTGGTGAGCAATTTGAACCCCCAAGTGCTTCACACAAGTTTATAACGTAGAGCCGTAAAATTTAAAAATCATATTTTTTCCACAAAAATGATCTTTTCACCCCAATTTTTATTTTTCCAAGGGTAACAAGACTCCAAAAGTTATTGTTCAATTTGTCCTGAGTGCGCTGATACCCCATATATGGGAGTAAACCACTGTTTGGGTGCATGGCAGAGTTTGGAAGGGAAGGAGCGCCGTCTGACTTTTTCAACGCAAAATTGGCTGGACGCCATGTCATGTTTGGAGAGCTGTTGTGAATAGGCTGGAAATGAGTTCTGAGCAGAAGCTCCCTCTGGTGGTTACAAACGGTACTGGACTGTCCAGTGAAGATTGTGAGGATTGGGAATCAGGTGTTACTGACTGGTCTTATATAAGGGAGTCGCCTTCCCATCAGGGTTGCCGGTGATCAATTGTTCTGGTCTCTATCCTTGATTCCTGTTTCCTTGGTAGCCTGCTGTGTCGTGTCTGAATCTCCTGCTAACAGATAAGACATTTTCTTCTTTTTGTTTTTGTGCTTGATTTTTGCATTTTGTCCTGCACTTCTGTGGGGGCCTTCAGGGTCCCCTCTGGGGGCTTTTGCCCTCTCAGTTCAGTTCAGCCACTGATGTTTGTACATTTGCTTTTTCCAGTTTTTTCAGTGGCTGCTGCTTTGTTTTTGGTTACACCAGAGAACTAATTTAGGTGGTAGAGGTCGTGTGATCTCAGGTGTTTTTGAAATTAGTAGAGTTGGTGCTTTTCAGGGTTTTTTGGGATTGCAGTAAGTGCCCTTCCTATCCTTTTCTATTTAGTAAGTTTGGGCCCCAACGTTTGCTCATACTATTTTCTGTCTGTGTCAGTATTTCTTCTTGTCTAACCGCCATTACATGTTTGGGGGCTTTCTATGTTCTTTGGGGATCTGCTCCGGGGCAGATAGCTTTCCTCTTTCTATCTTTAGGTGTAGTTAGTTTCTCAGGCTGTGACGAGGCGTCTAGGACCAACGTAGGAATGCTCCACGGCTGCCTCTAGTTGTGGTGGTTAGTCAGGGTACTGCAATCTCATAGTTTCCAACTGCTCTGGTGTATTTCCTTTTTGCCTGCTCTCCTCAGCTACCAAATCATAGCAGTATCACCGGCCTAAACTGAAAATTATATGGTACTCACAGAAGGGAAAAATATTGTGGAAAGAAAAAAAAAAAAAAAAAAGTTGTCAGAGTTGTCAGAGATTTTTTTTTTCTGTTTGTTTCATTTTTTTTTTTCCCCTCTGTATCTCGGGGTGCTGAGGAGGATTTTTTTCTCTCTCAATGGAGTTTGCACAGTTGTCTGGCCGTGTGGATCAGCTTGCCACTGAAGTTCGGAGTATTGCTACCTAACTTGCTAGGTTGCCTGTTGTGGAACCTAGGATTCCCATGCCAGATTTGTTTTTAGGGGATCGAGCTAAATTTCAGAATTTCAAAAATAACTGTAAATTGTTTTTTGCCTTAAAATCTAAGTCCTCAGGGAACGCAGCGCAGCAGGTTCAAATTGTCATCTCTCTCCTGCGCGGCGACCCTCAGGATTGGGCTTTTTCCCTGACACCTGGGGATCCTGTTTTGAGTGATGTTGCTGCATTTTTTCAGGCTTTGGGGTTATTGTACGATGAGCCTAATGTCACTGATCAAGCTGAAAAAACTTTGTTGGCATTAAGTCAGGGGCTTGAGGACGCTGAGTTATACTGTCAGAGATTCCGTAGGTGGGCAGTCCTGACCAAATGGAATGACGACGCTTTGGCAGCTCTTTTTCGGAAGGGACTGTCAGATAATGTAAAGGATGTTATGGTGGGATTCCCTGTTCCCTCTGGTCTCAATGATTCTATGTCATTAGCTATTCAAATTGACAGACGTTTGCGTGAGCGGAAAGGTATGCGTGGAATAATGTTGCCTTGTGAACCTACTTCTGAATCCATGCAGTGTGATAGAGTGGTTTCTGGGGCACAGCGTCATGAATTTCGAAAGCGAAATGGGTTATGTTTCTACTGTGGTGATGCCTCTCATGCTATTTCAGTCTGCCCTAAGCGGGGAAGACGTTTTGCACGCTCAGTTGTCTTGGGTAGTGTTCAGACTAAGTTTTTATTAACTGTTACCCTGATATGCTCTCTGTCCTCATTTTCTGCTCAGGCTTTTGTTGATTCTGGAGCAGCTATTAACCTGATGGATTTTGATTTTGCTAAACGTTGTGGGTTTCCCTTGATACCCCTACGGAAGTCTATTCCCCTACTGGGGATCGATTCTACCCCTTTGGCTGAGAATAAACCTCAGTTCTCTACTCAGGTGATAATGAGGGTAGAACCTGATCATCAGGAGAGTTGCAAATTTTTGGTTCTGTATAATCTGCATGACATTATCGTACTGGGTTTCCCTTGGTTACAGTCTCATAATCCTGTTTTGGATTGGAAATCTGTGTCTGTTACCAGTTGGGGCTGCCAATGTTTTAATACCAACACTCCTGTTTTTTCTGCCTCCCCCAGGCTCAGGATGTTCCTGACTTTTTGATTGATTTTTCTGATGTGTTTAGCGAAAGTAAATCTGCATCCTTACCTCCCCATAGGAGCTATGACTGCGCTATTGAATTAGTGCCTGGTAGTAAATTCCCTAAAGGTTGCCTTTTTAACCTGTCTGTACCTGAACATGACGCTATGCGGTCTTATATCAAGCAGTCATTGGAGAAGGGTCATATCAGACCATCCTCTTCACCCTTAGGTGCCGGTTTTTTCTTTGTGGCCAAAAAGGATGGTTCATTAAGGCCGTGTATTGATTATCGTCTCTTGAACAATATTACTGTGAAATATCAATATCCTTTACCCTTGATCTCTGATCTGTTTTCCAGGGTGAAAAACGCTACTTGGTTTACCAAGCTTGACCTCAGGGGGGCATATAACCTTATTCGCATTAAGCACGGGGATGAATGGAAGACGGCATTTAATACCCCTGAAGGGCATTTTGAGTACCTTGTGATGCCCTTTGGGCTCACTAATGCTCCTTCTGTCTTCCAGTCCTTCATGAATGACATTTTCAGGGATTTTGTGGATAAATTTCTGATTGTTTATTTGGATGATATCTTGATTTTTTCCAATGACTGGGACTCTCATGTAAAACATGTTCGGACTGTGTTCCAGATTTTGAGAGAGAATGCTCTGTATGTGAAGGGATCAAAGTGTCTTTTTGGCGTTCAGAGGATCTCATTTCTGGGATTCATTTTGTCCCCATCTGTTATTGAAATAGACCCGGTCAAAGTTCAGGCCATCTGTGATTGGGTCCAACCTACTTCATTAAAGGCTCTTCAAAGATTCTTGGGTTTTGCCAATTTTTATCGTAAATTTATTGGTAATTTCTCTGTTATTGTTAAACCATTAACTGATTTGACCAAGAAGGGTTCTGATGTGGTGAATTGGCCTCCTGAGGCAGTCTCTGCATTTCAGGAACTTAAGCAGAGATTCACTTCTGCTCCTGTTCTACGGCAGCCTGATGGTTCTCTACCATTTCAGGTGGGGGTTGATGCCTCTGAAATTGGGGCAGGTGCCGTTTTGTCCCAAAGAGATCCAGAGACCTTTAAAAGTAACCCTTGTGCCTTTTTCTCTCGAAAATTTTCTCCCACTGAACGTAATTATGACGTGGGTAATCAGGAGTTATTAGCCATGAAGTGGGCTTTTGAAGAGTGGAGACATTGGCTGGAGGGAGCCAAACATCAGGTGGTGGTCCTTACGGACCATAAGAATCTAGTTTATCTGGAATCTGCCAAGCGACTTAATCCTAGACAGGCCAGGTGGGCCTTGTTTTTCACACGTTTTAATTTTGTGGTTTCATTTCTTCCTGGCACTAAAAATGTTAAGGCGGATGCCCTCTCGAGGAGTTTCCTGGCGGACTCTCCTGAGTTATCTGATCCTTCTGTTATTTTGAAAGAGGGTGTAGTTCTTTCCTCCATCTCGCCCAATTTGAGACTGGCTCTGGAGGGGTGTCAGGAGGACAAGCCCGAGCGCTGCCCTGTTGGGAAATTGTTTGTCCCGGACCAGTGGAAAAAGAGTGTAGTGTCTGAGATTCATTGTTCCACGTTGGCCGGTCATCCCGGAATTTTTGGTACCAGAGACTTGGTTAGTCGGTCCTTTTGGTGGTCTACCTTGTCTCGTGATATCAGGGAGTTTGTACAGTCCTGCGGGACTTGCTCTCGCTCCAAGCCTTGCTCTCATTCTAGTGGTTTGTTGATGCCATTACCTGTGCCCAAGAGACCATGGACCCATATCTCTATGGATTTCATTTCCGACCTCCCTGTTTCTCAGAGAATGACCGTCATCTGGGTGATTTGCGATAGGTTTTCCAAGATGATACATCTTGTGCCATTACCTAAGTTGCCTTCCTCCTCTGAATTGGTGCCTTTGTTTCTTCAGCACGTGGTTCGTTTACACGGCATTCCTGAGAACATTGTGTCTGACAGAGGAGTCCAGTTTGTTTCCAGATTTTGGAGGACCTTTTGTTCTAAAATTGGTGTGTCTTTCTCCTCGGCGTTTCATCCTCAGACCAATGGTCAAACTGAGAGAACAAACCAGACATTGGAGACTTATCTAAGATGCTTTGTGTCTGCTGATCAGGATGACTGGGTCTCTTTTTTGCCTTTGGCTGAGTTTGCTCTTAATAATAGGGCTAGCTCTGCCACTTTGATGTCTCCATTTTTCTGTAATTCTGGGTTTCAACCTCGATTTTCTTCAGGACAGACGGACAGAGGGGGGTACTGTTGTGAATAGGCTGGAAATGAGTTCTGAGCAGAAGCTCCCTCTGGTGGTTACAAACGGTACTGGACTGTCCAGTGAAGATTGTGAGGATTGGGAATCAGGTGTTACTGACTGGTCTTATATAAGGGAGTCGCCTTCCCATCAGGGTTGCCGGTGATCAATTGTTCTGGTCTCTATCCTTGATTCCTGTTTCCTTGGTAGCCTGCTGTGTCGTGTCTGAATCTCCTGCTAACAGATAAGACATTTTCTTCTTTTTGTTTTTGTGCTTGATTTTTGCATTTTGTCCTGCACTTCTGTGGGGGCCTTCAGGGTCCCCTCTGGGGGCTTTTGCCCTCTCAGTTCAGTTCAGCCACTGATGTTTGTACATTTGCTTTTTCCAGTTTTTTCAGTGGCTGCTGTTTTGTTTTTGGTTACACCAGAGAACTAATTTAGGTGGTAGAGGTCGTGTGATCTCAGGTGTTTTTGAAATTAGTAGAGTTGGTGCTTTTCAGGTTTTTTGGGATTGCAGTAAGTGCCCTTCCTATCCTTTTCTATTTAGTAAGTTTGGGCCCCAACGTTTGCTCATACTATTTTCTGTCTGTGTCAGTATTTCTTCTTGTCTAACCGCCATTACATGTTTGGGAGCTTTCTATGTTCTTTGGGGATCTGCTTCGGGGCAGATAGCTTTCCTCTTTCTATCTTTAGGTGTAGTTAGTTTCTCAGGCTGTGACGAGGCATCTAGGACCAACGTAGGAACGCTCCACGGCTGCCTCTAGTTGTGGTGGTTAGTCAGGGTACTGCAATCTCATAGTTTCCAACTGCTCTGGTGTATTTCCTTTTTGCCTGCTCTCCTCAGCTACCAAATCATAACAGAGAGCTCCTGATCTGCCTAAACAGTGGAAACCCCCATAAATGACACCATTTTGGAAACTAGACCCCTCAAGGAACTTATCTAGATGTGTGGTGAGAACTTTGAACCCCCAGGTGTTTCACTAAAGTTTATAACGTACAGCCTTAAAATAAAAAATCTTTTTTTTTACAAAAATGATTTTTTCGCCCCCAATATTTTATTTTCACAAGGGTAACAGGAGAAATTGGAACCCAAAAGTTGTTGTCCAATTTATCCTGAGTACGCTGATACCCAATATGTGGGAGAAAACTACTGTATGGGCGCACGTCAGGGCTCGGAAGGGAAGTAGTGACGTTTTGGATTGCAGACTTTGATGGAATGGTCTGGGGGCGTCATGTCGCATTTGGAGAGCCCCTGATGCGCCTAAACAGTGGAAACCCCCCACAAAGTGACCCCATTTTGGAAAATAGACCCCACAAGGAACTTATCTAGATGTGTGGTGAGCACTTTGAACCCCGAAGTGCTTCACAGAAGTTTATAACGCACAGCCGTAAAAATAAAAAATCCTTTTTTTTTTGCAAAAATGATTTTTTCGCCTCAATATTTTATTTTCACAAGGGTAACAGGAGAAATTGGACCCCAAAAGTTGTTGTCGAATTTGTCCTGAGTACGCTGAAAACCAATATGTGGGAGAAAACTACTGTATGTGTACACTTTGGGGCTTGGAAGGGAACTAGTGACGTTTTGGATTGCAGACTTTGATGGAATGGTCTGGGGGCGTCATGTCGCATTTGGAGAGCCCCTGATGCGCCTAAACAGTGGAAATCCCCAACAAGTGACCCCATTTTGGAAAATAGACCCCACAAGGAACTTATCTAGATGTGTAGTGAGCGCTATGAAGCCCCAAGTGCTACACAGAAGTTTATAATGTACAGCCGTAAAAACAAAAAAATCATTTTTTTTTTTACAAAAATGATATTTTCGCCCCCAGTTTTTTATTTTCCCAAGGGTAACAGAAGAAATAGGACAAATTGCACAATAACTCTTGGGGTCCAGAGTACGCTGATACCCCATATGTGGGGATAAACTACTGTTTGGACTCATGGCAGAGCTCAGAAGTGAAGGAGCACCGTTTGACTTTTTCAACGCAGAATTGGCTGGAATTGAGATCAGACGCCATGTCACATATGGAGAGCCCCTGATGTGCCAACACACCCCTAACCCTAGTCCCAACCCTAACCACAAACCTAACCCTAACACACCCCTAATCCCAACCCTTACCCTAATCCTAACTTTAGCGCTAACCCTAACACTAACTTTAGCCGCAACCCTAACCCTAATGGGAAAATGGAAATAAATTCATTTTTTTAATTTTATTATTTTTCCCTAACTAAGGGGGTGATAAAAGGGGGTCTGATTTACTATTTATAGCGGGTTTTTATGATTGGCATCTGTCACGCTAAAAGACGCTTTTTATTGCAAAAAATAGTTTTTTGCATCACCACGTTTTGAGAGCTATAATTTTTGCATATTTTGGCCCACAGAGTCATGTGAGGTCTTATTTTTTGCAGGACGAGGTGACGTTTTTATTGGTACCATTTTTGAGCACGTGACAATTTTTGATCGCTTTTTATTTCGATTTTTGGGAGGTTAGAATGAACAAAAATCAGCAATTCATGAATTTCTTTTGGGGGAGGCGTTTATACCGTTCCGCGTGTGGTAAAATTGATAAAGCAGTTTTATTCTTCGCGTTAGTACGATTACGGCGATATCTCATTTATATCATTTTTTTAGGTTTTGGTGCTTTTATAGAATAAAAACAATTTTATATAAAAAATAATTATTTTTGCATCGCTTTATTCTGCGAGCTATAACTTTTTTATTTTTTCGCTGATGATGCTGTATCGCGGCTCGTTTTTTGAGGGACAAGATGACGTTTTCAGCGGTACCATGTTTATTTATATTCGTCTTTTTGATCACGTGTTATTCCACTTTTTGTTCGGCGGTACGATGATAAAGCATTGATTTTTTTTTTTTTTTTTTTAAGGGGTTCGCTAAAGGGGTTAACTAGTGGGACAGTTTTATAGGGGGGGTCGTTCCGGATGCGGCGATACCAAATATGTGTACTTTTATTGTTTTGTTTTTTTTATTTAGAGGAAGAAATGAATTTATTGGGGAATATATATATTTTTTTTCATTTATTTTGGATTTTTTTTTAAAACATGTTTATTTTTATTTTTTTAACTTTTTTACTTTGTCCCAGGGTGGGACATCACTGTATTTTAGCAGATCGCTGGTGTGACAGTGTGCACAGCACTCTGTCACACCAGCGATCTCACAGGCAGTGCAGGACGCTTCCTCATCGCCTGCTCTCAGCAGGCACTGAGGAAGCCGCCTCCCTCCAGGACCCCAGCGCCATCTTGGATCCGGGTCCTGGGAGGGAGGAAGTCCTCAGAACAGCGCGATCACATCGCGCTGGTCTGAGGGTCTCAGGGGGGCGCGCAGGGAGTCCCCTCCCTGCGCGATGCTCCCCTGTGCCCCCAGAACACCGCGATCATGTTTGATCGCGGTGTGCCAGGGGTTAATGTGCCGGGAGCGGTCCGTGACCGCTCCTGACACACAGTCACGGGTGTCAGCTGTGATAATCAGCTGACACCCGGCGGCGATTAGCTGCGCTCCCTCCGGGAGCGCAGCTGATCGCCTATGACGTACTATCCCGTCCATGGTCAGATTGGCACGGGTTTCATGGACGGGATAGTACGTCTAATGTCAGAGAGGGGTTAAATAAAGGCAACTAATTTACTATCAGTATTGTGTGTTTCTGGCTTTCTTTTTTCTTTCTCTGTCACTGCAGTATTCCCTTCCACATCCTGGGTTGTTTCTACTTATTTCCGGATGGTCTGCCATCCAATGTTCAGGTGATATAGTCACATATATATTTTATTATTTTTTATATTTATTTTATATATTTTTCAGAATTATATTGTTGTGAGTTACATATATCTCCTGGTTTTTTGCTTTCACCTACATTGGCCTAGACGTCTTTGGGCCATGGATGGTATCTGCATGCAGAACTCGAGGTGGCCACGCCAACAGCAAATGATGGGCCGTACTATTCACTTGCATGAGTGTCCGTGCTGTTCACATAGAAGTGATAGAATTTATGGACACATCCAGCCTGATCAACACTTTTCGGCGGTTTCTAGCGATCAGAGGACCAGCGAAACAGCTGAGGACCAGGTACTCGCTAACAGTCAGTGGAGAGTTTACTCACGCAAACTCCTACCAAAAGCAGTGGAAACGCGTACAATACCTCGCCGATTACTTCTGGAACCGGTGGAGAAAGGAGTATCTCGTGGTTCTGCAAGGAAGAAGGAAATGGCGACAAAGTAAACCGAACTTGAAGGAAGCTGACATTGTGTTAATGAAGGAACAACAAGCTCAGAGGATCGACTGGCCTATGGGAATCATTACAAAGTCAAGTCGGTAAGGTAAAGAAGGTGGAGCTGAAGGTCCTTAGGAAAGGGGAGCCTAAGACATTTCAAAGGCCAATTCACAAGCTCGCATTTATACTGCCGATCGAGGACATTCCGGTAGGATGAAAGATGAGCAGAACACTGCACTAGAACTTTGTCGATTGGATTACCGTTGGGTCGGAGATAGTTTTGCCTAGTGCAACTTCTCTGATCCGAAGATGGGTACCTTTGTATTATCTTATGAACTGTCTGTCGTCTACCTCGTTTTGAAGTTATTACTACATTGCATGCATGTTTTTGTTTTTTCCTAGTTTGTCGAACTTTATTTCAAAAGACAATAGTATAGTGAAATCCCTTACGGAATTTCAGACGGGGAGTGTGCTGTTCCGTTTGGCTGTTGATGTATTGTATTTGTCATGTTTTCAATGTGCTGTTCTTACATGCTCTCTGCTGCCACCTAATGGCCCTTTTCTGTATAGCAGCCCGTAACTAATTAATTCTGGTACATGCCTTTCACTTCTGGTTCAGGGTTCACGTCTTCTTCCTGCTAGCAGCCATTTCATTTTAGTTTCATTTCTATGGGAGAGACACGCTTTGCACCGAGCTGTGAAAGGCATCAGTTTTCGACCACCCACACACTCCTGCTGCTCACACTTGCCACATAAATTCGTTGTCTCTGATGTAGTGTACCTGTAGTCCGCTCTCCTGTCCACCAGGGTCCTCTCTGGCCTGCCAGGGCTTCTTCCCTTTTATCTGCACACAATGACAGGCAGAGTCCGGATCCATTTTTAAGAAAACAACTTTGCTCAGTTCTTTTCTCAGCACGTCCAGTTTAGTCACAGAAACAGCATAAGGTTCTTCACAGAGTACATCCTTTCTTTCCCTGTGCTGTCCCTCACTTCTCCGGAAATATCGCAGGGTCGTACTGTCTCCTTTGGTTCCACAGCTTTCTGACTGGCCAGACTAACCAGCTTCAGGAGTGCCTTGTCCGTTTCGCCCCGGACGCTTACGGTTGTTCCCACTAAGTTAGTTGCAACCATGTCGATGCTGCCCTGTATTCCTCCACTACCATGTGACTGTGAGTCCATAGGCCCTGGATGACTGGGCTCTTTTGCTTAAACATTGCGTGGCTCAACTGCCCTGTCAGGGCTCCCAGCCCCTACTGATTAAGACCCAGGAAGCTCACTAACTTACACCCAGTTGGCCCCTCCTAACTAACTAAATCTTATTGGTCTAACTTACCCTATCTTACTCTATTCTATTCTGTTGTGCCCCCTCTAGTGGGCTAATCTAAATCCTACAACTAGCTAAATCTTATACTTTCCCTACATTTATACAATACAAGGAATATATATGTTCACAATACATTACACAGCATAGCAATATTATAATACACATAACATATATCAGACATACACAATTTAGCAGCATTATTAAACATTGTAAGCTTTTCAGGGGATATAGCTCTGAGATCGCCGTCCGGGTAGACGGAATGGCATAGAAACAGTTTATTCAGAGACAGCAGTTCTGGTAAAAACTGGCCGCAACCAGCTTTATTAAAGTCCACAGCAAACAGATAAAACAAATCATAAACATAAGACCTGGGCTTGTCCAGCCACTTACTACACTTAGATAGATTTCCCTATCTATCCGGGTCCCGACTCTAACAGCCTGGGCCAAAACAACACAAATGTTCAGCATTTACCAGCATGGAGTTTCACAGAGTCTCCTCCTTGTGTCTGAAGGCAACTTCAACGTCCAGACTTGAGAGCATGGATTCTCACAGAGACTACTCCTGTGTCCGGGGTACATCGAGCACCCAGACTGAGATAGCTCAAACTCCTGGAGACTCCTTCTTGTGCCTGGACTCCTTGTCCAGACTAAGCGAGCTCTCTGACTGTGTTCGCAGACACCTACTTCTGGTCTAATGATTAACAGCTGAATGGTTGCAGGCCTGAGCTGCAAGTGTGTACTGAATGTAGGGTGTAGTGACCTTTCTCTACCACTAGGTTTACAAAGCCACACATTTCCCTTATACCATACAGCACAGTACCTAGGTGAAATGTACACCCCATTCGACACATATTCCTTCACTGTCTCACAACATATTAAAAGTACCAGCTTCTCAGGGACGTAGAAACATGGGCAAGGGGAGTGGAGCACAAACTAGTCCTTGAACATCCCTTGCAATAGTATGCAGGAACACATTTATTATGATGGAATACAGTTCAAATACATGCCCTCTAAATAAGACATATCAATGATAATATGTAGGTGCTCAACCTGCTAAATAATGATGTGCAATATAATTATGAACTGTATCAATATAGCCATAGATTACCTGCAGTCATGTTGCAACCCAGATGTATAGTCCTCAGCCTCACCTCGACACTCGTTTCACCGCCTCTGCAGTTTCGCCAGGAGGTACGTAAGCGCTGTGTCTGGCAGTGTTATATACTAAATGTTGATTGTAGAACCAAAGTGCCCCAATAGACGGACAATACAGGCGACAGCCCTTAGTCAATTAAAATGCCTTTATTTAGAATGGCAAACGGTAGTATCTCACCAAAAGAATGCCAGCATTTAGGACCTACATAATGTAATAACAATCATTTATGCAAAAACCATATCATATATATATATATATTATTATATATATATATATATATATATATATATATATTTATATATATATATTTATTATTATTTATTATTATATTATTATTTTATTATATATATATTATAAAAAGTGGCGGACATTAACAAGGTAATAAAATATAATATATTGATTACATATAGACAAATATTAAAAAAAAATTGTTCATATGAAAAAAAGGGGGCCCCCTCAATTTGAGCACAATAAAACTAATACCAATACAAAAACAAAATCTTATATATAGGTTATATCTAGAGCTAAAAGGTCATAGAATATGCCTATACATACATCATTGTGTAGTATATGCAAAGAAAAAAAACCTCCTGAATTAAGAAAAATATCAGTGGATGCACACAAATGTGTGACCAAAAAAAATGCAATGTGCAGGGATGTGAATCATAAGATACACATGACTGTCTAAAATGCAAGAAAAAAGGGGAAAAGGAATGATGCAAGTGAAAAAAGAAGGTCAATTACAGTGAATATGGTGCAACACATGAAGTGCAATAAGGACACCAAAATCAACATGTAAAAAAATGAGGGGTCTATACCTTGAAATTCCACCGGTCCAGATGCAGCGCATATCCCGACGCGCGTTTCGGAAGTATGCACTGACGAAGGAGTACACTTCCGAAACGCGTGTCGGGGTATGCACTGCACCTGGACCAGCAGAATTTCAAGGTATAGACTCTTTTTTTTTCACATGTTGATTTTGGTGTCCGTATTGCACTTCATGTGTTGCACCATATTCAGTGTAATTGACCTTCTTTTTTCACTTGCATCATTCCTTTTCCCGTTTTTTCTTTCACTTTAGACACTTTGTCATGTGTACCTTATGATTCACATTCCTGCTCATTGCATCTTATTGGTTACACATTTGTGTGCATCCACTGATATTTTTCTTAATTCAGGAGTTTTGTTTTTCTTTGCATATACTACACAATGATATACGTACACATATGGTCAAAATTGTTGGTACCCCTCGTTTAATGACAGAAAAACCCACAATGATCACAGAAATAACTTGAATCTGACAAAAGCAATAATTAATCAAAAATCTATGAAAATGAACAAATGAAAGTCAGACACTGCTTTTCAACCATGCTTCCACAGAATTAAAAAAAAATAAAACTCATGAAATAGGCCTGGACAGGAATTATGGTACCCTTAACTTAATATTTATATTAGTTATTTCTGTGACCATTGTGGATTTTTCTGTCATTAAACGAGGTGTACCAACAATTTTGACCACGTGTGTATAGGCATATTGTATGACCTTTTGGCTCTAGATATAACCTATACATAAGATTTTGTTTTTTTGTATTGGATTAGTTTTATTGTCATCAAATTGGGCGGCCCCCCTTTTTTCATATGAACAAAATTTTTTTTAAATATTTCTCTATATGTAATCAATATATTATTTTTTATTACCTTGTTAATATCCACCACTTTTTATAACATATGTATATATATATGCTATGATTTTGCATAAATGATTGTTATTACATTATATACGTCATAAATCATACCTCCCAACTGTCCCGGATTGAGCAGGACAGTCCCGATTCCGACCCTCCCACCCGCTGTCCCGGCCGGGACGCTATGTTTCCCGCAGTGAAATAAGCCTCCACGCCCCCCATGCACCCCATCCTCGCCCTTCCAGCTCTCCACTACAGCTTCTAACAGCCGGCAATGACGTTGCTAGGCTGTCCCCTTCTGTGCGCACAGGAACTGTGATGAGGTCACTGGAGGGGAGGAGTCAGGGGTCACATGGTCAGGCTCCTCGGTGTGTGCAGGTCTCTCTGGTGCTGGATGAGGGTAAGTTTATGTGTGGGGTCAGGAGTTGTTTACAGGGTGGATGTACCAGTGCTGTTGTGTGTATGAGGTGTACAGAGTGGAGCCGCATGTGCACGAGGTGTATGGAGCGGAGCCATGTGTGTATGAGGTGTACGGAGCGGAGCCGTGTGTGTGCGAGGTGGATGTAGCAGAGCCGAGTGTGTACGAGCTGTATGGAGCGGAGCCGTGTGTGCGAGGTGTACGGAGCGGAGCCGTGTGTGTACGAGGTGTACGGAGTGGAGCCATGTGTGTACAAAGTGTACGGAGCGGAGCCGTGTGTGTACGAAGTGTATGAAGCGGAGCCATGTGTGTATGAGGTGTACAGAGCGGAGCCGTGTGTACGAGGTGTACGGAGCGGAGCCGTGTGTGTACGAGGTGTACGGAGCAGAGCCGTGTGTGTACGAGGTGTACAGAGCGGAGCTGCATGTGTAAAGAGCGGAGCCTGTGTATGTAGAACTTTCTGTGTACGCTGTATACACCCATACACCCCCAGCTTCGGTCACAGACCCCTCTGTGTACGCTGTATACACCTGTATACCCCCAGCTTCGATCACAGACCCCTCTCTATATGCTGTATGCACCTGTATATCCCCACCTTCTCTCGCATACCCCTCTGTGTACGCTGTATACACCCGTATACCCACAGTTTTGGTCACAGACCCCCTATGTATGCTGTATACACCCGTATACCCCCAGCTTCGCTCACAGACCCCTGTAGTAATGACTTTGTTCTCACGTTTTGTAGGAGGTTTCGTCTGACTCCATCTTACGTTATCAGTGTATGTGCGAGAGACGAGAGACCGATGACCGCAGTTTTACCGTGTGTGTCCGGAGTCAGTTCTACAGGGGGATAGAGAAGCACGGGGTCTGTGACCGAAACTGGGGGTATGCGGGTGTATACAGCGTACACAGAGGGTTCCATACACAAACAGCTCCACTCCGTACACCTCGTTCACACATGGCTCCACTCTACATCTCGCGCACACACACACGGCTTCGCTCCGTACACCTCGTTCACACACAGCTCCGCCCCATATACCTCGCACACACATGGCTCCGCCCCGTACACCTCGCACACATATGGCTCCGCTCCGTACACCTCATACATACACGGCTCTGCTCCATACACCTCATACACATGCTGCTCTGCTCCGTACACCTCGTACACACACGGCTCCGCTCCATACACCTCATACACACACGGCTCTGCTCCGTACCCACACGGCTCTGCTCCGTTTCTTTCTCTCTATTTCTCTGTTCATTCTTTCACCTCTTTCTTTTTCTCTCTGTTCTTTCTTTCCCCTTTTTTCTCTCTCTGTTCTTTTTTTCTGTCCCCTCTTTCTTTCTCTCTGTTCTTTCTTTCTTTCTCTCTGTTCTTTCTACCTTTCTCTCTGTTCTTTCTTTCTTTCTTTCCTCTTTCTTTGTTTCTCTGTTTCTTTCTTTCCCTTTCTTTCTTTGTTTCATTCTTTCTTTCTTTCTCTTTCTTTCTTTCTTTCTTTCTTTCTTTCTTTTTTCTTTCTTTCTTTCTTTCTTTCTTTCTTTCTTTCTTTCTTTCTTTCTTTCTTTTCTTTCTTTCCCTTTCTTTCTTTGTTTCTTTCTTTCTTTCTTTCTCTCTCTGCTCTTTTATCTTTCCTTTCTCTG
This sequence comes from Oophaga sylvatica, assembly GCA_033576555.1. Classification (NCBI taxonomy): domain Eukaryota; kingdom Metazoa; phylum Chordata; class Amphibia; order Anura; family Dendrobatidae; genus Oophaga; species Oophaga sylvatica. The sequence goes on from JARQOD010000004.1 coordinate 463,743,797, forward strand.
TTTTCTTTTTTCTGTCTCTGTTTTTTCATTCTTTTCCTCAGTACCAGTCAGTGTGCCCACAGTACCAGCCACTGTGCCCATAATGCCAGCCACTGATCCCATAATGCCAGCCACTTTGCCCTCAGTACCAGTGTGATCAGCAGTGCTAAATGGGTGTGGTTGGGGTGGGACATGGGTGTGATTAGTTGTGAAATGGGTGTGGTCGGGGCGTGGCCTAAAATTTGCCGCATTTTAATTGACTAAGTGCTGTTGCTTGTGTTGTCCGTCTATCGGGGCACTTTGGTCCTTCTGTTATTTGAGTGGTTCCCACTCCTTTTCTACTTAGCACTGGTGATATTTATTATAGGAATTTATCTAGTTAATTTTTTTATATATATTACCTTTTATTTTCTGGTGCTTTGTATATTAGTTAAATGCTGATTGTGTAGCTATGTTCAGCTGTGCATGGCGCGTCCCCGCCATGTTGCATCATGAAGAGGAGAGCGGCGCTCAAGGCACGTGTCACCAGGTCACATGATCCGATCACGTGACCGGACATGTTGCCAAGCCAACGCGACACCCATACTGAACACCATTCTCCGCATCGAGAGGCAGCGCATGCGCGGTACACACTCAAGCCGTCTAACCTGAAAAGACCGATATCATCTAGAGAGTGTATGCATTATTAAATGAATATAAACCTATACTGGTAATAACTTTATTCAAGATAAATACACTGCAATCAACGATATCTGTATACGGCAAGACTTCGTCCTGATGATGATATTAAATAATATGTGTATAATTAAACGTCAAAATCACAAATATCCAATTAATACATTTTATATGTTACTAAAGTGCATGACCATAAATATAAATATAAAGTGTATCATAATAATTTAGCATTATCTCCCAAACAAATATAAATGACATGCTTATAATGTAACCTACCATATTACACCATGTTCCAAATTATTATGCAAATGATATTTTTCTCTGATTTTCCTAAGTGCTTGGTGCAAATGACAGTCAGTCTAATAAAAGTCATCACCTGTTAGAGTACACATCGAATTTTATTGAAGAAACCTCCCAATGATAACATATAATCTCCAAAATGAACAAAAACTCAAAATGCACTGTTCCAAATTATTAGGCACAGTAGAATTTCTAAACATTTGATGTTTTAAAGAACTAAAAATGCTCATTTGTGGAATTTGCAGCATTAGGAGGTCACATTCACTGAACAAAAAAGCTATTTAACTCCAAAACATCCTAAGAGGCCAAGTTACATGTTAACATAGGAACCCTTCTTTGATATCACCTTCACAATTCTTGCATCCATTGAACTTGTGAGTTTTTGGAGAGTTTCTGCTTGTATTTCTTTGCATGAAGTCAGAATAGCCTCCCAGAGCTGCTGTTTTGATGTGAACTGCCTCCCACCCTCTCAGATCTTTTGCTTGATGATACTCCAAAGGTTCTCTATAAGGTTGAGGTCAGGAGAAGATGGTGGCCACACCATGAGTTTATCTCCTTTTATGCCCATAGCAGCCAATGACTCAGAGGTATTCTTTGCAGCATGAGATGGTGCATTGTCATGCATGAAGATGATTTTGCTCCTGAAGGCACGTTTCTGCTTTTTATACCATGGAAGAAAGTTGTCAGTCAGAAACTCTATATACTTTGCAGAGGTCATTTTCACACCTTCAGGAACCTTAAAGGGCCCTACCAGCTGTTTCCCCATGATTCCGGCCCAAAACATGACTCCTCCACCTCCTTGCTGATGTCACAGCCTTGTTGGGACATGGTGGCCATCCACCAACCATCCACTACTCCATCCATCTGGACCATCCAGGGTTGTTCAACACTCATCAGTAAACAAGACTGTTTGAAAATTAGTCTTCATGTATGTCTGGGCCCACTGCAACCATTTCTGCTTGTGAGCACTGTTTAGGTGTGGCCGAATAGTAGGTTTATGCACCACAGCAAGCCTTTGAAGGATCCTACACCTTGAGGTTCGAGGGACTCCAGAGGCACCAGCAGCTTCAAATATCTGTTTGCTGGTTTGTAATGACTTTTTAGCAGCTGCTCTCTTAATCCGATGAACTTGCCTGGCAGAAACCTTGCTCATTCTGCCTTTATCAGCACGAACACGTCTGTGCTCAGAATCAGCCACAAATCTCTTAACAGTACGAAAATTCTCGCTTAAGTTTTCGGGAAATATCTAATGTTTTCATCCCTTGGCCAAGGCATTGCACTATTTGATGCTTTTCAGCAGCAGAGAGATTTTTTTCCTTTCCCATGTTACTTGAAAACTCTGGCCTGCTTAAGCCCTCTCTGACATTAGACGTACTATCCCATCCATGAAACCCGTGCCAATCTGACCATGGACGGGATAGTACGTCATAGGCGATCAGCTGCGCTCCCTTAGGGAGCGCAGCTAATCGCCGCCGGGTGTCAGCTGATTATCACAGCTGACACCCGTGACTGTGTGTCAGGAGCGGTCACGGACCGCTCCCGGCACATTACTGTACTGGGGGCACAGGGGAGCATCGCGCTATTCTGAGGGCTTCCTCCCTCCCAGGACCCGGATCCAAGATGACGCCGGGGTCCTGCAGGCAGGCGGCTTCCTCAGTGCCTGCTGAGAGCAGGCGCTGAGGAAGCCTGCAGCGATGCCAAAGCGATCGCTGGTGTGACAGAGTGCTGTATAAAAGTGCTGTATACAGCGCTATATAAAAATAAAGATTATTATTATTATTATTAAATATGCTTAATGACTTATTAAGGCCTTTATGGGCAATGGTATCACGGCAAACAATCCACTTTATCTCTTTTTTTAATAACTGTCTTTCGTAATCCCTGCCTCGCATACCTAATTGAACCCTAGCTATACCTTTTACCTTGAGCCATTTAGGATTAAATGGGCTCTAAAGTGCCCAGGAATAATTTTTAAAATTGTCACATCCTGAACTGTTGCCGCATTTTTAATCCCTTAATGACCGCCTATACGCCTTTTAACGGCCCTGTGGAAAAAGTGTATAGCGCCCCCCAGAGTTGGATTTTCTCCGCATTCTCGGCTACCTCTGGCAGAGAGACCCCAGAGAACATGATTCGGGTCGGTTTTTTTTATTGACCCTGCTTTTGTGATCGACGTTATTAACTGTATAACGGCGACTGCAAAAAAACCC
>JARQOD010000004.1:463747060-463828933 GCA_033576555.1 Oophaga sylvatica
TTTGCAATAAATAGCGTTTTTTAGTGGTAACACGCCAAAAAAAAAACCGCATAAATAGAAAAATCAAACCCCCCTTTACCCCCCCCTTAGTTAGGGAAAAATAATAAAATTTTTTAAAAAATTTCCATTTCCCTTGGGGTTAGGGGGGGGCAAAGTTGGGAATTTTCAAATTAGGGTTTATTTTGGATTGGGGTCCAAAAAGAATATTTTAAAAATCACAAAAAAAAAATAAAACCAAAACCTATATTATATATAAAAATATATATGTCTTTTGTCACATATTATAATATATATATATACCTGGGAAAACCCTTCTACCCCGGGGGGAAACATTTTTTTTTGGAATGGTCCCATCCGGTTTTCTGCCCCCTCCTATCCTGTATACATGGCACCCCTAAACCCTATCCGGTATATAGGCCCCCCTCACCCCCCCAAAATCCGGTATTTTTGCACCCCCATTCCTCATCCGGTATGCGGGGTACCCCCCTCACCATCCTGGTAGCTTACCCCCCACCAAAAATTGGGTGGTCATTTCCGCAAAAAGAAGGGTTTAAAAGTACCACCAAATGGCAAAGGTATAATACCATTGAGCCCACATTTCCTCACCAACTGTTTTTTTTTATTTGATCCACCCAAGTCACCAAAAGGGGAAACAAAGGGTGCCATTGGTCCCAGAGTCTACTCAGGTTAAAAAATTTTTTAAAAAGGGCCCCTTTTGGGATGAATGGTAATTCAGGGTTTTCGGGGGTGCACCATCTGCCGTGGAAAAGGAGAAATTTCCCCCGGCAGTTGGATCATGATTCGCCGGGGTGCATCATTTACTTTTTCTCCTGAAAGTCGCATATTCAATAGGCATTCGGTTTTCCAGATTTGCTTTCAGCTTTCTTCTTGCTCAAATTGCAACATATTTTTGTATTGTCTGGAGAAAGGATTGATGTCTTCGAGAATTTTTTGTAGATTTTCCATAACATTACGAATGCATCCACTGTTGGCTGGATTTTGCATTCTTTCATTCAAGGCTTGAGCCGAATCCAGAATATATAACTGGGCGAATGTTGGTGATTCACCTTGGTTAGGGTGCAGCGCAGAAGTTGCATGGTAAATTTGCCCATGGATTCTGTAGCAGAAAGGACCTGATCGCCTGTTAATTGATTGGTCAATTTGTGCACCCATTGATGCAAAAGCGTTTGCACTATTGTATGATCTTATGTTTTCCATAAAATTCTTGGAGTTTGGTTCCATTCTCTTCATGCAATTAGTAATATAGGGATTCATTCATACTACTTCCAGTATGATGGTTCCATTATGACAACAGTTTGTTGTAATTTCATTTTGGAAATGGTTAGCATTACAAAATGAGCATTTGTTGTTCATTGGGCCAAGATAGCACGCTTCAATGTCGTCTTCATTGAAGTTTTCAGTCAGTAAAGCAGTGTTGCGACATCTTACGTTCTTACCCCAGCGGGCAGGTTGTTTAGCACGGGCTACTCTTTTTGTCTCAGCATTGGCTTTGCGATGCTGCTGAAGCTCACCTTCTGTCATACTCTCCTGGCAGACCTATGCCTTTCAGCGTCAGCTTTGCGCATCTTTTGACGCTTTTCTTGTGTGACATTATGACGGGCAGCCCTTCTTCTGACAGTGTCTTCATGCTACAATTTAAGGTGCTGTTTTTTACCTCTACTTCTACGAAACTTTTGAGCTTCTGCCCTTTTTTTTCTTTTTGCCTCAGTTTCCTCCTGAGAAAGAACTTGCTTGCGTTTGGGTGGCATTATTATGAATTTACGGAACGAATAAGGTTTTAAAGTTTACCAAATGTTTTTTTTTTTCAGTCAGACACCGGAGGCACTGTATGGCACAGAATATATGTGACCAATTTTTTTTTGTCACACACCGGAGGCACTGTATGGCGCAGAATATATGTGGCCAATTTTTTATTTTTCTGACACCGGAGGCAATGGATGGCGCAGAATATATGTGCCCAATTTTTTATTTTTCTGACACCGGAGGCCCTGTATGGCGCAGATTATATGTGCGCAATTTTTTTTTTCTGTCAGACACTGGAGGCCCTGGATGGCGCCGAATATATGTGGGCAATTTTTTATTTTTCTGACACCGGAGGCACTGGATGGCGCAGAATATATGTGGCCAATTTTTTATTTTTCTGACACCGGAGGCCCTGTATGGCGCAGAATATATGTGGCCAATTTTTTTTCTGACACCGGAGGCCCTGTATGGTGCAGAATATATGTGGCCAATTTTTTTTCTGATACCGGAGGCCCTGTATGGTGCAGAATATATGTGCCCAATTTTTTATTTTTCTGACATCGGAGGCACTGGATGGCGCAGAATATATGTGGCCAATTTTTTATTTTTCTGACACCGGAGGCACTGGATGGCGCAGAATATATGTGCCCAATTTTTTATTTTTCTGACACCGGAGGCCCTGTATGGCGCAGAATATATGTGCCCAATTTTTTAATATATGTGGTCAACTTTTTATTTTTCTGACACCGGAGCACTGGATGGCGCAGAATATATGTGGCCAATTTTTTTTCTGATACCGGAGGCCATGTATGGTGCAGAATATATGTGCCCAATTTTTTATTTTTCTGACACCGGAGGCACTGTATGGCGCAGAATATGTGCCCAATATTTGTTTCTGACAGGACTGCAGAGGCACTGTATGGCGCAGAATATGTGCCGAATATTTTTTTCTGACAGGACCGCAGAGGCACTGTATGGCGCAGAATATGTGCCCAATATTTGTTTCTGACAGGACTGCAGAGGCACTGTATGGCGCAGAATATGTGCCCAATATTTTTTTCTGACAGGACTGCAGAGGCACTGTATGGCGCAGAATATGTGCCCAATATTTTTTTCTGACAGGACCGCAGAGGCACTGTATGGCGCAGAATATGTGCCCAATATTTGTTTCTGACAGGACTGCAGAGGCACTGTATGGCGCAGAATAAGTGCCCAATATTTGTTTCAGACAGGACCGCAGAGGCACTGTATGGCGCAGAATATGTGCCCAATATTTTTTTCTGACAGGACTGCAGAGGCACTGTATGTTGCAGAATATGTGCCCAATATTTGTTTCTGACAGGACTGCAGAGGCACTGTATGGCGCAGAATATGTGCCCAATATTTTTTTCTGACAGGACCGCATAGGCACTGTATGGCGCAGAATATGTGCCCAATATTTGTTTCTGACAGGACCGCAGAGGCACTGTATGGCGCAGAATATGTGCCCAATATTTTTTTTTGACAGGACTGCAGAGGCACTGTATGGCGCAGAATATGTGGCCAATATTTGTTTCTGACAGGACCGCAGAGGCACTGTATGGCGCAGAATATGTGCCCAATATTTTTTTCTGACAGGACTTCAGAGGCACTGTATGGCGCAGAATATGTGCCCAATATTTGTTTCTGACAGGACCACAGAGGCACTGTATGGCGCAGAATATGTGCCCAATATTTTTTTCTGACAGGACTGCAGAGGCACTGTATGGCGCAGAATATGTGCCCAATATTTTTTTCTGACAGGACCGCAGAGGCACTGTATGGCGCAGAATATGTGCCCAATATTTTTTTCTGACAGGACCGCAGAGGCACTGTATGGCGCAGAATATGTGCCCAATATTTGTTTCTGACAGGACTGCAGAGGCACTGTATGGCGCAGAATATGTGCCCAATATTTTTTTCTGACAGGACTGCACAGGCACTGTATGGCGCAGAATATGTGCCCAATATTTTTTTCTGACAGGACCGCAGAGGCACTGTATGGCGCAGAATATGTGCCCAATATTTGTTTCAGACAGGACCGCAGAGGCACTGTATGGCGCAGAATATGTGCCCAATATTTGTTTCAGACAGGACCGCAGAGGCACTGTATGGTGCAGAATATGTGCCCAATATTTTTTTCTGACAGGACTGCAGGGCACTGTATGGCGCAGAATATGTGCCCAATATTTGTTTCTGACAGGACCACAGAGGCACTGTATGGCGCAGAATATGTGGCCAATATTTTTTCTGACAGGACTGCAGAGGCACTGTATGGCGCAGAATATGTGCCCAATATTTTTTTCTGACAGGACCGCAGAGGCACTGTATGGCGCAGAATATGTGCCCAATATTTCTTTCTGACAGGACTGCAGAGGCACTGTATGGCGCAGAATATGTGCCCAATATTTGTTTCTGACAGGACTGCAGAGGCACTGTATGGCGCAGAATATGTGCCCAATATTTTTTTCTGACAGACCGCATAGGCACTGTATGGCGCAGAATATGTGCCCAATATTTGTTTCTGACAGGACCGCAGAGGCACTGTATGGCGCAGAATATGTGGCCAATATTTGTTTCTGACAGGACCGCAGAGGCACTGTATGGCGCAGAATATGTGCCCAATATTTTTTTCTGACAGGACTGCAGAGGCACTGTATGGCGCAGAATATGTGCCCAATATTTTTTTCTGACAGGACCGCAGAGGCACTGTATGGCGCAGAATATGTGCCCAATAATTTTTTTCCGGCATGACTGCAGAGGCACTGTATGGCGCAGAATATGTGCCCAATATTTTTTTCTGACAGGACCGCAGAGGCACTGTATGGCGCAGAATATGTGCCCAATATTTTTTCTGACAGGACTGCAGAGGCACTGTATGGCGCAGAATATGTGCCCAATATTTTTTCTGACAGGACCGCAGAGGCACTGTATGGCGCAGAATATGTGCCCAATATTTTTTTCTGACAGGACTGCAGAGGCACTGTATGGCGCAGAATATGTGCCCAATATTTTTTTCTGACAGGACCGCAGAGGCACTGTATGGCGCAGAATATGTGCCCAATATTTTTTTCTGACAGGACCGCAGAGGCACTGTATGGCGCAGAATATGTGCCCATTATTTTTGTCTGACAGGACCGCAAAGGCACTGTATGGCGCAGAATATGTGCCCAATATTTTTTTCTGACAGGACCGCAGAGGCACTGTATGGCGCAGAATATGTGCCCAATATTTTTTTCTGACAGGACCGCAGAGGCACTGTATGGCGCAGAATATGTGCCCAATATTTTTTTCTGACAGGACCGCAGAGGCACTGTATGGCGCAGAATATGTGCCCAATATTTTTTTCTGAAAGGACCGCAGAGGCACTGTATGGCGCAGAATATGTGCCCAATATTTTTTTCTGACAGGACCGCAGAGGCACTGTATGGCGCAGAATATGTGCCCAATATTTTTTTCTGACAGGACTGCAGAGGCACTGTATGGCGCAGAATATGTGCCCAATATTTTTTTCTGACAGGACCGCAGAGGCACTGTATGGCGCAGAATATGTGCCCAATATTTTTTTCTGACAGGACCGCAGAGGCACTGTATAGCGCAGAATATGTGCCCAATATTTGTTTCTGACAGGACTGCAGAGGCACTGTATGGCGCAAAATATGTGCCCAATATTTTTTTCTGACAGGACCGCAGAGGCACTGTATGGCGCAGAATATGTGCCCAATATTTTTTTCTGACAGGACCGCAGAGGCACTGTATGGCGCAAAATATGTGCCCAATATTTGTTTCTGACAGGACCGCAGAGGCACTGTATGGCGCAGAATATGTGCCCAATATTTTTTTCTGACAGGACTGCAGAGGCACTGTATGGCGCAGAATATGTGCCCAATATTTGTTTCTGACAGGACCGCAGAGGCACTGTATGGCGCAGAATATGTGCCCAATAATTTTTTCCGGCATGACTGCAGAGGCACTGTATGGCGCAGAATATGTGCCCAATATTTTTTTTGACAGGACCGCAGAGGCACTGTATGGCGCAGAATATGTGCCCAATATTTTTTTCTGACAGGACTGCAGAGGCACTGTATGGCGCAGAATATGTGCCCAATATTTTTTTCTGACAGGACTGCAGAGGCACTGTATGGCGCAGAATATGTGCCCAATATTTTTTTCTGACAGGACTGCAAGGCACTGTATGGCGCAGAATATGTGCCCAATATTTGTTTCTGACAGGACCGCAGAGGCACTGTATGGCGCAGAATATGTGCCCAATATTTCTCCTTCGTCTCATTGGGGGACACAGGACTGTGGGTGTATGCTACTGCCACTAGGAGGCTGACACTAAGTAAACATAAAAAAAGGTTAGCTCCTCCTCCGCCGTATACACCTCAGCACTGGCCACAGGCAAATCCAGTTATTGCTTAGTGTCTGATGGAGGCACACGTCTGGTTCAGTTTCCAGACCATTTTTTTTTTTTTTTTTTTCCCCATGAAGATGAGATAGGGGCGACGGATCCTATTGAAAGGGTCCGATCTCCCCAAACCATCAACGGGCGAGCACGTGGAGTAAAGCCTCCATCGTATCCTCTCCCGCAACGTGGGACATAAATGCCGGACTCAGCCCTGACCACCCTAAGGTATTGAAACCCTAGGCTGTACAGAGGCGGGAGTTAGTCCGTGCGGCCCCCACTGCACCACCAATGCTAGACTGCGGTGCTGCAAGGTGGCGGACGGTCCCTCTCCTCATCCCCTGAAGGGGTGATGGAGTTAGGGTTCCTGCACCGTCTTTTTTACTTTTCACGGAGAGTCCCCCTTTTTTAATGCGCTGCATGTGAAGGATTGGACTAGGCCGCGGGCTGAAGAAATATGGTAGCGGGGTCGTGAGTATGGGCCCGCTTCCGGCGGCGTCCCTCTCCTCTCTGCAGCAGTACCCTCTCCAGACAGCCTCCCCCCAGGTGGGGAGTTGAAGCAAGAGCCAGGCGTGATCATGGACACCTTAGGCCCGACTTTGGGGTGTCCGCCGCCGGGGGGAAAAAATTTAGGCCGCGGCTTCTAATGGCGCTAGGCCGCGGCTTCAAATCTAGTCCCCGGCTTTTTCCGGGGACTGGGCCGCTAGCCAGAGTATCGCCCCATTCAACATTTTGCGGCGTCAGCTTGAGGGGGCGCGGTCGCGGAGGTGGGCTCCGCCTCCGGCGGCGTCTCTTTCCGGCGGACCCGCCCTCCGACTTTGGGGCCGCCGCCCCCGGAAATTTAGATCGCGGCTTCAGTGACCGCTAGGCCGCGGCTTCAAATTTAGTCCCCGGCTTTTGCCGGGGATAGGCCGCGACCGGAAGTTGGGGGGACGGAAGCCCTGACGTCATAGGCCGCGCCTTTTGACCCTCCCTTCTGAGGCTCGGCTACATGAGCACTTCCTCTTTGATAGAGAAGCGCTCTTTTTTTGAAAGATTGGAGCCGCAGGCAATTCCACCTGGAGAAACTCACTAAGGGACGCTGGGATACAGGACTGGGGTGAGTGCTACTACCTCCAGCCTGATTGTTGTGCACTTTTGCGCCCCTTCCGCTGTTTGACACATCCAGTTTATTGTGTACTGTGACGGATTCAGAATGTCCAAAAGAACCAAGACGCATACGATACTTTATACCGCATGCATTGCTTGTAAGTCCCTTTTTCCGCATGCCCAGACTTCTCGGGTCTGCGAGGCCTGTGACTCTGAACGGGCTCAGGAACCTTCTCCTATAGCCGAGCCTAGTGCGCCAAGCCCTCCTGAATGGGCCCTTTCCCTGGCTCAATCTGTGGCGTCATTGACTAGAGCGGTTGAGTCCCTTCAAGCTCCCGATAGGAGCAGGGACAGTGGTTCTCCTGTCTTGAATACATCTCAGGAACCTCAGGCCTGCAGGGGCCGCGCTCGCACCAGGCAGACACAGGGAAACGAACCCACACTGTGTCGCCCATGCCGTCTGGAGCCTCGGCATCTTTTAGTTCCGTCTCCCGCTCTCCCTCTCCCTTGGCAAGTGATCAATATTCGGATTCCGATATGGAGGAGTCACTTAATCTAGAGGCGCAGTATAGTCAAGAAACAATTGACAGTTTGATCGAAGCTATCAATCAAACTCTGGGGATAGACGATGAGTCCACCTTGACCTCTGGTCACAAGGTGACCTTTAAACGAGCCAGGCAAGCCCATAAGGTTTTTGGTGCTCATCCTGAGTTTGAGGAATTAGTGCAGCGCCACCGGGAGAAACCGGACAAGCGCTTTGCTGGACAAAAGGCTCTCAATACTAGATATCCTTTTGCTCCTGAGCTCCTTAAAAAGTGGACAGAATCTCCTTCGGTTGATCCTCCTGTTTCGCGTTTGGCATCTAAAACGCTCCTCTCTATTCCCAGCGGTTCCTCTATTAAGGAGCCAACGGATCGTCTAATTGAGAGTTTGGCCCGTTCGGTATTTGAGGCGTCAGGTTCTGCTCTCTCTCCTTCTTTTGCAGCAACTTGGGTTGCCAAGGCCATGATATCCTGGTCGGAATCTCTAAATAAAGCTCTTCACGGCATAGAGGTGCCGTCTGAGGTAACTCAGATTTCTAATCAAATAGCTCTTGCCGGAGACTTCTTAATTAATGCATCCATGGATGCGGCAAATTGCGCAGCATTAGCCGCTGCTAATGCTATTGCCATTAGAAGATCCTTGTGGCTAAGAACCTGGCGAGCGGATTCGACTTCAAAGAAATCGCTTACATCCTTACCATATCACAGTGGTCGGTTATTTGGCGAGAGATTGGATCAGCTTATATCTGATGCAACGGGAGGGAAGAGCAATTTCCTTCCTCAGCAAAGGTTTAAACAACCTTTTCGTCGACAACCTCAGCCTCGTTTCAGAGCCTTTCGTAACCCAGGCTGGGCCATGCCAGCCACCTCCAGCGGCTCGGGTCGGCCTAATCAGGCCAAAGATCGCCAGGTCACCTACAGGACCAATCCTCTGGGAAGAGGGAGATCTTATCAGCCAAGATCCAGAGGGTCCAAACCCCAAAGATATTCGGACAAATGACTGGAGGCAAAATCCGGTCAATTTTTCCAGGGTAGGCGGCCGCTTACTCTGGTTTCGTCCCACTTGGCTATCAGTGACTCACGACGAGTGGGTCAGGGAGTTAGTCTCCACAGGGTACAAAATAGAATTTACCAGCCTTCCCCCAAATCGCTTTTTCCCCTCGCGCCTTCCCAAGGAGGAGTCTCGACGTCGTGCCTTATTCAAGGCGGTCGAATCTCTTCGACACAGCGGAGTTGTTGTACCTGTACCAGAGGTCGAAAGAGGTCAGGGTTTTTATTCCAACCTGTTCATTGTACCCAAGAAGGATGGGACCGTAAGGCCCATTCTAGATCTAAAGCGGTTAAACCGGTTTGTCAAAATTCGGCATTTCCGAATGGAATCTCTCCGTTCGGTCATTGCAGCCATGGAAAAAGGGGAATTTCTAGCATCAATAGACATTCAGGATGCCTATCTTCATATTCCCATTTTTCCCCCTCATCAAAAGTTTCTTCGGTTTGCCATCGACAGGCTTCATTTTCAGTTCGCAGCCCTGCCATTCGGGCTAGCCACAGCCCCCAGAGTGTTCACAAAGGTCATGGCTGCTGTTGTGTCCATTTTTGCACTCCAGGGGGATAGTCATTCTGCCTTACTTAGACGATCTCCTCATCAAGGGGCCGTCTTTTCAGACCTGCGAGGAAAGTGTCAGCATTACGTTAGACACCCTTGCTCGTTTAGGGTGGCTGGTAAATATGAAGAAGTCATCTCCCGTGCCATCTCGGAAGATCACCTTTTTAGGGATGAATTTCGACACCGCTCAGGGGTTGATAATTCTTCCTCAAGACAAGGCCTTAGTTCTCCGCCAAGAGGTACGGATACTTCGGCAACCAATTCCTCACACCATCCGGTTTTGCATGAGGGTCCTAGGAAGGATGGTGGCAGCAATCGAGGCTATTCCTTTTGCCCAATTTCATCTTCGCCCCCTTCAACATGCACTCTTGGCGGTATGGGACGGGAGCCCTTACTCCCTCAATCTGCGGTGTCGCCTGTCCCTGCAGATCAGACAGACTCTTATGTGGTGGACGAGGGACACCACTCTTCGACAGGGTCGTTTGTTTCCTCCAAATTTTTGGTTGGTTGTCACAACGGACGCCAGCCTTCTCGGATGGGGAGCAGTGTTTCGTCACCACACAGCTCAGGGAATTTGGTCTCAGCAGGAATCGACCCTCCCGATCAATATTTTAGAGATCCGAGCGGTTCGGCTGGCTCTGAGGCATTTTTATCAGCATCTGGCGGGCCGCCCAGTCCGAATACAATCGGACAATGCCACGGCGGTGGCATACATAAACCATCAGGGAGGTACCCGCAGCAGGGCGGCCATGCACGAGGTAAAACAGATTCTAACCTGGGCAGAGAAAAATCACTCTGTGATTTCAGCGGTCCACATACCGGGCGAGGAAAACTGGGCAGCAGATTTTCTCAGCCGTCACGGCATAGCATCAGGGGAATGGTCTCTACATCCCGAGATTTTTCAGCAGATATGCCGACGCTGGGGAACCCCAGATGTGGACCTGATGGCTTCCAAGATAAATGCCAAGGTGCCCAACTTTGTTTCCCGGTACCGGGATCCGCAGGCAATTGCAGTGGATGCCCTGGTTCTACCATGGAATCAGTTTCATCTTCCGTACTTGTTTCCTCCAATAGCTCTGCTCCCAAGGGTGATCAGAAAGATCAGGTTAGAAGGGGTCCCAGCGATATTAATCGCTCCAGATTGGCCACGTCGCCCATGGTACGCGGAGCTGGTACAATTGCTCGCCGACGCACCCTGGCGACTGCCAGAGCGCGCGGACCTTCTTTCTCAAGGCCCAGTTTACCACCAGAACTCAGCGGTCCTGTGTTTGACGGCTTGGCCGTTGAATCTTGGATCCTGACCAGGGCTGGATTCTCTAAAAAAGTCGCCGCGACGATGGCTAGCGCCCGAAAGCCTGTCTCGGCTCGCATCTACCACGGGACTTGGAAGGTCTTTTTTACTTGGTGCAGGGAACATGGTTGTTCCCCGCTTCAGTTTTCAATTCCAAACATTCTGTCATTTCTCCAGGCAGGCCTAGATTCAGGTCTAGCACCAAGTACGCTTAGACGCCAGATATCAGCCTTATCAGTGCTTTTTCAGCGAAGGATCGCGTCTAATTTTCAAGTTAGGACCTTTATTCAAGGGGTTGTCCATATAGTTCCCCCCTATAAGGCTCCCTTAGATGTTTGGGATCTCAATCTAGTCCTGGGAGTCCTGCAGGAATCTCCTTTTGAACCTTTGCAGGAGGTTTCTCTATCATTTCTTTCCTGGAAAGTGGTGTTTTTGGTAGCCATAACATCCATAAGGCGGGTTTCGGAGCTGGCTGCACTGTCTTGTCGAGCTCCGTACTTACTTTTCCATCAGGATAAGGTGGTGCTCAGACCAACACCACCTTTTTTGCCTAAAGTCGTGTCCTCATTTCATATTAATGAGGACATTGTTTTGCCCTCATTTTGCCCAGCTCCGACGCACCGTGTGGAGAAGGCTCTCCATACGCTGGATCTGGTGAGAGCACTCAGGAGATATGTATCTCGGACGGCGTCCTTTCGTCAGACGGATACTCTGTTTGTCCTCCCTGAAGGTCGCAGGAAGGGACTTGCTGCTTCTAAATCAACCTTGGCTAGGTGGATTCGGTTAGCCATTCAGGAGGCTTACCGCATCAGAGGCGCAGTGGTTCCCGCAGGGATCAAGGCTCACTCCACCAGAGCGGTGGGTGCTTCCTGGGCCCTTCGACATCAGGCTTCGGTGGAACAGGTTTGTAAGGCAGCAACCTGGTCCAGTCTGCATACCTTTTCCAAGCATTATAATGTCCATACCCAGACTTCTGCGGATGCCAGTCTGGGTAGAAGGATTCTTCAGGGCGCGGTTGCGCACCTATAAGCAATGCTTGATTATAAACTACACTGTGGAGTCGGTTTCCCACCCAAGGGACTGCTTTGGGACGTCCCACAGTCCTGTGTCCCCAATGAGACGAAGGAGAAATACGGATTTTTGTGTTACTCACCGTAAAATCCTTTTCTCCGAGACGCTCATTGGGGGACACAGTTCCCTCCCTAATAGCCGGATGGCTTTGTTTTGAGTTAACTCTATTCTCTGATTAGTCTGTATCAGCAGTTTTTTCTTCTGGATATACTGTATCTGTGTTAACTCTGATTTATTTTAGCCTCCTACTGCTTTTTGCACTAAACTGGATTTGCCTGTGGCCAGTGCTGAGGTGTATACGGCGGAGGAGGAGCTAACCTTTTTTTATGTTTACTTAGTGTCAGCCTCCTAGTGGCAGTAGCATACACCCACAGTCCTGTGTCCCCCAATGAGCGTCTCGGAGAAAAGGATTTTACGGTGAGTAACACAAAAATCCGTATTTTTTTCTGACAGGACTGCAGAGGCACTGTATGGCGCAGAATATGTGCCCAATATTTTTTTCTGACAGGACCGCAGAGGCACTGTATGGCGCAGAATATGTGCCCAATATTTGTTTCTGACAGGACTGCAAAGGCACTGTATGGCGCAAAATATGTGCCCAATATTTGTTTCTGACAGGACCGCAGAGGCACTGTATGGCGCAGAATATGTGCCCAATATTTTTTTCTGACAGGACCGCAGAGGCACTGTATGGCGCAAAATATGTGCCCAATATTTGTTTCTGACAGGACCGCAGAGGCACTGTATGGCGCAGAATATGTGCCCAATATTTTTTTCTGACAGGACCGCAGAGGCACTGTATGGTGCAGAATATGTGCCCAATATTTGTTTCTGACAGGACCGCAGAGGCACTGTATGGCGCAGAATATGTGCCCAATATTTTTTTCTGACAGGACCGCAGAGGCACTGTATGGCGCAGAATATGTGCCCAATATTTTTTTCTGACAGGACCGCAGAGGCACTGTATGGCGCAGAATATGTGCTGTAGCGTTGGCGTCCCGGCCCTCTGCCAGGCAGGGACGCCGTTCCCCTTACCAGCGCTCTGCGTCCTCAGCGCCCCCAGCGTCCTCAGCGCCCCCAGCATCCTCGGCGTCCTCCTTCCGCCCTGCTGGGCCCGCGCGCTCCTTCCCTGCTGCTGGACTTAGGGCGCGCGCCCGCACCCTCCCCCGCTCTTAAAGGAGACGCGCGCATTTTCCAAATTAGTCTCCGGCCAATGCCGGAGGACTCCACCCTATATTAAGGGCTTCCTCCTTAATGGAGGTGCCCGAGCAATGTTGTTATTGCGCTGTATAACTCTGCTTCAGTCCTCAGCTCCTGTTTCCAGTTGCCTGCCTGTTACCTGTCTGTTTGCTGTCTGCCATCTGACTGCAGCCCTCCCCGGAGGTTCGGACATCACCTGCAGTGATCCCCGGCTATTACAGAGACTCTTGCCTGCTCACTTGGGAGCGATCATCTGCCATCCGACTGCAGCTCTATCCGAAGGTTCGGACTTCATCAGCAGTGATCACCGGCTACTCTAGAGACTCTTGCCTGCTCACTTGGGAGCGATCATCTGCCATCCGACTGCAGCTTTATCCGAAGGTTCGGACATCTCCAGCAGTGATCACCGGCTACTCCAGAGACTCCTGCCTGCTCGCTTGGGAGCGATCATCTGCCATCGGACTGCAGCCTACCAGGAGGCTCCAACATCTCAGGTCGTATAAGCCTGTATATTCTGAGACTGTCCTGGTCACTTGCCGTGACAACCTGACTACCCAGAGACTGCCCTGGTCACTTTCCGTGACAACCTGTCTACCCAGAGACTGCCCTGGTCACTTGCCGTGACAACCTGTCTACCCAGAGACTGCCCTGGTCACTTGCCGTGACAACCTGCCTACCCAGAGACTGCCCTGGTCACTTGCCGTGACAACCTGCCTACCCAGAGACTGCCCTGGTCACTTCCCGTGAATTCCTGTCCGTATTCCCCGGGCGCCACCTGCTCTCTTACAAGTATACTGTCTTGTATAATAAAGCTCAGTGGTTTCACCTACCAGACCCGTTACAGTTTGCTCGGGCCATGGAACCCGGTGGCACCCAAACCCCTTCACTCCCGGAATTGTGTCATGAACTATCTCGCCAGAGGTCGCAACAGGAGGCCATCCTGGGTCACCTGCGGAACGTCAATTCCCGCCTGGACACTCTGAATTCATCACCAGCAACCACCGCTGGAGCCATGACTCACAATCCGGCAGCCTTGCTGCTTCCCAATTCCGTGGTTTCCATTCCCGGACCCCGACTTTCAGCTCCTCCTAGGTTTGGAGGCGACCCTGCTCTGGCTCGTGGTTTCATTAACCAGTGCACCCTGCATTTCGAACTCCTGGCACACCAGTTTAACTCTGACCGGGCCAAAATTGCCTTCATCATGTCCCATCTCACCGGAGAGGCTCTGGCCTGGCTTAATCCTCTCTGGGAGAGAGAAGATCCTCTGGTATCTGACCTGCCTGCTTTTCTCTCGGCCTTCCGGAAGGTATTCGACGAACCTGGACGGAGGACCTCCTCTTCATCATCTCTGTTGCGTCTCCGTCAGGAGAGTCTCACCGTTGGTCAATATGCCATACGGTTCCGTACTCTAGCCTCAGAGTTGGCTTGGGACAATAACGCCCTGATTTCGGTCTTCTGGGAGGGTCTGTCCGGCCGTATTAAAGATGAACTTGCCGGTCGGGACATTCCAACCTCCCTTGATGATTTAATAAATCTTGCCAATCGAATTGATCTACGGTTCCAGGAACGTGCCAAAGAGGTCACCCGTGAGAGAGGGTTTCCTCGTCTTGCACCCTCGTTTCAGAGACCTATAACCCCTTCCGTTTCTCCCCAGATGCACACTGCTGAGCCTATGCAGGTCGACCAGACCAAGATGGTCAAAGCCCGTCAGGACTCACGCCGTGCCGAGAGGAGTTGCTTCTACTGTGGCAGTAAGGAGCACTGGATCCGTACCTGTCCGGAGAGGTCGGGAAACGCCTGTGTCTAGGTTCGCTCGGAGAGGTCCACCTAGACCAGAATAAATCCTCTTCATCTCTGCTGCTGTCTGTCTCTATTCTCATCGGTAAGAACCGATACTTCGAACTGGCCCAACTTGATTCTGGAGCAGCTGGGAATCTTGTTTCACAGGCTCTAGTTGAGAAGTATCGCATTCCCACCAAACCTCTGGTTGAACCAGTATCTGTTGCTGCTGTGGATGGGGGTCTCCTACCTCGTCCCATCCAACTTATCACCGAAGCCATAACCCTGCAGGTGGGAATGTTGCATTCTGAGAGCATCTCGTTTCATGTTTTACCTGGACTCTCTCATGCTTTCTTACTAGGTCTGCCTTGGCTCCAAAAACATGCACCCGTGCCCGACTGGCAGAATGGAGAGATTCTTCGCTGGGGACAGGACTGTCATAAAACGTGTCTGGTGCCTGTTCATCCCGTCCGTTCTTCTCCTACACCTGCTAATCTACCTGGACTCCCGATCCCATATTGGTCATTCCCGGGCGCCACCTGCTCTCTTACAAGTATACTGTCTTGTATAATAAAGCTCAGTGGTTTCACCTACCAGACCCGTTACATGTGCCCAATATTTTTTTCTGACAGGACCGCAAAGGCACTGTATGGCGCAGAATATGTGCCCAATATTTTTTTCTGACAGGACTGCAGAGGCACTGTATGGCGCAGAATATGTGCCCAATATTTTTTTCTGACAGGACTGCAAGGCACTGTATGGCGCAGAATATGTGCCCAATATTTGTTTCTGACAGGACCGCAGAGGCACTGTATGGCGCAGAATATGTGCCCAATATTTTTTTCTGACAGGACCGCAGAGGCACTGTATGGCGCAGAATATGTGCCCAATATTTTTTTCTGACAGGACTGCAGAGGCACTGTATGGCGCAGTTCTGTTTTTTTTTTTTTAACTGGGGCCGATTTGTGGGCGTCAACTACATATTTAAATGCAAGAGGGGGCAGTGGTTTTAAAATGGCTGTGACGCGTAGGCGACAGTTACATTCACTGTGCGCCTGCGCACACCGCGCCATTCTCATATGGGCCCTGAGTGTCAACTTGAGGTGCAGGAGAGGGCGGGATTGTTTCGGCGCCTGCGCAGTTTTCGCTCTGCATCACCATTTTCTTGAAGACACTGCAGTGTGTCTTCAAGAAAATGGCGCCGGAAAGCGCGGACAGGGCATGCGCCGATGACGGCGATATCGGCGCCTGCGCAGTCCTTCCTTTCCGGCGTCATTTTCTTGAAGACACACTGCAGTGTCTTCCACAATATGGCGCCGGAAAGCGCGCACTGGGCATGCACCGATTCCGGCGCCACAACCCGCCCTCTCCTGACATCCATCCCAGCAAGAGAATGCGGCGCCGGCACACCGGATCGGTAAGTTGTGTCGGAGATCGCGGTATGCGTTCAGGGCTTACGCATACCGCGATCTCCTGGGCCACCCTCCTCATCCCCGGGGGCGTCACTCTGTCCAGACTGCGCAGGCGCGTCGCGCTTGCGCAGTCTATAAAGGCTTCAGACAGAGTGACGCTCCCACCGTTATATTATAGATATATTTATAGTTCATACACTTCTACATACTTTAATAGCCGCTAATTCAATTGCCGGCTTTTGTGAAATTACAGACCCGACATGAAATGACACATGGTTTACATACAGTTAACCATGTCATTTCATGTAGTTTGATATATGATTTTAACTTACAATTACATGAGTGTATGTGTGCAAAATTGCAGACATGTAGGGGTTAATTAAAGGTGTAAATTCGTTGAAAAAAAATTTTGTGGGCTCCCGCTGTATTTTCTCCACCAGACAGACAAAGCAAGCGAGTGGGGGCAAATAATAGCCCAGTGAGGGTGCATTTATTTTGTGCCCCCCCTGGCTACTAACATCTGCCCCCAGACACCCCAGAAAAGGCAAATCTATAATTAGATTAGCCCTTTCTGGCACTTTGCCCGTCTATTCCCATTGCCCTGTAGCGGTGGCGAATGGGTTAATAAGGGGTTAAAGCCACCTTGCAATTGAAAGGTGACTTTAAGCCAGGTTAATAATTGAGAGCTGTCAATTAAACAACTATCAATTATTAATCCTATTGTATGAAAGAAAAATCAAACACACACACTTTAATAAAAAATCATTTTAATGAAATAAGCAAACAGTTTTTGACCATCTTTTATTTTCCTGCTAAAACCATTTCCTGTAATAAAAATAAAATAAAAAAGCAAAATGATTCTTACCCATCCGATGCACAGTCAGGTCCCACGCTGTAATCCATCAGAAAGGGTTAACAGGTTACAGCTAGCAGGCAGCTAATGCTGCCTGCTGAGCTGTTACCCCCTGAATGAATCAGTTCCTCTCCCGGTGTCACGACGTATAACAGATATATTCTATGATAGTAACATATATCTAATGTGACATCATTCTATATTTCCTATAATAGAAAATATCAACATGTATACATAGTATCTGCCAGCAATGTCTTACCTGACATAATATCCTATGTATTGTGGATCTATACTGTGTACGTGTCACGCTGTCTCAGGATAGAGGTGGACGGGGGTCTATGCTGACCCTGAACTGGGGTCCTGACTAGTCCCTCTACCTGGAGGTACTGTTAATGGTACAGAGGTCCAGGCCGCCAGCGTAACCCTGTCTCCTGTAGATCCCTGACCACTGTAATCTAGTCCTGAGAAGGACCCTGATTACCACCACAGGGAATGGGCAGGTCACAGCTTACACACAGTCTAAGATAAACAAGACAGCCAAGGGGTAAAGAAAACACTGCCATGCATACAAAACTTCCACTACAGAGGAACACAAAAGGTTAAGGAGATAAACAAGCGAGGAGAGGATAAACCACAACAGGCACTCTTAGCTTAAGTCTTCTCAGAAACGATCCGCTCTGCTGGTCTGAATGAATGCTTTCACCGACAACTTCCCCAGCAGACCAGCAGGTATAAGAAGGAAGCTAATTAACAAAACATCAATCGCAGCTGGGCGAGGCTGGTCAGTCCAGCACCGAGAGAGAAAGAATTAACTCCCTCAGTGCCGAAAAACACCCAGCACCAGAAACTCAGCTGTGCGAAGTCAGGGTGTGCAATCGCGACGATCTTCGCCGCGACACACCCATGACAGTACCCCCCCTTCTACGAGGGGCCTCTGGACCCTCAGGGCCTGGTCTATCTGGGTGAGTAGTGTGGAAGGCCCGAACCAATCGGTCTGCGTTAATATCCGACGCAGAAACCCACATCCTCTCCTCAGGACCATACCCCCTCCAATGAACAAGGTACTGAAGGGACCGGCGATTCAGACGTGAGTCAATGATCTTCGATACCTGAAACTCCAAATTACCATTGACCACCACAGGAGGAGGAGGTAGAGGTGACGGTATAACTGGTGCCACGTACCTCTTAAGCAACGATTTGTGGAACACATTGTGGATTTTAACCCCTTCACCCCCAAGGGTGGTTTGCACGTTAATGACCGGGCCAATTTTTACAATTCTGACCACTGTCTCTTTATGAGGTTATAACTCTGGAACGCTTCAACGGATCTTCGCGATTCTGAGATTGTTTTCTCGTGACATATTGTACTTCATGTTAGTGGTAAAATTTCTTCAATATAACTTGCGTTTATTTTTGAAAAAAACGCAAATATGGCGAAAATTTTTAAAATTTTGCAATTTTCAAACTTTGAATTTTTATTCCCTTAAAACAGAGAAATATATCACACAAAATAGTTAAGAAATAACATTTCCCACATGTCTACTTTACATCAGCACAATTTTGGAACCAAAATTTTTTTTGTTAGGAAATTATAAGGGTTAAAAGTTGACCAGCGATTTCTCATTTTTACAGCAAAATTTACAAAGCCATTTTTTTTAGGGACCACCTCACATTTGAAGTCACTTTGAGGGGTCTATATGGCAGAAAATACCCAAAAGTGACACCATTCTAAAAACTGCACCCCTCAAGGTACTCAAAACCACATTCAAGAAGTTTATTAACCCTTCAGGTGCTTCACAGTAACTAAAGCAACGTGGAAGGAAAAAATGAATATTTTACTTTTTAGCCACAAAAATTATCTTTTACAAACTTTTTTTTATTTTCACAAGGGTAAAAGGAGAAAATGGACAGATAAGGTTGTTATGCAATTTCTCCTGAGTACGCCAATACCCCATATGTTGGGGAAAACCACTGTTTGGGTACACGGCAGAGCTCGTAAGGGAAGGAGCGACGTTTGACTTTTTCAAACTAAAATTGGCTGGAATTTAGATTGGATGCCATGTCGCGTTTGGAGAGCCCCTGATGCGCCTAAACAGTGGAAAACCCCCCACAAGTGACACCATTTTGGAAACTAGACCCCCTAAGGTACTTATCTAGATCTGTTGTGAGCACTTTGAACCCTCAAGTGTTTCACAAAAGTTTATAAAGCCTGGGTGTGAAAAAAAAAAAAAATCAATTTTCCACAAAAATGATTTTTTAGTCCCAAATTTTTGAATTTTCCCAAGGAAATTGGACCCCAAAAGTTGTTGTCCAATTTGTCCTGAGTACGCTGATACCCCATATGTGGGGGGGGGGACTGTTTGGGCGCACGGCAGGGCTTGGAAAGGAAGTAGTAACGTTTTGGAATGCAGACGTTAATGGGGTCATGTTCCGTTTGCAGTGCCCCAGATGAGCCTAAACAGTGGAAACCCCCCACAAGTGACCCCATTTTGGAAACTAGACCCCCTAAGGAACTTATCTAGATCTTTGGTGAGCACTTTGAACCCCCAAGTGCTTCACACAAGTTTATAATGCCCGGGCATGAAAAAAAAAAAATCCTATTTTTTTCCCACAAAAATATCTTTTAGTCACAATTTTTATTTTCCCAGTAACAGGAAAATTGGACCACATAAGTTGTTGTACAATTTGTCCTGAGTACGCTGATACCCCATATGTGGGGGGGAACACTGTT
Organism: Oophaga sylvatica; assembly: GCA_033576555.1. Lineage (NCBI taxonomy): Eukaryota > Metazoa > Chordata > Amphibia > Anura > Dendrobatidae > Oophaga > Oophaga sylvatica. The sequence goes on from JARQOD010000004.1 coordinate 463,766,825, forward strand.
TGGGCGCACGGCAGAGCTCGGAATGGAAGGAGCACCATTTTGACTTTTTCCAACCAAAATGGCTGAATTGAGTTGGATGCCATGTTGCATTTGGAGAGCCCCTGATGTGCCTAAACAGTGGAAACCCCCCACAATGACCCCATTTGGAAACTAGACCCCCTAAGGAACTTATCTAGATTTTTGATGAGCAATTTGAACCCCCAAGTGCTTCACACAAGTTTATAACGTAGAGCCGTAAAATTTAAAAATCATATTTTTTTCCACAAAAATTATCTTTTATCACCCCAATTTTTATTTTTCCAAGGGTAACAAGACCCAAAAGTTATTGTGCAATTTGTCCTGAGTGCGCTGATACCCCATATGTGGGGAAACCACTGTTTGGGTGCATGGCAGAGTTTGGAAGGAAGGAGCCCGTCTGACTTTTTCAACGCAGAATTGGCTGGACGCCATGTCGTGTTTGGAGAGCTCCTGATCTGCCTAAACAGTGGAAACCCCCATAAATGACACCATTTTGGAAACTAGACCCCTCAAGGAACTTATCTAGATTGTGGTGAGAACTTTGAACCCCCAGGTGTTTCACTAAAGTTTATAACGTAAGCCGTAAAATAAAAAATCTTTTTTTTTTTTACAAAAATGATTTTTTTCCCCCAATATTTTATTTTCACAAGGGTAACAAAGAAATGGACCAAAAGTTTTGTCCAATTTGTCCTGAGTACGCTGATACCCAATATGTGGGGAAACTACTGTATGGGTCAACGTCAGGGCTCTGGAAGGGAAGTAGTGCGTTTTGGATTGCAGACTGATGGAATGGTCTGGGGCGTCATGTCATTTGGAGAGCCCTGATGCCCTAAACAGTGGAAACCCCCCACAAGTGACCCCATTTTGGCAATAGACCCCACAAGGAACTTATCTAGATGTGTGGTGAGCACTTTGAACCCCGAGTGCTTCACAGAAGTTTATAACGCACAGCCGTAAAAATAAAAAATCTTTTTTTTTTTTACAAAAATGATTTTTTTCGCCCCCAATATTTTATTTTCACAAGGGTAACAGGAGAAATTGGACCCCAAAAGTTGTTGTCCAATTTGTCCTGAGTACGCTGATACCCAATATGTGGGAGAAAACTACTGTATGGGGCACGTCATGGCTCGGAAGGGAAGTAGTGACGTTTTGGATTGCAGACTTTGATGGAATGGTCTGGGTGCGTCATGTCGCATTTGGAGAGCCCCTGATGCGCCTAAACAGTGAAACCCCCCACAAGTGACCCCATTTTGGAAAATAGACCCCACAAGGAACTTATCTAGATGTGTGGTGAGCACTTTGAACCCCGAAGTGCTTCACAGAAGTTTATAACGCACAGCCGTAAAAATAAAAAATCTTTTTTTTTTTTTGCAAAAATGATTTTTTCGCCCCAATATTTTATTTTTACAAGGGTAACAGGAGAAATTGGACCCCAAAAGTTGTTGCCCAATTTGTCCTGAGTACGCTGATACCCAATATGTGGGAGAAAACTACTGTATGGGTACACGTTGGGGCTCGGAAGGGAAGTAGTGACGTTTTGGATTGCAGACTTTGATGGAATGGTCTGGGGGCGTCATGTCGCATTTGGAGAGCCCCTGATGCGCCTAAACAGTGGAAATCCCCAACAAGTGACCCCATTTTGGAAAATAGACCCCACAAGGAACTTATCTAGGTGTGTGGTGAGCGCTATGAAGCCCCAAGTGCTTCACAGAAGTTTATAATGTACAGCCGTAAAAACAAAAAATAATTTTTTTTGTACAAAAATGATATTTTCGCCCCCAGTTTTTTATTTTCCCAAGGGTAACAGAAGAAATAGGACAAATTGCACAATAACTCTTGGGTCCAGAGTACGCTGATACCCCATATGTGGGGATAAACTACTGTTTGGACGCATGGCAGAGCTCAGAAGTGAAGGAGCACCGTTTGACTTTTTCAACGCAGAATTGGCTGGAATTGAGATCAGACGCCATGTCACATTTGGAGAGCCCCTGATGTGCCTAAACAGCGGAAACCCCCCAATTCTAACTCCAACCCTAACCCCAACACACCCCTAACCCTAGTCCCAACCCTAACCACAAACCTAACCTAACACACCCCTAATCCCAACCCTAACCCTAATCCTAACTTTAGCGCCAACCCTAACCCTAACTTTAGCCGCAACCCTAACCCTAACCCTAATGGGAAAATGGAAATAAATACATTTTTTTAATTTTATTATTTTTCCCTAACTAAGGGGGTGATAAAGGGGGGTTTGATTTACTATTTATAGCGGGTTTTTATGATTGGCAGCTGTCACGCTAAAAGACGCTTTTTATTGCAAAAATAGTTTTTTGCATCGCCACATTTTGAGAGCTATAATTTTTGCATATTTTGGCCCACAGAGTCATGTGAGGTCTTATTTTTTGCGGTACGAGTTGACGTTTTTATTTGTACCATTTTTGAGCAGGTGACATTTTTTGATCGCTTTTTATTTCGATTTTTGGGAGGTTAGAATGAACAAAAATCAGCAATTCATGAATTTCTTTTGGGGAGGCGTTTTTATTGTTCCGCGTGTGGTAAAATTGATAAAGCAGTTTTATTCTTCGGGTCAGTACGATTATGGCGATACCTCATTTATATCATTTTTTTATGTTTTGGCGCTTTTATAGAAAAAAAAATTTTATATAAAAAATAATTATTTTTGCATCGCTTTATTCTGCGAGCTATAACTTTTTTATTTTTTCGCTGATGATGCTGTATGGCAGCTCGTTTTTTGCGGGACAAGATGACGTTTTCAGCGGTACCATGTTTATTTATATCGGTCTTTTTGATCGCGCGTTATTCCACTTTTTGTTCGGCGGTATGATGATAAAGCATTGAGTTTTTGCTTCGTTTTTTTTTTTTTTAAGGGGTTCACTAAAGGGGTTAACTAGTGGGACAGTTTTATAGGGGGGTCGTTACGGACGCGGCGATACCAAATATGTGTACTTTTATTGTTTTGTTTTTTTTATTTACAGGAAGAAATTAATTTATTGGGGAATATTTTTTTTTTTTATTATTTATTTTGGATTTTTTTTTTATAACATGTTTATTTTTATTTTTTTAACTTTTTTACTTTGTCCCAGGGTGGGACATCACTGTATTTTATCAAATCGCTGATGTGACAGTGTGCACAGCACACTGTCACACCAGCGATCGCTCAGGCAGTGCAGCAGGCTTCTCAGTGCCTGCTCTCAGCAGGCACTGAGGAAGCCGCCTCCCTCCAGGACCCCGGCGCCATCTTGGATCCGGGTCCTGGGAGGGAGGAAGCCCTCAGAACAGCGCGATCACATCGCGCTGGTCTGAGGGTCTCAGGGGGGCGCGCAGGGATCCCCCACCCTTTGCGATCCTCCCCTGTGCCCCCAGTACACCGCGATCATGTTTGATCGCGGTGTGCTAGGGGTTAATGTGCCGGGAGCGGTCCGTGACCGCTCCTGACACACAGTCACGGGTGTCAGCTGTGATAATCAGCTGACACCCGGCGGCGATTAGCTGCGCTCCCCTCAGGAGCGCAGCTGATCGCCTATGACGTACTATCCCGTCCATGGGCAGAATGGCACGGGTTTTATGGACGGGATAGTACGTCTAATGTCAGAGAGGGGTTAAACGTAGGAGGGAGGTCAAGACGGAAAGCCACCGGATTAATTATTGAACTGATCCTGTATGGCCCGATGAATCTGGGACCGAGTTTCCAGGAGGGAACCTTAAGTTTTATATTCTTGGTAGACAACCATACCAGATCGTTCACACTTAGGTCCGGACCAGACACTCTCCTCCTATCAGCCATACGTTTGTATCGGTTCCCCATAGTGCTCAGATTATTAAGCACTCCTCTCCACACTGAAGCAAGTGACGACGAAAATCGTTCCTCCTCAGGAACCCCAGAAGAGCCCCCCCCATCGAAAGTACAAAACTGGGGGTGAAAACCATATGCCCCAAAAAACGGGGACTTACCAGTGGACTCGCTCTGCCTATTGTTAAGAGCGAACTCTGCCAGAGGCAAGAAAGAAGACCAGTCCTCTTGGTTCTCTGAGACAAAACACCGAAGATATGTCTCTAAGCTCTGATTCAGACGCTCTGTCTGACCATTAGTCTGCGGATGAAAAGCCGAAGAAAATGACAACTGCATCCCCCGACGAGAACAAAATGCCTTCCAGAATTTGGACACAAACTGAGACCCCCGATCCGACACCACATCGGAAGGCAACCCGTGAAGTCTCACAATCTCCCCAATGAACACCTGCGCCAGAGTTTTAGCATTAGGAAGAGCAATAAAATGTGCCATTTTGCTGAACCTGTCAACTACAACTAGTATGACAGTTTTACCTGAAGACGGAGGGAGGTCCGTAATGAAGTCCATAGACAGATGGGTCCATGGACGCTCCGGGATTTTCAACTGTAAAAGGGCCCCAGACGGACGGGTATGTGGGGTCTTAGAGCGCGCACATACCCCACAGGACGCGACAAAAGTTACCACCTCTTTATTTAAGTTAGGCCACCAAAACCGGCGAGAAAGGAGATCTACAGTTGCTTTACTCCCTGGGTGTCCTGCCAAAGCAGAATTATGATGTGCCTCGATAACCTTTTGTCTTAACTGATCTGGAACAAACAGTTTCCCTGGAGGTCCTACAGGGGCGTCCCCCTGAGCCTCCAATACCTCCTCCTCAAGCTCAGAGCATACAGCCGACACCACAACTCCCTCCTGAAGAATAGGAACTGGGTCATCCGTCTTCCCGACCCCGGGAAACTACGAGATAAGGCATCAGCCTTTACATTTTTTGACCCAGGACGATATGTGACGACAAAATTAAACCTGGTAAAACACAACGACCATCTAGCTTGTCTGGAATTCAGACGTTTTGCAGACTCTAAATACAGCAGGTTCTTGTGATCAGTAATGACGGTGACCGGGTGGACTGCCCCCTCCAAAAAGTGACGCCACTCTTCAAAAGCTAACTTAATGGCCAAGAGTTTCCTATTGCCGACATCATAATTCCTCTCGGCGGACGACAATTTTTTAGAGAAGAAAGCGCATGGATGCCATTTACCAGGGGACGGACCTTGAGATAATACCGCACCCACTCCTACGTCAGATGCGTCTACCTCCACAATGAACGGTTGTGATGCATCAGGTTGGATGAGTATGGGTGCTAAAGCAAAACATTTTTCAAGGAGGAAAATGCTTGACAAGCTTTGTCAGACCACCTAGAAAAATCCGTCCCTTTTTTTGTCATGTCAGTGAGAGGTTTGACAACGGATGAGAAATTACGAATAAATTTCCGGTAGTAGTTAGCAAACCCCAGGAAACGCTGCAGTGCTTTAAGATCCTCTGGCCGATCCCATTCAAGCACAGCCTTCACTTTCCCAGGGTCCATACGGAAACCGGAAGCTGACACCAGGAATCCTAAAAACTGAAGTTCTTGTACGGCGAATACACACTTCTCCCATTTGGCGTACAGTTTATTGTCTCGCAAGATCTGCAACACCTGTCTCACATGCTCCTGATGAGACACAAGATCCGGCGAGTAAATTAAGATGTCATCTAGATAAATGACAACAAACTGTCCCACTAGGTGGCGAAAGATGTCATTAACAAAATGTTGAAACACCGCCGGGGCAGTAGTCAGACCGAAAGGCATGACAAGGTTCTCATAATGTCCCTCCGGAGTGTTAAACGCCGTCTTCCACTCATCCCCCTCCTTTATCCTAATCAGATTATACGCCCCCCTGAGATCCAACTTAGAGAACCATTTGGCGCCCACAATCTGATTGAAGAGATCAGGAATAAGTGGGAGCGGATACGGATCTCGGACCGTAATCCGATTAAGCTCACGGAAATCCAGGCAAGGGCGTAGGCCTCCATCTTTTTTCTTCACAAAGAAGAACCCCGCGGCCACTGGGGAAGATGAAGGTCTAATATGCCCCTTGGCCAGACTTTCCGAAATATAATCCTTCATAGCTTGCCTCTCAGGACCAGAAAGGTTATATAACCTAGATTTTGGTAACTTAGCATCAGGAAGCAATTTTATAGCACAGTCATGCGCGCGATGAGGAGGTAATTCTTGACACCCTTCCTCTGAAAACACATCCTCAAAGTCCTCCAGAAAAGGAAGTAAGGTTCTAGGCACGACCGCACCGATGACCGTGTTCATGCAGTTACTATTGCAAAATTCACCCCACTGGCTTATCTCTCTGGATTGCCAATTAATAACTGGGTTATGTTTAGTTAACCAAGGAAGTCCCAACACAATAGGAGTGGGAAGGCCCTCCAACACATAACAAGACAATAGTTCTTTATGTATTGCCCCCACTCGAAGGTCTATGTTATGCACGGCTTGCACAAAGCTACCTTGACCGAGAGGCCTGGCGTCAATAGAGAATATAGGGATAGGTTTGGCCAATACACTCAGTTGCATACCTTGCACCTGGGCAAACCGAGCGTCCACCAGATTAGCCGCGGCCCCACTATCCAGAAGAACAGAAATCCTTTCAGTTCTCGTACCTACCACCACCTCCGCTGGTACGAGAAACTGAGACGGACTTGGGGACGAAATACCTACTCCCAGATTGTCGTCCACCACACAACCTGGGATCAACAGTTTTCCGGCGACTCCTTGCTCAGCAAAGTACGGGATGGACACCCCCCAACAAAATGTCCCTTTCTCCCGCAGAAGTAACACTTTCCTGTCTTGCGCCGCACCGCCAATCCCCTCCCTCGAAACGATGTCCCTCCTAACTGCATAGGCTCCTCAGAACAAACCAGGGGAACCTCAATATAAGGGACTACAGTAGAAGGTGGAGTCATCACAGGGGGCGGAGTTACCTCGCACCTCTCCCGAAGCCGTCTATCAATGCGAATAGCAAGGGCCATAGCGGCCTCCAGTGACGGGGGAGAATCATACTGAGCCAACACATCTTTTAATTTGTCAGATAATCCTTGACAAAACTGGCTCCTAAGAGCTGGGTCATTCCACTGAGTATCTGTGGCCCATCTACGGAACTCAGAAGAAAATTCCTCCGCCGGACGATCTCCCTGCTGTATCTTATGTAACTTCATTTCAGCAAGGGAGACCCGATCCGGGTCATCATATACCAGACCCAGGGCTGTAAAAAATCGATCTACTGACTGGAGAGCCGGGGAGTCCGGAAGAAGAGAGAACGCCCAGGATTGAGGGTCCCCTTGTAAGAGCGAGATGACAATTCCCACCCTCTGATCTTCACTCCCCGAAGACCGAGGCCGTAGCCGAAAATATAATTTACATGCCTCCCGGAAGGTAAAAAATTTATCCCGCCCACCAGTGAACCTGTTCGGGAGAGCTACTTTAGGTTCAGATCTGGTTTGCTCTCGGGGGTACAAAACCTTGGACTTAACGTCCGTCAGCTCCATGGACAAACTCTGCAACTGCTGAGCTAACTGGGCTACTGGATCCATGGTAGCTGGGGAGAATCTTTTAGTGTGGTCGGTGAAAATGTCACGACGTATAACAGATATATTCTATGATAGTAACATATATCTAATGTGACATCATTCTATATTTCCTATAATAGAAAATATCAACATGTATACATAGTATCTGCCAGCAATGTCTTACCTGACATAATATCCTATGTATTGTGGATCTATACTGTGTACGTGTCACGCTGTCTCAGGATAGAGGTGGACGGGGGTCTATGCTGATCCTGAACTGGGGTCCTGACTAGTCCCTCTACCTGGAGGTACTGTTAATGGTACAGAGGTCCAGGCCGCCAGCGTAACCCTGTCTCCTGTAGATCCCTGACCACTGTAATCTAGTCCTGAGAAGGACCCTGATTACCACCACAGGGAATGGGCAGGTCACAGCTTACACACAGTCTAAGATAAACAAGACAGACAAGGGGTAAAGAAAACACTGCCATGCATACAAAACTTCCACTACAGAGGAACACAAAAGGTTAAGGAGATAAACAATAAGCGAGGAGAGGATAAACCACAACAGGCACTCTTAGCTTAAGTCTTCTCAGAAACGATCCGCTCTGCTGGTCTGAATGAATGCTTTCACCGACAACTTCCCTAGCAGACCAGCAGGTATAAGAAGGAAGCTAATTAACAAAACATCAATCGCAGCTGGGCGAGGCTGGTCAGTCCAGCACCGAGAGAGAAAGAATTAACTCCCTCAGTGCCGAAAAACACCCAGCACCAGAAACTCAGCTGTGCGAAGTCAGGGTGTGCAATCGCGACGATCTTCGCCGCAACACACCCGTGACACCCGGCGAAAGGAGAGGAAGTAATTAATGTGTGAAGCTTAATTGATTTCTTCCCACTTTCACTTCAGGTCAGGTCACCCTAACCTGACCTGAAGTTAAAATGGGAAGCAATCAATTAAGCTTCACACACTAATCACTTCCTCTCCTGCTGCCGGGAGAGGAACTGATTCATTCAGGGGATTACAGCTGAGCAATAAATTATGGTCCAAAACTGTGTCTTTATTTAATTAAAAGGATTAATAATTAATGTGTGTGTTTTTTTTCATTTCATACAATAGGATTAATAATTGCGAGTTGTCAAATTGACAACTCTCAATTATTAACCTGGCTTAAAGTCACATTTCAATTGCAAGGTGGCTTTAACCCATTATTAACCCATTCGCCACCGCTACAGGGCAATGGGAATAGACGGGCAAAGTGCCAGAAAGGGCGAATCTAATTATAGATTTGCCTTTTCTGGGGTGTCTGGGGGCAGATGTTAGTAGCCAGGGGGGGCACAAAATAAATGCACCCTCCCTGGGCTATTATTATTTGCCCCACTCGCTTGCTTTGTCTGTCTGGTGGAGAAAATACAGCGGGAGCCCACGCATTTTTTTACAACGAATTTACACCTTTAATTAACCCCTACAAGTGTGAAATTTCACACACATACACTCATGTAATTGTTAGTGAAAACCATATATCAAAATACATGAAATGACATGGTTAACTGTATGTAAACCATGTGTCATTTCATGTCGGGTTCTGTACTTTCACAAAAGCCGGCAATTGAATTAGCGGCTATTACAGTATGTAGAAGTGTATGAACTATAAATATTTGTATATATATGTATATATATATATATATATATATATATATGTCACAATGGAATATATATATATATATATGTATTCTATGTGTGTATATGTATTCTTTGTATTCTTTATTAAAGCTGTCAGTGTGATTTTACAGTATAGCCGGGGTTGAATTGCCGGCTTTTCTAAAGGACACCGGTGCGATTTAATCGCAAGTCACACGTGTGCTCCGTTTGTAATCCGATTTTTCATTGCTCCCATAGACTTGCATTGGCGATAGTCGACCGACAATCGGTGACAATCGCAGCATGCTGTGATTGCACTCAGACGTTTAAAACGGACCACAAAAAATCGGATACTGGGAGCTGCTCCATAGATTAACATAGGTCCGACTGCAATGCGATATTTCATCGCATTGCAGTCTTCCGATTTTGTCGCCAGTGTGACGCTGGCCTTATAGTTAGGGTTGGGACTAGGGTTAGGGTTGGAGCTAGAATTGGGGGGTTTCCACTGTTTAGGCACATCAGGGGCTCTCCAAATGTGTCATGGCGTCTGATCTCAATTCCAGCCAATTCTGCGTTGAAAAAGTCAAACGGTGCTCCTTCCCTTCTGAGCTCTGCCATGCGCCCAAACAGTAGTTTACCCCCACATATGGGGTATCAGAGTACTCAGGGCAAATTGCACAATAACTCTTGTGGTCCAATTTCTTCTGTTACCCTTGGGAAAATAAAAAATTGGGGGCAAATATATCATTTTTGTGGAAAAAAATATTTTTTATTTTTATGGCTCTACGTTATAATCTTCTGTGAAGCACTTGGGGGTTCAAAATTCTCACCACACATCTAGATAAGTTCCTTGGGGGGTCTAGTTTCCAAAATGGGGTCACTTGTGGGGGTTTCCACTGTTTAGGCACATCAGGGGCTCTCCAAAAGCAACATGACGCCTGCAGACTCTTCCATCAAAGTCTGCAATCCAAAACGTCACTACTTCTCTTCCGAGCCCCGACGAGTGCCCATACAGTAGTTTTCTCCCACATATAGGATATCAGGGTACTCAGGACAAATTGAACAACAACTTTTGGTGTCCAATTGCTCCTGTTAGCCTTGGGAAAATAAAAAACTGGTGACTTAAAGATCATGTTTGTGGAAAAATGATTTTTTTATTTTCACGCCCGGGCGTTATAAACTTCTGTGAAGCACTTGGGGGTTCAAAGTGCTCACCACACATCTATATAAGTTCCTTTTAGGGTCTACTTTCCAAAATGGGATCACTTGTAGAGGGTTTCCACTGTTTAGGCACATCAGGGGTTCTCCAAATGCCGACATGACACCCGCAGACCATTCCATCAAAGTCTGCACTGCAAAATGTCACTACTTCTATTCTGAGCCCTGCCGTGCGCCCACACAGTCGTTTTCTCCCACATACAGTCATGGCCAAAAGTTTTGAGAATGACACAAATATTAATTTTTACAAAGTCTACTGCTTCACTTTTTCTAATGGCAATTTGCATATACTCCAGAATGTTATAAAGAGTGATCAGCTTAACAGCAATTACTTGCAAAGTCAATATTTGGCTAGAAAATGAACTTTATCCCCCAAAACACATTTCAACATCATTGCAGCCCTGCCTTAAAAGGACCAGCTAACCTCTTTTCAGTGATTGCTCCATTAACACAGGTGTGGGTGTTGATGAGGACATGGCTGGAGATCAATCTGTCATGATTAAGTAAAAATGACACCACTGGACACTTTAAAAGGAGGTTGGTACTTGGCATCATTGTTTCTCTTTTGTTAACCATGGTTATCTCTAAAGAAACATGTGCAGTCATCATTGCAATGCACAAAAATGACCTAACAGGGAAGAGTATCGCAGCTAGAAAGATTGCACCTCAGTCAACAATCTATCGCATCATCAAGAACTTCAAGGAGAGAGGTTCAATTGTTGCCAAAAAGGCTTCAGGGTGCCCAAGAAAGACCAACAAGCGCCAGGACCGTCTCTTAAAAGTGTTTCAGCTGCGGGATCGGGCTACCAGCAGTGCAGAGCTTGCTCAGGAATGGCAGCAGGCAGGTGTGAGTGCATCTGCACGCACTGTGAGGCAGAGACTCTTGGAGCAAGGCCTGGTCTCAAGGAGGGCAGCAAAGAAGCCACTTCTCTCCAGAAAAAACATCATGGACAGACTGATATTCTGCAAAAGGTACAGGCAGTGGACTGCTGAGGACTGGGGTAAAGTTATTTTCTCTGATGAATCCCCTTTTCGATTGGGACATCAGGAAACGCCTCATTCGGAGAAGACAAGGTGAGCGCTACCACCAGTCTTGTCTCGTGGACAAACAAAAACCTAAAAATTCTGACAAAATGAAAGCATTGATTGTGCAAGAATGGACTGCTATCAGTCAGGATTTGGTCCAGAAGTTGATTGAGAGCATGCCAGGGAGAATTGAAGAGGTCCTGTAGAAAAAGGGTCAACACTGCAAATATTGACTTGCTGCATTAACTCATTCTAACTGTCAATATAAGCTTTTGTTACTCATATGTTTGCAATTATTATATTTCTGTCTGTGATAAAAACATCTGTCAAACACACATAAAAACCAGAGGGCAGCAGATCATGTGAAAATATAATATTTGTGTCATTCTCAAAACTTTTGGCCATGACTGTATGGGGTATCAGCGTACTCAGGACAAATTGGACAACAACTTTTGGGGTCCAATTTCTCCTCTTAACCTTGGGAAAATAAAAACATGGTGACTAAAAGATCATTTTTGTGGGAAAAAAATAGGACTTTTTATTTTCATGCCCAGGCATTATAAATTTGTGTGAAGCACTTGGGGGTTCAAAGTGCTCACCACAGATCTAGATAAGTTCCTTAGGGGGTCTAGTTTCCAAAATGGGGTCACTTGTCGGGGGTTTCCACTGTTTAGGCACATCAGGGGCTCTGCAAACTGAACATGACACCCATTAAAGTCTGCATTCCAAAACGTCATTACTTCCTTTCCGAGCCCTACCGTGCACGCAAACAGTTCCCCTCCCACATATGGTGTATTAGCGCACGCAGGACAAATTGGACAACAACTTTTGGGGTCCATTTTCTTGGGAAAAATCAAAAATTGGGGACTAAAAAATCATTTTTGTGGATTTTTTTTTTTCACACCCAGGCATTATAAACTTTAGTGAAACACTTGGGGGTTCCAAGTGCTCACAATAGATCTAGATAAGTTCCTTAGGGGGTCTAGTTTCCAAAATTGTATCACTTGTGGGGGGTTTTCACTGTTTAGGCCCATCAGGGGCTCTCCAAATGCGACATGGCTTCCAGCCAATTCTGTGTTGAAAAAGTCAAACGGCGCTCTTTCCTTTCCGAGCTCTGCCATGCAACCAAACAGTAGTTTTCCCCTACATATGGGATATCAGCGTACTCAGGACAAATTGCTCAATTTCCTTTTGGGGTCATGTTACCGTTGGGAAAATAAAAATTGGGGTGAAAAGATAATTTTTGTGGAAAAAATATGATTTTTTAATTTTACTGCTCTACGTTATAAACTTGTGTGAAGCACTTGGAGGTTCAAAGTGCTCACCGCAGATCTAGATAAGTTCCTTAGGGGGTCTAGTTTCTAAAATGGGGTCACTTGTGGGGGTTTCCACTGTTTAGGCACATCAGGGGCTATCCAAACGCGACATGGCATCCAATCTTGATTCCAGCCAATTTTGGTTTGAAAAAGTCAAATGGAGTTTCTTCCCTTCTGAGCTCTGCCGTGCGCCCAAACAGTGGTTCCCCCCCACATATTGGGTATCAGTGTACTCAGGACAAATTGGACAACAACTTTTGTGGTCCAATTTCTCCTGTTACCCTTGGGAAAATAAAAAATGGTGACTAAAAGATCATTTTTGTGGGAAAAAAAATAGGATTTTTTTTTTTAAAAAAAGTTACCGTAAATGTTAATTTTTTTTAAACATTCCAAAAATTCCTGTGAAGCACTTGAAGGGTTAATAAACTTCTTGAATGTGGTTTTGAGTACCTTGAGGGGTTCAGTTTTTATAATGGTGTCACTTTTTGGTATTTTCTGCCATATAGAACCCTCAAAGTGACTTCAAATGTGTGGTGGTCCCTAAAAAAAATGGTTTTGTACATTTTGTTGTAAAAATGAGAAATCGCTGGTCAACTTTTAACTCTTATAACTTCCTAACAAAAAAAATAAATTGTGCTGATGTAAAGTAGACATGTGGAAAATGTTATTTAGTAACTATTTTGTGTGACATATTTCTCTGTTTTAAGCGAATAAAAATTCAAAGTTTGAAAATTGCTAAATTTTCTAAATTTTCACCATATTTCCATTTTTTAATAAATAAACGCAAGTTATATCGAAGAAATTTTACCACTCATGAAGTACAATATGTCACGAGAAAACATTCTCATAATCGCGAAGATCCGTTGAAGCGTTCCAGAGTTATAACCTCATAAAGAGACAGTGGTCAGAATTGTAAAAATTGGCCCGGTCATTAATGTGCAAACCACCCTTAGGGCTCATACCCATTTGCGGAAAAAAAAACGGTCCGTTTTCTGGATGGAAAAAACGGTCCGAATATATGCGATTGTCATGCGATTTGTATGCGATTCTTAATCGCACCATCCGTTTTCCATCCGTATGCAATGCGATTTTAACATGACATTTTACATAGAGCAGTTCTCTCTATGTAAAAATTCATGTAAAAATCACATTGTCAAAAAAAAATGTACACAAAAAGCAAATAATTATATATATATATATATATATATATATATATATATAAATATATATATATATAGGTCATACACTTCTACATAGTATAATAGCCGCTAATTCATCCCCGGCTATACTGTAAAATCACACTGACAGCTTTAATAAAGAATGGAAGGAATACATATACACACATAAAATACATATATATATATATATACATATACATGTCATTGTGATATATATATATATATATATATATATATATATATATATATATATAGGTCATACACTTCTACATAGTATAATAGCTGCTAATTCAATTGCCGGCTTTTGTGAAATTACAGACCCGACATGAAATGACACATGGTTTACATACAGTTAACCATGTCATTTCATGTAGTTTGATATCTGGTTTTCACTCACAATTACATGAGTGTATGTGTGCAAAATTTCACACATTTAGGGGTTAATTAAAGGTGTAAATTCATTGTAAAAAAATGCGTGGGCTCCCGCTGTATTTTCTCAACCAGACAGACAAAGCCAGCTAGTGGGGGCAGATAATTATAGCCTAGGGAGGGTGCATTTATTTTGTGCCCCCCCTGGCTACTAACATCTGCCCCCAGCCACCCCAGAAAAGGCAAATCTATAATTAGATTTGCCTTTTCTGGCACTTTGCCGGTCTATTCGCATTGCCCTGTAGCGGTGGTGAATGGGTTAATAATGGGTTAAAGCCACCTTGCTGTTGAAAGGTGACTTTAAGCCAGGTTAATAATTGAGAGTTGTCAATTTGACAACTCTCAATTATTAATCCTATTGTATGAAATGGTTAAAAAATACACACACATTAATGAAAAATCATTTTAATGAAATACACAGTTTTTGACCATCTTTTATTGTATTGGTAATCCTCGATTCCCTTGTTCTCCAGAAATAGAAATAAAATAATAAAGCAATATTATTCTTACCTATCCGACGCACAGTCAGGTCCCACGCTGTAATCTATCAGAAAGGGTTAACTAGCTTTCAGCCAAGCAGCGCAGCTAATGCTTGCCGCTGAACTGAAAGCTCCTGAATAAATGACTTCCTCTCCAGGCGACAGGAGAGAAAGTGATTACTGTGTGAAGCTTCACTGATTGCTTCCCACTGTAATAAGTTCACTTCAGGTCAGCGGGGACACCGCACAGCATCAGTGACGTCAGAGGGAGTCCCCGCTGACCTGAAGTGAACTGATTTCTGTGGGAAGCTATCAATTAAGCTTCACACAGTAATCACATCCTCTCCTGTCGCTGGGAGAGGAACTCATTCAGGAGCTTTCAGCTGAGCAGGCAGCATTAGCTGCACTGCTTGGCTGAAAGCTAGTTAACCCTTTGTGAAGGATTACAGCGTGGGACGTGACAGAGCGGCGGATAGGTAAGAATAATGTTGTTTTATTATTTTTTTTTTATTATAGGAGATCAAGGGCTTCGCAAGGATTAAGAGTTAAATAAAAGATGGTCAAAAAATGTGTTTTTATTTCATTAAAATTATTTATTCTTCATGTGTGTGTGTGTTTTTTTATTTACTTCAATAGGATTAATAATTGATAGTTGTCTAATTGACAACTCTCAATTATTAACCTGGCTTAAAGTCACCTTTCAATAGCAAGGTGGCTTTAACCTGTTATTAACCCATTCGCCACCGCTACAGGGCAATGGGAATAGACGGGCAAAGTGCCAGAAAGGGCGAATCTAATAATAGATTTGCCTTTTCTGGGGTGGCTGGGGGCAGATGTTAGTAGCCAGGGGGGGCACAAAATAAATGCACCCTCCCTAGGCTAATAATTATCTGCCCCCACTCGCTGGCTTTGTCTGGTTGAGAAAATACAGCAGGAGCCCACACATTTTTTTACAAGGAATTTAAACCTTTAATTAACCCCTACATGTGTGAAATTTTGCACACAGCCACTCATGTAATTGTTAGTGAAAACCATATATAAAACTACATGAAATGACATGGTTAACTGTATGTAAACCATGTGTCATTTCATGTCGGGTCTGTAATTTCACAAAGACAAAAAAACCTGACTGGCACATCCAGACTAATGTGAACTAGGTGCAAACCAAGGGAAGCTACCCCCATGTAAAACATACAAAAAAAGGCTGCACTCAAGCATACTAAAGCATGACAACATGGAATCCATGAAATTTAGAATAGCAATATGGCTTTGGAATATAAGGAAAAATTTGCCTTTTCTGGGGTGGCTGGGGGCAGATGTTAGTAGCCAGGGGGGGCACAACAGAATTGAGACCACCTTGACTATGGTTGTTGGGCTTTAAAATGTTTGGCCAAATGTTTATACTAAGCGTCTCAAATTTTTCCTTATATTCCAAAGCCATATTGCTTTTTTTGTATGTAATTTCACAAAAGCCGGCAATTGAATTAACGGCTATTATACTATGTAGAACTGCATGAACTATAAATATATATATATGTGTCACAATGACATGTATGTGTATATATATTGTGAGACAGTGAAGGAATATGTGGTGAATGAGGTGTATATTTCACCTAAGTACCTTGCTGACTGGTATGAGCGAAATGTGTGGCTTTGTAAACCTGGTGGTAAAGAAAGGTCACTACACCTGCCATTCAGTACACGCTTGCAGCTCAGACCTGAATCCACTCAGGTGTTGATTAGGAAGCCAGAAGTAGGTGCTTGGGAGCACAGTCAGGGAGCTCATTCAGTCTGGACAAGGGGTCCAGGCACAGAAGGTGTCTCCAAGAGTGTGGGAGTTGTCTTTAGCCCGGACACAGGGAGGTGTCCTGGCACAAGGAAGCAGTCTCTAAGAGTGTGAGCTATCTCAGTCTGGGTGCAGGAAGTACCCCGGACACAGGAGTAGTCGCAGTGAGAATCCGTGCGAATAGCGACTGAATAGGAGGTGACCTCTCTCAAGTCTGGTCATGGAAGGTGCCTTCAGACATAAAGAGGAGTGTCTGTGAAACTCCATACTGGTAACATATATCATATGTGTTGTTTTGGGCACAGACTGGTAGAGTCTGGGTCCCGGATAGAGAGGGCCATCTATCTAAGTGTAATTAGAGGCTAGACAAGCCCAGGTTTTCTGTTTATGATTTGTTTTTATCTGTGTGCTGTGGACTTTAATAAAACTGGTTGCGGCCAGTTTTCACCAAACTGCTGTCTGAATGAACTGTTTCCGTGCCATTCTGTCTACCCAGACAGCGATCCTAGAGCTAAACCCCCGGAAAGGCTACAATTGGCGGAGAATGCTGGGGCAGCGCAGGGCCTGGTACAGTTAGTGCTGGAGTGTGCATGCAGCACAGTGGCGAGAGACAGCATTAAAGGTGAAGTCTATTGAAATAGCAACAGAAAAAAAAAAAAAGTGTGTGTCAGCAGAAACGTCTGTTTGGAGCAGTCTTGGAGAGACAGTGGCCCTGATAGGGTCTGCAGAGAGAAAATGTATGCACAGCAAAGCTGAACTTGTTGTGAAAATGACTGTGGAATGTGCAGCAGCAAAAGAAAAGTTTGTGGAGGAGTCTTAAAGAGACAGTAGCCCTAATAGACTTTGCAAAGGAAAAAAAAAAAAAAAAGTGGTTGCACAGCAAGGCTGAATTTTCTGTGGAAAAAAAGCTGTGTAGTGTGTATGTCTTGAGTGAAGACTGCCGTTGTTAAGACAGAGAAGTCTGACAGCATGGATGACAGCATGGAGGCGCTGTTTGAACAAATGGCACAAGTTAATGTGCAACATAAAACTGCCGTGGTTGAGACAGATAAGTCCGGCAGTATGGAGGAGCTCATTGAGTACCTGGCCCAGGCCCAGCGAAGCATGGAGCAGAGCATGGAGCAGCAGCACCTGCAGCACCAGCAGCGCATGCAGGAGCACCGGCAGCAATTCCTGCAGCAGCAGCAGGAGAATAACCGGTTATTTGTTGAGCAGATGACAGCACCAAAAAAGGATTTCGGTGCCGCGTCCCGAAGTAATGTTGTGAAGGCACCGGCGTTGTCCGCTATAAAGAAGGCGGTAAGACGGTCCTTGAGAAAAATGACACCTCGTGATGATGTGGAGGTATATCTTACTAGGTTTGAGAGACTGGCAGAGAAGGAGAATCTGCCACTATCTGAATGGGCCATGGCGGTCGTACCCTATCTGATTGGGGAACCCCAAAAAGTCTGGGCTGACCTGAGCAAGCAGGACAGCGAAGACTATGCCAAGTTGAAAGCGGCGATTCTTACCCGGCTGGGTGTTACGGTGACAGCCCGTGCCAGGGGAGTTCGTGACTGGAGATACAGTTGGGAGTCTGCAGTCAGCAGGCCTGATTATGGATTTGAAAAGGTGATAGTGGACCGCTACACCCAAGCACGTCCTCCTGAGGTACAGCCGTCTGAGAGGTCGTCACTTCGGAGTTCCCGGACGCTGAACTCTCGCGGTAAGAGCGTTCCAGCTGTTGGGGACATGGGGTATGCTGATAAGCGGGTTCAGGCCCGAGGGGACATGTGGGTGGGAGAGTGTGATGGACAGTGTTGGAGCTGGCGTGAAATTGCAGCCAACTGTCCAATAGAGGGGGAGCCTATGTGTTGTGATGTTGGCAGATCCCTCTCTCCCTGCGCAGAGCCTGTGTGTGTGTCCACCTCAGCCGAAGAGACTGGACCACAGGGGTCCCCGGTGGTTGTAAGTGACTGCCCAGCACAGGCCCTCTTGGACTCAGAGAGTCCAGTGACTTCCGTATGTGACAGCCTGAGTGATAGGGACTTCATCCCTGATAAGCACCTGAGTGTGGTGTACATCCATGAAGACACCAAAGTCTACCCAGAGACTGCCGTGGACTTGGTCCCCAAACTCGGGGAGGTTTCATATGAAGTGGGGGTAGTGAAGACCCTGGTGCACCCCGTTATATTGGGTAATGACTTTCCCCGGTCTAAGGATCTCTGGGGGAAAAATGTTTCTGATGGACAGTGTGATGAAGCTCCTACTGAGGGTGCGCAGTCCCGAGGGGCGGAACACAATGCTAGTGGGCCGTTAAACTTCTGTGATAATGATGATCATGATAATGATGATGACCATGATGAGGATGCTGATATTGATAATGATGATAATGCTAATCATAATAGTGATGATACTGATGATGACCGTGATAAAGATGACATTTCTTTGCAGGTGATGTTAGGAGACGAGGATGGTGGTTCTCGGGAACCGAGTGTCCCTGACCTGCCTGGCTCCTGTGACAATTTTGGGAGTGAGCCGGTGCGAGACCCCACTCTTAAAACGGCACAGGAGAATGTAATTGTTCTGAATGAGGTTCCCCAAGAGCCTGGCTCTGAGGAAAGGTTTCCTCATGCTGCCATGAACAATAACCTATTGTATAGGGACACTGAAGTCCAGGGAGAGGTCGTGAGTCAGCTCCTGGTACCTGAGCTATATGGAAGTATAGTGCTGGGGTTATCACATAGTCACATACTTGAGGGACCACCTGAGGGAAACCAGGGACCAGATGGTGAAGTTAATGTTGTGGATGACATGTTAACTAAGGTTCCAGATCAAGATGTGAATGAGAATGAATTGTATAACCCTGACAGTGAGCCGGATGTGAATGAGAATGAATTGTATAACCCTGACAGTGAGCAGGATGTGAATGAGAATAAATTGTATAACCCTGAAAGTGAGCCAGATGTGGCTGAGAAAAGGGGGTCAGACAGGGATAGTGGTGGTGATAGTGAGTCATCTGATGACAATAAAGCAACCAGTGCAAGTGAGGAAGGCATGGTAGCAGAGGAGATTGAGAGTCCTGAGAGGAAGGCTGAGGCTGACCTTGCAGTCGGACGGAGGATGGCATCTGAAGATGTTGTACAGTTGGCCGGTTCCCTGGCGAAGACTAAGGTGAAAGACAGGACTCTGAAACTGAACACAGCACAAGTGGATGCTGTTGAAAATGAGAAGTTATCAATTTATGGTGTGGATCTGCATCAGGCCAAGGACTCTGAAGGTGATGCTGCAGAGGTGGAGAAAGCCATGGAAGTGGTGGACACCAGGCCAGGTGCCTCACCAGAGGCTGATGTCTCAAGTGAAGCTGTGAGGAACAAGACTGAAGATGTGGGGAATGACTCTGCCCCGGAATATGTTTCTGCCGGAGACAGCGGCGTGGACGGTGTACTGTCCGGATCCGTGGCTGCGACTCGCGAAGCTCGGGCCGGAAATTCGGCGCCCGGTGCGCCATCGGAGTTCCCGAGCGACCCAAAGGATCTGGATAAATCCCAAGATGAGATTTTGAGACCTCGGGTTGGCCTTGGTGAGCTCAGGCGCATTTTCATGGAGTCTACACTTGAACCACGTCCCAGTGAGTGGGAGGGGCGATGTGTCGCTCCGTTGCCGCTGCAGATACACGGGAGCTCAGATGGGATGCAGAACGTGGTTGAAAAGAAGACTGATGGTAGGGCTTCTGAGCATGTCCTACCAGAAGAGCCTGAAGAAAGGGCCGAAGACGTAAAGGACGTCCAACAACTACAGGAGAAGATGCGTAGCCATGAGGATCTCCTGGAGAAAGAAGTAAGAGCTCTGAGTCTTATGCAAAGTGAGCCTGTACCAGAAGAGGATAAATTATGTGTACCGACCAAGAAAAACGATCAGCTCCCTCTACAGTGCCAATCGTTTGAACAGTGTGGCTCGGAATGGTCAGAGACCATGACAGAGGCGCTTGGGTTCTGTGAGGTAGAATTTATGAATCAACGGATATTTAAGAAAGTAGATGTGCTAAAGAAAGTTCAGGAGGAATTAGAGAAAACCCCTATACCTCCTGTAACAGTTGGTGACACAGGGTCAGTGCCCCAAAAACAGGAGGTACGAAAGTTTCTGAGGAAGAATCAGCAGAGCTGTTCTGACGTGCCTGGTCGTACTTATCTGGTGAGCCACTATACCGAGACTGAGGCTGGCACTAAAGTCAAGATGAAACAGTGCAGGATACCCGAGGCCCGCAGAGAGTATAGGCCTGGGAGGGTACAGGGTAGTGCGGATGCTTCAGATGAAGAGAAAACTGATGTTGGCTATGACAGTGGTGAGGATGAAGCTGATGAGGGCCATGACTGGTCCAGAGTTCACTGTCTCTGTTGGATTGTTGACCAGCCCTCCGGTCTGGATGACCAGCCCTCCGGTCTGGAGAAGAGGGAGGGGATATGTGAGACAGTGAAGGAATATGTGGTGAATGAGGTGTATATTTCACCTAAGTACCTTGCTGACTGGTATGAGCGAAATGTGTGGCTTTGTAAACCTGGTGGTAAAGAAAGGTCACTACACCTGCCATTCAGTACACGCTTGCAGCTCAGACCTGAATCCACTCAGGTGTTGATTAGGAAGCCAGAAGTAGGTGCTTGGGAGCACAGTCAGGGAGCTCATTCAGTCTGGACAAGGGGTCCAGGCACAGAAGGTGTCTCCAAGAGTGTGGGAGTTGTCTTTAGCCCGGACACAGGGAGGTGTCCTGGCACAAGGAAGCAGTCTCTAAGAGTGTGAGCTATCTCAGTCTGGGTGCAGGAAGTACCCCGGACACAGGAGTAGTCGCAGTGAGAATCCGTGCGAATAGCGACTGAATAGGAGGTGACCTCTCTCAAGTCTGGTCATGGAAGGTGCCTTCAGACATAAAGAGGAGTGTCTGTGAAACTCCATACTGGTAACATATATCATATGTGTTGTTTTGGGCACAGACTGGTAGAGTCTGGGTCCCGGATAGAGAGGGCCATCTATCTAAGTGTAATTAGAGGCTAGACAAGCCCAGGTTTTCTGTTTATGATTTGTTTTTATCTGTGTGCTGTGGACTTTAATAAAACTGGTTGCGGCCAGTTTTCACCAAACTGCTGTCTGAATGAACTGTTTCCGTGCCATTCTGTCTACCCAGACAGCGATCCTAGAGCTAAACCCCCCCGGAAAGGCTACAATATATATATATATATATATATATATGTATTATATGTGTATATATGTAGCGTTTTGTGAGCTGTCAGTGTGATTTTACAGTAGCCGGGGATGATTTGCCGGCTTTTCAAAGGACACTGGCGCATATAAATCGGACAACACTCACATGGTGCGAGTGCTGTCCGATTTTTTATCGCATCCATTGACTTGCATTAGCGATTATCATGCCAAAATCGCTGCAAGTCGCAGCATGCTGCAATTTTTTTCTCAGACCGATTTCAGCTGGGAAAAAAATCGCAAATGAGAAGTCCCCTATTGAATAACATTGGTCCGATTGCAATCCGATTTTTTATCGGCTTGCAGTCGTCCTTATTTCTCGCCAGTGAGTATGAGCCCTTAGGGTTAATAATTATGGTAATTCTAATTGACCTAAAACGGGAAATGTTTATTCTGCTTTCATGTCAGATATTGACCAAAACATGCATGTGTGTTTTTTTTATCTATGTAAACTTCTGGTTTCAACTGTATTTCAGAGTTTTACATGGAAACCCCAGTGTAAGCGATCAGCATAGAGAACAGGATAAGTGTGAGCGAGCCTTACTGCAATCTTTGGGAGTCAGAGTGAGCAAATCAACAGCAGGTGAAGAATTGGTTTTATTTATTTTTGTACGCCATTCCTTGTGCGGTATAAGTGATATGGCGGGTCGTTGCGATACCAGATTTATATAATCTTTTTATGTTTGTGTGAGGTGATCAGGGTGGTAGTCTTGGCCAGGGGCTGCTGTTCCAGCACACCTTAGCATCCCGCTAAGAAATTACATAGTCCCAAGTGTCATGTGATGGGTGGGCAGTGTAATTCACTCACTTCTAGGTTAGAGTCCTCCTCAGGTTGCAGGGTCCCTGTTTGAGACAGCATCACACAATGACAGAGTCCAAGTTCATTTTCAACAAAACATCTTTACTCAACACGTCCAGATTGGTCACAAACACCGCACAGTAATCCTTATCGATCATTTGTCCTTTCCTCTGTGCTGTCCCTTGTTCTCCTGAAATTCCTTATTCAAGTACCGTACCCTCCGGTACCGCAGCTTCCCGACTAGCCAAACTAGTTTATGCCTGGGTTTCCCAGCCCGTTTCCACTCCGAGGGGCAAATCAAGTAAGGCGCTTTCCAACCTTTTCCAGACCTTAGGTCTCGGACGTTTTGGGATTTCCCGCTGAACTTAGCTGTTATTCCTCTTTCGCTGAACTTGTCCCTTCGTGTCCGTGCAACTTCAGACCCCAAGGCCCTGGACTACTGGACTCCTCTTGAACTTGTTACTGCAACAACCTCACTTCTCCTCATCCCACACTCTAACTAACTAAGCCCAGGAAGTGTTTCAACTATAATTGTCCTGGTACCTCCTACTCGGAAATTCCCTACTTCTTGTACTAACTTTATCTTATCTCCTAATTTACAGTGCCCCCCACTGTACTAAACAGTATATTACCTATTACTAAACCTTACTATAACACTGTATCTCCCTTTCTATCCCTAGTTCATAATGATACATAACTTACACAGTACACAAAAATTATGACATTATTTAGCATATTACTAAACAATAAAACAGTACCACATACACTATTTTGCACATAAAACGTACACGCTTTGTTAGGAAGGAACATGAAGGGATGCAGGGCATAACTTAGCCCCCCAACACACCCTTTTTCATTTGGCTCCTGTCACACACTAAAAAACGTTTTTATTGCAAAGCAACGCCATATTATGATAGCAATAATTTTTTCATATTTCTGCCAACAGTCATACGAGGTCTTGTTTTTTTGCGGGACGAATTGACGTTTTCATTAGTACCAATTTCGGCACATGACATTTTTTGATCACTTGAAGAATGAACAAAAAACAGCAATTCAAGAATTTTTGTTTGTTTTTTATGTCGTTCCGCATGTGGTAAAATTGATAAGGCAGTTTTATTCTTCGGGTCAGTACGATTACAGCAATACCTCATTTATATAGGTTTTTTTAATGTTCTGTTGCTTTTACACAATAAAAACTATTTTATAGAAAAAAATAATAATTTTTGCATTCTTTATTCTGAGAGCTATAACTTTTATTTTTCTGCTGATGGAACAGTATGGCAGCTTGTTTTTTGTGGGACAAGATGACATTTTCAGAGATACTATTTCTGTTTAGATTGGTCTTTTTGATCGCGTTTTATTCTACTTTTTGTTCTGCGCTACGATGATAAAACATCCGTATTTGCCTCGTTTTTTTTTTGTTTTTTTTTACGATATTCACTGAACGAGTTAACTAGTGGGACAGTTTTATAGGTTAGGTCATTCCAGAAGCGGCGATACCAAATATGTGTACTTTTTTAATATTATTTCTAATATTTATAGTATTTGTTGGATTCCTTTTTTTGTTCTTCATTTTTTAAAAAATCACAAAATATTCTTACAATTTTTATTAACTTTTTTACATTGTCTCAGGATGGGACATCAACTTTACTCTGACAGATTTCTGATTTAATACTCTGCAATGCTTCTGCAGTACAGAGTATTAGATCAGCATCTGACACGCTGGATGACCCCGCAGCCATCTTTCTGCCCATAGTTACCATGGGAGCCATCGGCATAACACGATCGAGCTCCCTCCCTCTGTGATGCTCTGCAATGTCACTGTCACTGTTGACAGCGGTATCACAGGGGGCTAAACACCCGCGATCGGTGCTAGCACCGATCATGAGCGTTGCTGCAGGGTGTCATAGAGCTGACACCCGCATTTGATCGCGCCGGCGCTCAGCATGAGCCCACATGATCATGGTGTCGCCGTATACAGTACTGTATATACGGCAGTTTGCGGGAACGCAGCTCCCGCAGCGCCGTATATACAGGAAC
Organism: Oophaga sylvatica; assembly: GCA_033576555.1. Taxonomy (NCBI): domain Eukaryota; kingdom Metazoa; phylum Chordata; class Amphibia; order Anura; family Dendrobatidae; genus Oophaga; species Oophaga sylvatica. The sequence continues at coordinate 463,791,408 of JARQOD010000004.1, forward strand.
GATAAAAAGATTTTTGTTTGTTTTTTTTTTAAAGTGTGAATACTACTAGGTATCTGCTAATTTTTTATTCTTGGGTTTATCTGTGAAATGGCCACAGTGTGAGTGTGCTCTTAAACATTGCACATATACCAACATATGCTCCAGCTCATTTTTTTGGTTTTATTGTAGTATTATGTAGATATTTCTTTTTGCTTATGATGAGTTAAAGGGGTAGTTCAACCTGTTATTGGCTCCTGTGTGCTGCTTAACCCCTTAACGACCAGAGGTATTTTTGTTTTTTGCATTTTCATTTTTTGCTCCCCTTCCCAGAGCCATAACTTTTTTATTTTGTGGTCAATATGGCCATGTTGGGCTTGTTTTTTGCGGGACGAGTTGTACTTTTGAACGACACCATTGTTTTTACCATGTCATGTACTAGAAAACGGGAATAAAATTCCAAGTGCGGTGAAATTGCAAAAAAAAAAAAAGCCAAACAAAAAACCACACTTGTTTTTTGTTTGGCTTTTTTACTAGATTAACTAAATGCTAAAACTAGCCTGCCAATATGATTGTTCATGTCATTACGAATTCATAGACACCAAACACGTCTAGGTTTCTTTTTTATCTAAGTGGTGAAAAAAAATTCCAAGGTTTGTAAAAAAAAAAGTTGCCATTTTCCGAGACCTGTAGCATCTCCATTTTTCGGGATCTGGGGCTGGGTGAGGGCTTTTTTTTTCCTCACTGATCTGACATTTTTATTGATACCATTTTGGTGTAGATGCAATTATGGGCGATCAAAAGATTGTATTTCATTGCAATGTTGGAGCGACCAAAAAATACTAATTCTGGCATTTTGATTTTTTTTCTCGCTGCGCCGTTTACCGATTGGATTAATTATTTTTATATATTGATAGATCGGGCGATTATGAACGCGGCAATACCAAATATGTGTGTATTTGATTTTTTTTATTGTTTTATTTTGAAAGGGAGGTGATTTGAACTTTTATTTTTTGTTATATTTTGAAAAACTTTTTTTCTACTTTTTAGAAACTGCAGTTGTCTAATCACCTCTTCTACATAGTGCCAATGGGAGGAGGTAATGACGCGCTTTCTGCACATGCATGTTAAATGCCTCTGTCAGAGTTTGACAGTGGCATTTAACATGTTAACAGCCGGGGTGAATTGCGATTCCACCCGAGGCTGTTCCGGGCACATGTCAGCTGATCAGATCAGCTGTCATGTGCTGGAAAAGGTGCGGTCTCATCGCCAGAGCCCGCACCAAACGGGGAGGCTCCCAATGACGGACTCTGTCAGTCATTGGATGTTAAAGGGTTAAAGTAAAAATAAACATTTCTCCGCTTATGAGCCACTTCTTCTCACTTCATCCTGAAGTCAACCTCCACTCTTAATATCAGTAATCCTTTTTAGTCAAAGCAATATGGACTGTCAGCTCACTGACAGAGCTGACAGCTGCCTATTAAGTGTATAGAGGGATGAGGAACAGAGTGAGTGAGAAAGCCCAATGCCCAATGAAAATGGAAAATTAGAGATAGAGAATGCAGAATGGAAAATTGGTAAACAGGGGCGTACACAGAAATCATTGGGCACCATACCAGAAGTTCTACTTGGGCCTCCCCATAAAAAAAAATTCATCATGGTCACAGAACAGTTTTTCTCACAACTCTGCAGCCTTTGCAAAGTAATTTTGCCCATATTGAAGCTCCTTAGTGTTCCCACACACTAAGATACTCCCTTCATGGCCTGTTTAAAATAAGATGCCAACAAAAGTGACCTCCAAACACAGTAAGATATCCCTATAGTACCCTGCACACGCATGATATGATATCCCTAATGTGCCCCATACACAATATTATGGCCCTCCATACAGTATAGTGGCCCTCCATAGAGTATAGTTGACATACATATAGTATAGTGGCCAGCACGCAGTATAATGGCCCAACACAGTATGATGAGTCCAGTAAAATTCTCCACACAGTATGATGGACCCCACACAACCCTCCACACTGTATAATGGCCCACACACATTATTGCGCCCCCCACTAGCCTCCCAAACCGTAAAATAGATCTCCACATACAGTACAGACCAAAAGTTTGGACACACCTTCTCATTCAATGATTTTTCTGTATTTTCATGACTATGAAAATTGTAGAATCACACTGAAGGTATCAAAACTATGAATTAACACATGTGGAATTATACATTACACTTTACAAAAAAGTGTGAAACAACTGAAAATATGTGTTATATTCTAGGTTCTTCAAAGTAGCCACCTTTTGCTTTGATTACTGGTTTGCACGCAGAAAAGGTGAACGGATGGACTATACATGCCTGGTTCCCACCGTGAAGCATGGAGGAGGTAGTGTGATGGTGTGGGGGTGCTTTGCTGGTGACACTGTTGGGGATTTATTCAAAATTGAAGCGGTGAGCGGTCCAGCTCACCCCAAACCATCTCGATTGGGTTCAGGTCTGGTGACTGTGGAGGCCAGGTCATCTGGCGTAGCACCCCAACACTCTCCTTCTTGGTCAAATAGCCCTTACACAGCCTGGAGGTGTGTTTGGGGTCATTGTCCTGTTGAAAAATAAATGATGGTCCAACTAAACGCAAACCAGATGTAATAGCATGCTGCTGCAAGATGCTGTAGTAGCCATTCTGGTTCACTATGCCTTCAATTTTGAATAAATCCCCTACAGTGTCACCAGCAAAGCACCTCCACACCATCACACCACCTCCTCCATGCTTCACGGTGGGAACCAGGCATGTAGAGTCCATCCGTTCACCTTTTCTGCGTGCAAACCAGTAATTAGTGTTGAGCATTCCGATACTGCAAATATCGGGTATCGGCCGATATTCGCTGTATCGGAATTCCGATTCCGAGTACCGATATTTTCGTCATATCGGATACCGGAATCGTAATTGTCCTGTCACTGTCAGTGTCCGTCGGTCGGGTCTGTCAGGAGTCAGCGGCACTTACCCGGCAGAAGATCTCCGGTGGTCTCGTCCTGGACTGCTTGATGGCCGCCATCCTCTTCTCCCTGGCGGTCACATGCAGTTTCTCGCGATAACTGCAGTGACTGCTGGGTAATCGCGGCCGTAAAGCAGTCCGATGACGTCACCGCCAGGGAAGCAGGTAATCAGCTGTGCTGCGTCGGGATGTTAGGCTCTGCCTGGCATTCCGATGTAGCAGAGCTGGATCGTCTTGGGACCCTCGTTACTATGGACTGCGTCGGACAGGTGGTATACTGTTGGTTTGTTTTTTTCCTTTTTTACAGGAGATCGATGGCGTCGCAGGAATGAGAGAGTAATAAAAGAAATGAAAACTGTGTTGTCTCTTTTATTTCATTAAAATACTTTTTTCTTGCTGTGTCTTTTTTTTAAACATTTAAAAACTTTGGGATTAATAATGGATCGGTGTCTTATTGACGCCTCTCCATTATTAACCGGGCTTATTGTCACCGTGCAATCAACGGTGACATTAACCCCTTATTACCCCGCTTGCCACCGCTACAGGGCAAGTGGGAAGAGCCGGGTAAAGTGCCACAATTGGCACATCTTTTGATGCGCCAAATGTGGGGCTGCTGTAGCCTGGTATTATCAGGCTGTTGAGGGCCAAAATCCATGGGCCTTGACAGTCTTTTAATACCAGGCCGCAGCAGTCTGCATTTTACTTGGCTGGTTAACAAAAATAGGGGGACCCCTACGCCATTTTTTTTTCGAGGGGATCCCCTATTTTTGTTAACCAGCCAAGCTAAGCAGACTGCTGTGGCCTGGTATTATCAGGCTGGCAAGGTCCATGGATATTGGATCCTTACCAGCCTGAAAAAACAGGCCTCAGCAGTCTGCTTCATCTGGCTGGTCAACAAAAATAGGGGGGACCCCACGCCAATTTTTTTCGAGGGGATCCCCTATTTTTGTTAACCAGCCAAGATATGCAGACTGCTGTGGCCTGGTATTATCAGGCTGGCAAGGTCCATGGATCTTGGCTCCTTAACAGCCTGAAAAACCAGGCCTCAGCAGTCTGCTTCATCTGGCTGGTTAACAAAAATGGGGGGACCCCACGCCAATTTTTTTCGACGGGATCCCCTATTTTTGTTAACCAGCCAAGATAAGCAGACTGCTGTGGCCTGGTATTATCAGGCTGGCAAGCAGGGTCGGACTGAGCCACCGGGACACCGGAGAAACCTCCGGTGGGCCCCAGCTCCTGCGTGGTGGGCCCTGATTTGAAAGAATAGGTCGCGGGCAGAGGGGGCGGTGGCCCCGGGCCCCGCGCTCTGAGGGGGCCCACCCGGAGCTACGCTACAGTAACTGTATCGGCGTGCACAGCACGCCGATACAGTTACATTCTGCGGCAGAGCAGGGAGAATCGCTCTCCCTGCTCTGCCGCCCGGAAGCTATGAGGCCTGAACAGGCGGTGGGGGGGCCCGTTGCCAGCAGTGGGCCCCCCACCCGTCATCGGAGGGTCAGCTGTATCGGCATCCAGTTGTATCGGCATCTCAGCGTCTGACAGCGGGCGCCGGCAGGTGACGTCATCGCGCCCGCTGTCAGACGCTGAGAGGGAGAACAGTGAGCAGCACAGGAGCCGGGAGGTGAGTATTGATTTTTTTTTTTTTTTTTAATGGGGGTGCATTATACTACAGAGGCTGTATATGGGGGGTGCATTATACTACAGAGGCTCCATATTGGGGTGCATTATACTACAGAGACTCCCTATGGGGATGCATTATACTACAGAGGCTGCCTATGGCGGTGCATTATAATATAGCGGCTGCCTATGGTGGTGCATTATATTATAGACTCTGCCTATGGGGGTTTATTATAATATAGAGGCTGCCTATGGGGGTGCTTTATACTATATTGAGAACTATCTGGTGTATTATGCTGTATGGATGCTATCTAGGGGCCATCATACAGTGTTGGACCCATTAAATAGTTTGGTGACATTAAGGGGTCAGTATATATCCAGTGAGGGGCATTATTCTGTGTATAGGGGAGATGTACAGGGGGAGACTTGGGACATTATTAAATGTAAAGTGGACACTTATTGTTATAGGGGAACTCGGGTTACTGTGACTGTCAAAGGGGCACACAGGGCATTATTACAGTCTAGGGGACAAAATGTGGGCACTGTTTTCTAGGGCACTTGCATTACTATATTCTAGAGGGGTGCTTTAGAATTTAGAGGTCACACAGAACCACACAGCAGGTGCAGTAATAGGGACACATACGGCAGCAGCAGCTCAGTATTGGGGTATCAGGTGCAGAAATAGGGACACATATGGCAGCAGCGGCTCAGTATTGGGGTATCAGGTGCAGAAATAGGGACACATATGGCAGCAGCGGCTCAGTATTGGGGTATCAGCAGGATGAGGAGTTTGTGCAGGTTGAGAATAGTCCAATTGGTGACCGTGACAGTGCTAAAAATATGAGAAGTGAAATGTGTCTTTGTTGGAATCTCTGCAGTCGAGTCCTGGCTGAAGAAGTCGTCATGTCGGTCTGGGCCAGATGGAAAAGACATGAAAAGTGAACAATTCCATTAGAAAGAACATCAGCGGTAAGTCATTATCTATACCTGTGCTGTAATCTATTATATGTTCTGTAGGACTGGTATTATTTACCACACACCATATGGCGGTAATATCAATATTGGTCTTTTTATATATAGATTATTTTTGGCAACAGCGCGGTCATTTGCTGAGGTTCTCTGATTAGGGGCCCACTCAGAAGTTTCGCCCCCACTAAATCAAAACCCTAGCTACTCCTCTGGCTCTCTCTCTAGTCTTTCTTTCTCTCTCTAGTCTTTCTCGCTCTCTGTTCTTTCTTTCTCGCTCTCTGTTCTTTTTTCTCTCTGTTCTTTCTTTCTCTCTCTCTTTTCTTTCTTTCCTTCTCTGTTTGTTCTTTCTCTCTCGCTGCTCTTTCTTTCTTTTCCTCAGTACCAGCCACTGTGCCCTCGTTACCAGTAAGTGTGATCAGCAGTGCTAAATGGGTACGCTTGGGGCGAGGATATGGGTGTGATTAGTTGTGAAATGGGTGTGGTCGGGGCGTGGCCTAAAATTTGCAGCGGCGCGCGTAGCGCGCCGCAGCCTTTAACCCTCTTTCCTGTCTTCAAAATTTGGGAGGTATGCTGTATGACCTCCCTACAACTTCTGGGATGCTCCTGATGAGCGCGACGGATGGTCTCCTGAGGGATCTCCTCCCACACCTGGACTAAAGCATCCACCAACTCCTGGACAGTCTGTGGTGCAACGTGGCATGGCCTAAAATTTGCTGCAGCAGGCACAGCGTGCCACAGCCTTTGTCCCTCTTTCCCTTCTTCAAAGGTTGGGAAGTATGATGGTGGGCCCCAAGAATAATTTTTCTCTGGTGGGCCCAAGGTACTCCAGTCCGACGCTGCTGGCAAGGTCCATGGATATTGGCTCCTTAACAGCCTTAAATACCATGCCTCAGCAGTCTGCTTCATCAGGCTGGTTAACAAAAATAGGGGGGACCCCACACCATTTTTTTTTCAAAGGGAACCCCTATTTTTGTTAATCAGTTCCCTCTGACGTCACTGATTGTGTCCCTGGCTGACCTGAAATGAAAGTGGAAAGCAATCAATTAAGCTTTCCACTTCCTCTCCTGTCAGCCAGGAAAGGAACTCATTCATTTGGGGGTTTACTGTGAGGCTGCAGCATTAGCTGCAGTCCCTGCAGTAAACATTAACCCTTTCTGAAGGATTACACCGTGGGACCTGACTGTGCATGGGATAGGTAAGAATAATTTTGCTTTTTTATTTTATTTTTATTACAGGAAATGGTTTTTGCAGTAAAATAAAAGATGGTCAAAAACATGTCTTTATTTCATTAAAATGATTTTTAATTAAAGTGTGTGTGTTTTATTTTTATTTCATGCAATAGGATTAATAATTGACAGTTGTCTAATTGACAGCTCTCAATTATTAACCTGGCTTAAGGTCACATTTCAATAGCAAGGTGACATTAACCCCTTATTAACCCATTCGCCACCGCTACAGGGCAATGGGAATAGACGGGCAAAGCGAATCTAATTATAGATTTGTCTTTTCTGGGGTGTCTGGGGGCAGATGTTAGTAGCCGGGGGGGGCAAAAATAATGGTCCCTCTCTGAGCTATTATTATCTGCCCCCACTCGCTGGCTTTGTCTGTCTGGTTGCGAAAATAGGGCGGGAGCCCACGCATTTTTTTTCAACAATTTTACACCTCATATATATATATATATATATATATATACATGTCATTGAATTTGTGACACATATATATTTATATTTATAGTTCATACACTTCTACATAGTATAATAGCCGCTAATTCAATTGCCGGCTTTTGTGAAAATGCAGAACCCGACATGAAATGACACATGGTTTACATAGAGTTAACCATGTCATTTCAAGTTGTTTGATCTATTGTTTTCACTAACAATTACATGAGTGTATGTGTGCAAAATTTCACACCTGTAGGGTTAATTAAAGGTGTAAATTCGTAGCAAAAAAGTCCGTTTTTTTTTACAACGAATTTACACCTTTAATTAACCCCTACAGGTGTGAAATTTTGCACACATACACTCATGTAATTGTTTGTGCAAATCAGATATCAAACTACATGAAAAGACATGGTTAACTCTATGTAAACCAAGTGTCATTTCATGTCGGGTGCTTCTGTCTTTTCACAAAAGCCGGCTTTACCCGGCAATTGAATCAGAGGCTATTTTACTATGTAGAAGTGTATAAACTATAAATATATGTATATATATATGTCACAATGACTTGTATATATATATATATATATGTATGTATTCTATGTGTGTATATTTAGTGTTTACAAGGAAAGAAAGAGGTTTTTTTAGTTACGATATTTCTGTCCCATAGACTTGCATTGGATTTCCGGTATCGGAATCGGGTATCGCCGATACTTTTGGGTATCGGCGATACCCATTCCGATCCGATACTTCTTGATATCGGAAAGTATCGCTCAACCCTACCAGTAATCAAAGCAAAAGGTGGCTACTTTGAAGAACCTAGAATATAAGACATATTTTCAGTTGTTTCACACTTTTTTGTAAAGTGTAATGTATAATTCCACATGTGTTAATTCATAGTTTTGATGCCTTCAGTGTGATTCTACAATTTTCATAGCCATGAAAATACAGAAAAATCTTTGAATGAGAAGGTGTGTCCAAACTTTTGGTCTGTACTGTAGCTCTCCAAGTAGTATAATGACCCCCCACATAACCCCCAAATAGAATAATGGTCCCCACATATAAAGCTGGGAAATTTACATCACCTGGCCTTTCCTAACGATGATAGTGAAGAAGACATAACCTTAACAGGCTAATTAAGGTCTGAAACCTTGGTCAAAGTTATCTTAACACACAAATCTCCAAAGGCTACCCCAAACTGTTGCATCAGCCCATTTTTCTTTTGGTAATTTTTTAAATGGCAAATTGTACAGTAGGAAAAATAAGTATTTGATACACTGTTGATTTTGCAAGTTTTCTCAGCTACAAAGAATGGAGAAGTCTGTAATTTTTATCATGGGTACACTTCAACTGTTAAAAAAAAAATCCAGAAAATCAAATTGTATGATTTTTACATAATTAATTTTCATTTTATTTTCATTAAATAAGTATTTGCTATAATAGAAAAACAGAACTTAATATTTGGTGTGAAACCTTTGTTTGCAATTACAGAGGTCAGACGTTTCCTGTAGTTCTTGACCAAGTTTGCACAAACTGCAGGGATTTTGGTCCACTCCTCCATACAGATCTTCTTCAGATCTTTCAGGTTTCAGGGCTATCGCTGGGCAACATTGAGTTTCAGCTCCCTCCAAAAAATGTTTTATTGGGTTCAGGTCTGGAGACTCCAGGACTTTGAAATGCTTCTTATGGAGCTACTCCTTAGTTGCCCTCGCTGTGCGTTTTGGGTCATTGTCATGCTGGAAGACCCACCCATGACCCATCTTCAATGCTCTTACTGAGGGAAGGAGGTTGTTGGCCAAAATCTCTCGATACATAGCCCCATCCATCCTTTCTTCAATATGGTGCAGTCATCCTGTCCCCTTTGCAGAAAAGCACCCCCATAAGTATGATGTTTTCCCCACCATGCTTCACGTCCGGAATTTTATTGTTGGGGTTGTACTTATCCTTCTTCTTCCTCCAAACACAGCAAGTGGAGTTGATACCAAAAAGTTCCATTTTGGTCTCATCTTACCACATGACCTTTCCCATACCTCCTCTGGATTATCCAGATGATCATTGGTGAAGTTCAAATGGGCCTGGACATGTGCTGGCATGAGCAGGGGGACCTTGCTTGCCCTGCAGGATTTTAATCCATGATGGCGTAGTGTGTTACTAATGGTAAAGTTTGAGACTGTGGTCCCAGCTCTCTTCAGGTCATTGACTAGGTCCTCCTGTGTAGTTCTGGGCTGATTCCTAACCTATCTCAGAATCATCCTTATCTTACGAGGCGTGATCTTGCATGGAGCAACAGAGCGAGGAAGTCATCTTGGGCTTCCATTTTCTAATAATTGTGCCAACAGTTTTTGCCTTCTCACCAAGCTGTTTGCCTAGTGTCCTGTAGCCCATTCCAGCCTTGTGCAGGTCTACAATTTTGTCCCTGGTTTCCTTAGACAGCTCTTTTGTCTTGGCCATAGTGGAGAGGTTGGAGTGTGATTGGGTGTGTGGACAGATGTCTTTTTTTTTATACAGGTAACGAGTTCAAACAGGTGCATTTAATATAGGTACTGAGTAGAAGGGCTTCTTAAAGAAAAACTAACAGGTCTGTGACAGCCAGAATTCTAGCTGGTTGGTAGGTGATCAAATACTTATTTCATGCAGTAAAATGAAATTTAAATATGTAAAAATCATACAATGTAATTTTCTGTTTTGTCTTTTTTTTGTTAGATTCTGTCTCTCACACTTGAAGTGTATTTACGATAAAAATTACAGACCTCTCCATTCTTTGTAGGTTGGAAAACTTGCAATATTGGCAGTATAGTAAATACTTATTTTCTCACTGTATATATTTTTTTTGCCTAAAATACAAAGGAAATGTGTCACCTTTAACTTTAGTCCTTTAAGGGTACGTTTCCACGTACCTAGGGGTGAACCTAGCCTCTGTGCTGCCTGAGGCGAACTGCAAAACGGCGCCCCCCCAATTTGAGGGAGAAAGGTTGCGGCGCGCCGCGGCAAATTTTAGGCCACGCCCAGGCCACACCCATTTCACAACTAGTCACACCCATGTCCACGCCCCGAGCACGCCCATTTAGCACTGGTGATCACGCTGACTGGTACTGAGGGCACAGTGACTGGTACTATGGGCACACTGGTACTGAGTGAAAGAAAGAACAGAGAGAGAAAAAAGAAAACAGAGAGAAAGGAGAGAGAGAAAGAGGGGAAAGCAAGAAAGAACAGAGAGAAAGTAGAGAGAGAAATAAATAAACAAAGAAAGGGAAAAGAAAGAACAGAGAGAGAGAAAAAAAACAAAGAGGGGAAAGAAAGAACAGAGAGAAAGAAAGAACAGAGAGAAAAAAGAAAGAGGGGAAAGAAAGAACAGAGAAAGAAAGAAAGAAACAATGAAAGAGGGGAAAGAAAGAACAGAGCGATAGAAACAAACAGAGAGAGAGAAAGAAAGAAAGAACAGTAAAAGAAAAAGGGGACAGAAAAAAAGAACAGAGAGAAAAAAAAGAAATAGGGGAAAGAAAGAACAAAGAGAGAAAGAAAGAACAGAGATAGTGAGAAAGAAAGATGGGAAACAAACAGAGAGAGAGAAAGAGAAATAAAGAAAACATAGAAAGAACAGAAAGAAAGAGTGGAAAGAAAGAGAAAGAAAGAACAGAGATAGAAAGAAAGAGGGGAAAGAAAGAACAGAGAGAAAGAAAAAGAACAGAGAGAGAAAGAAAGATGGGAAAGAAAAAAAGAACAGAGAGAAAGAAAGAGGGGAAAGAAAGAACAGAGAGAAAGAGAAAGAAAGAGGGGAAAGAAAGAAGAGAGAAAGAAAGAGAAAAAGAAAGGGGAAAGAAAGAACAGAGAGAAAGAAAGAAAAAGAACAGAGAGAAAGAAAGATGGGAAAGATAGAACAGAGAGAGAGAAAGAAAGAACAAAAAGAAAGAACAGAGAGAGAGAAAGAAAGTGGGGAAAGAAAGAACAGAGAGAAAGAAAAAAAGAACAGAGAGAAGAAAGAAAGAAAGAAAGAAAGAAAGAAAGAAAGAAAGAAAGAAAGAGGGGAAAGAACAGAGAGAGAGAAAAAGAAAGAGGGGAAAGAACAGAGAGAGAGAAAAAGAAAGAGGGGAAATAACAGAGAGATAGAGAAAAAGAAAGAAACAGAGAGAGATAGAAAGAAAGAGGGGAAAGAAAGAACAGAGAGAAAGAAAAAAAGAACAGAGAAAGAAAGATGGGAAAGAAAGAACAGAGAGAAAGAAAGAAAGAACAGAGAGAAAGAAACAAAGATTCTATAAAGATACTATAGCAGCCCGGCTCCCATTGTAGTGCCCACCTGAGCCTCCCGGTGCAGGACATATCATGATCCGCTCACATGGCCGACATCCCGATTCCAAGGCGAGGATACGGTAATGGATCTGAAGCATTCCCTGAAGTGCCTCCATGGTTCCGTCACAATCTCCTCCCGAAATTACCTAATTTCCGGTCATCTTCCAGCACATCACTTCTGGTGGAACATCACGTGCGAGTTTTAAAGTGCTCCTCGGGGCTCCGGCATGTACTCCTGTGTCCACGGGAAAAGCTCCCGGCTGGGACAGCGGGGCAGACCCTCAAAATCGGTAGTGTCCCGCTGAATTCAGGATGCTTGGGAGGTATGAATGCTCCCCACCATACACCTTGTACACGCACGGCTCTGCACACCTCATACACACACGGTTCTGCTTTGTATGCCTCGTACACACACGGCTCCGCTCCGTCCACCTCACACACACAAGGCTCCACTCAGTATACACATGTACACCGAATACACACGCAGCCACGCTTTGTACACCTTGTACACACACGACTCCACTCCGTAAACCATGTACACATGCGGCTTTGCAGCATATACCTCGTACACACGTGGTTCTGCTCCGTACACCTTGTACACACGCGGCTCCACTACATACACACAAGGCTCCACTCCATACACACACGGCTCAAGCACGGAGCCCTGAGTGTACGGAGCTGAGCGGCTCAACTCTGTACAATTCGCACACACAGGGCTCCGTTTCGTACACACACAGCACTGCTATATCCACCTCGTACACACGGCTCCGCTCCGTAAACCTCGTACACGGCTCCGCTCCGTAAACCTCGTACACACGGCTCCGCTCCGTACACCTCATACTCACACGGCTCCGCTCCGTACACCTCGTACACACACGGCTCCGTACACCTCGTACATACACGGCTCCGTACACCTCGTACATACACGGCTCCGCTCCGTACACCTCGTACACAGTACAGCACTGCTACATCCACCTCGTACACACACGGCTCCGCTCCGTACACCTCGTACACACACGGCTCTGCTCCGTACACCTCATACACAGTACAGCACTGCTACATCCACCTCGTAAACACATGGCTCAGCTCCGTACACCTCGTACTCACACTGCTCCGCTCCGTACACCTTGTACACACACGGCTCCGCTCCGTACACCTCGTACACACACGGCTCTGCTCCGTACACCTCGTACACACACGGCTCCGCTCTGCACACCTCGTACACACACGGCTACGCTCCATACACTTTTCACACACGGCTCTGCTACATCCAACTTGTACACACTACAGCTCTGCTACATCCACCCTCTAAACCCGTCCCGACCCCACATACAAACTTACCCTCAGTCATCCAGCACCATGACAAACAACCATTACAGCAGTCCTGCACACAAGGAGGACACTGATCATGTGACCCCTGACTCCTCCCCTCCTGTGACCTCATCACAGGTCCTGTGGGCACAGAAGAGTTCAGCATAGCAGCGTCATTGACAGCTGTGACAGGCTGAGCTGTAAAGGCAAGGAATGGATGCATGGGGGGCGTGGCGGCTCATCTCCCTGCGGGACATATACAGTAGCGTCCAGAGCGGGACAGCTGGAGGGGGGGTCAGATGTGACTGTGTGAGGGATTAAGGAGAGTCAGCCGGCACCACACCACGTGTTATGAGTTCCGCTCTGCCGCCCCCTGGCTGCCGCCGCCTGAGACAACAGGCTCAACTCGCCTCATTATAGCTGCGCCCCTGCATGTACCGGATTGTCTGCGCTTTGGACGGAGCGGAAACTCCGCTCCGCCCAAAGCGCCGCCCCCTTCTGTATGCGCGGTGAATCTGGATGTGATTATTGAACACATCCGGAATTGCCGCACGGTATTCATAGAACTGTGTTATTTACCTTGCGGCAACGGAGCGTCGCCGCAAGGTAAATAGACATGCTGCGGTCTAAAAAGACACGCCGCATGACCGTTTTAGCTGGTATGTCACCCTCGTAATCGGACACATAGTGGAGATGGGATTTCATAAAATCCCCTCCACTATGCTGGAACATCTGGCCGCTGCGTTTAATCCGCAGCTAATACTGATAGTTTCCTGACCGTGGAAACATACCCGTAGAGATCATTTAATCCTCAACTTGCTTAACTGTTCACAATAACAGTAATTTAATTGACCAGGGGTTCGTAAACTTTTACACGCCACAGTAACAGCTTTTTCTGAACAGTCATCAGAAGTGGCAGGTACAATTTAATCACCATGGGACATTACTACTTATGCTCTATGTATTATTTTGAACTGTATAGTGTTTTTTATGTATGTACTAGGCAGGCAGTGAGTGTATTGCTGTATGCAGTAATGTTACATACATAGACATTTTAAAAGAGTCTTCCCATCATGTTAATTTTTGGCATTTGCTAGATTAGGCTCTCACTAATATTTAAAATGAAGGGACCAAGCATAGACAAAATTGGCCCCTTTGTGCCGCCTCTTAGGTATGTTCTGCTAAAATATCAACTGTACTTCATTCATATGAAGGGAGAAAACAGTTCCATGCACATGTTCTGGTCAGAGCAAATCAATTAGTAACAGAGTTTTATCTTCATATTAAATATGTGGAAGAATCATTAGGATGCTATATACCCCTGTATTTATAGGTGTAGTATCTCATCACCCCAGCGTGGCGTCCTGCTAAGTGATCTCACACTATGAAGAAAATGCTAGCCCCACAAATCTCCCAGCTGTGAGAGTAGGTGAGAAATACAACCGACTTGTGTATTCTTGAATGCACATGGCAAAATGCCCACTAAGAGCGCAATGCTTTAGCCAAAAATAGCTGATTCTGGGAGCACAGGAGGACACAGGGCCTGGAATCCAGTGAGCAGGCCTGAAATGCTGGCCTAAGGCAGGACAGATGAGGATCGCACTTTACACTTAACCTTTCTGCTTATTGCATACATGAATTATAAATTAAGTATAGTCAATATAGCTATCTAACAGCACTATTAGTGAAATTCACTCTCATTTACCACACTAATAGAAATAGTTACCATATATATATTATTGGATTTATTTGTTCACCTTCATCCTCCATGAGAAATTATGAGGGATGAGTGAGCACTAAAATGCTCAGGTGCTCGTTGCTCAAACCATCCAGCTCCTAATACTCACATGCTCGTTTCAAGTAACGACTCGAGTATAATGAGAGTCAATGGGAAAGCCGAGCTTTTTTTGCGGCAGACCATACAAAGAGGTCTGGGGGCAGTGAAACTGTTAAAATGGATGTAAAAAGTGCTGAATGGAAGGGGAAAAGCCCGAGGAAGACCACTGGAAGCATCTCGGGCTCCAAAATCTCTGCTGAGAACAATGGTGTCACACTTTTAATCCACTTTAACCCCTTTACACCCAAGGATGGTTTGCACGTTAATGACCAGGCCAATTTTTACAATTCTGACCACTGTCCCTTTATGAGGTAATAACTCTGGAACGCTTCCATAGATCTTGGTGATTCTGACATTGTTTTCTCGTGAGATATTGTACTTCATGATAGTGGTAAAATTTCTTTGATATGGCTTGCGTTTATTTGTGAAAAAAACAGAAAATGGCGAAAAACAGCTGACATGTGCTGGGAAAGATGTGGGCTCACCGTGAGAGCCCACATCAAAGGGAGAAACACAACATGCGCCGTACATGTACAGCGCATGTCGTGAAGGGGGTAATAATGTAGTACATATTTGTAGTCGGGCTCAGTATGGGAGAGACAAATGTATGTATACAATACATGAGACCTTGTTATTTTCAGGGTTGGGGTGATGAGTGTGACAAGATGGGTTGTGACTGGTCAACATTAAGGTCTGACCAGATGAAGAAACAACAGAAAATGGCTCTGATCAGACGAGACATGAGCAATCATGTAATTATTTTTTATACTGTGTAACATGGAGTAATTATGTTATTTGTAAAACAACTTCCCTTAGGCCACATTCTCACTTTTGTGTAAAATGTCTATGTGCGGCCAGATTTTTTTTATTGGACAGTACATAGATCCATTCACATATCTGTAAAAATCACAAATCCGTGAAAATTATCAGTTCGTTAAAATCCGTCCTTTTGTGGTCTGAGTTTGAGGAGCAGAATAAGATACTCAATAGATCTGTGTACTGTCCATGAAAAAAAAATCGGGCAGCACACTGACACCTCACACGGATACGGGAATGTAGCCTTGTTATGTAAAGTACAGTCCCCTAGTATATAATGTACTTTCTTGTTATATATATTGCTGTCCCTTAGCGTATAATGTACTTTCTTGTTATATGTAGCACCATCCCTTTGTATAGAGTGTACGTTCTTGTTATACAATATGTATTGTGAGACAGTGAGGGTATGTGTGATGAATGGGGTGTACATTTCACCTAGGTACTTTGCTGACTGGTATAAAGGAAATGTATGGCTTTGTAAACCTAGTGGTAGAGAAAGGTCACTACACCTTACATTCATTACACACTTGCAGCTCAGGCCTGAAACTACTCAGGTGTTAATTAGGAGACCAGAAGTAGGTGTCTGCGAACACAGACAGAGAGCTCGCTTAGTCTGGACACAGGAGGGGTCCAGGCACAGAAGGTGTCTCCAGGAGTTTGAGCTATCTCAGTCTGGGTGCTCGATGTACCCCGGACACAGGAGTAGTCTATGTGAGAATCCATGCGGATAGCTGCTGAATAGGAGGGGAGTTCTCTCAAGTCTGGATGTTGAAGGTGCCTTCAGACACAAGGAGGAGACTCTGTGAACCTCCATGCTGGTAAATGCTGAACATATGTGTTGTTTTGGCCCAGGCTGTTAGAGTCGGGACCGGATAGATAGGGAAATCTATCTAAGTGTAATTAGTGGCTGGACAAGCCCAGGTCTTATGTTTATGATTTGTTTTTATCTGTTTGCTGTGGACTTTAATAAAGCTGGTTGCGGCCAGTTTTCACCAGAACTGCTGTCTGAATGAACTGTTTCTGTGCCACTTCGTCTACCTGGACGGCGATCTCAGAGCTATATCCCCTGAAAAGCTTACAATTGGCGGAGAATGCTGGGGCAGCACAGTGGCTGATACAATTGGTGCTGGAATGTGCGTGCAGCACAGTGGCGAGAGACAGCAATAAAAGGTGAAGTCTGTTGAAGCAGCAGCAGAGAAAAAAAAAAGTGTGTCAGCAAAAAACGTCTGATTGGAGCAGTCTTAAAGAGACAGTAGCCCTAATAGACTTTGCAAAGAAAAAAAAAAAAAAGTGTGTCAATAAAGGAGAAACATCTGTTGGAGCAGTCTTTAAGAGACAGTGGCCCTAATAGAATTTTGCAGAGAAAAAAAAAAAAAAAAAGGGTCTGCACAGCAAGGCTGAATTTTCTGTGGAAAAGACTGTGGAGTGTGTATGTCTTGAGTGAAGACTGCCGTTGTTGAGACAGAGAAGTCTGACAGCATGGATGACAGCATGGAGGCGCTGTTTGAACAAATGGCGCAAGTTAATGTGCAACATAAGACTGCCGTGGTTGAGACAGATAAGTCCGGCAGTATGGAGGAGCTCGTTGAGTACCTGGTCCAGGCCCAGCGAAGCATGCAGCAGAGCATGGAGCAGCAGCGCCTGCAGCACCAGCAGCGCATGCAGCAGGCCCAGCAGCAATTCCTGCAGCAGCAGCAGGAGAATGACCGGTTGTTTTTTGAGCAGGTTGCAGCACTGCAGGGGACTTGCGCCGCATCGTCCCAAAGTGGTGTTGCAAAGTCACCTGCATTGTCCGCTGTAAAGAAGGCGGTAAGACGGTCCCTGAAAAAGATGACACCTCGTGATGATGTGGAGGTATATCTCACTAGGTTTGAGGGACTGGCAGAGAAGGAGAATCTGCCCCTATCTGAATGGGCCATGATGGTCGCACCCTATCTGATTGGAGAACCCCAAAGGGCCTATGCTGACCTGAGCGAGCAGGACAGCCAAGACTATGCCAAGCTGAAAGCGGAGATTCTTACCCGGCTGGGTGTTACGGTGACAGCCCGTGCCAGGGGAGTTCATGACTGGAGATGCAGTTGGGAGTCTGCAGTCAGCAAACCTGATTATGGAGTTGGAAAGGTGATAGTGAACCGCTACACCCGAGCATGTCCTCCTGAGGTACAGCCAGAGGTCGGACAAGGAGACCACCAGGACGCCAATCGTCTGGTCAGCCTGATGGAGAAGGCCTTCGCCAGCAAAGACTGTCTCTGTGACCAGCCGTCTGAGAGGTCGTCACTTCAGAGTTCCCGGACGCTGAACTCTCGCGGTAAGAGCGTTCCAGCTGTTGGGGACATGGGGTATGCTGATAAACGGGTTCAGGCCCGAGGGGACGTGTGGGTGGAAAAGTGTGATGGACAGTGTTGGAGATGTCGTGAAATTGCAGCCAACTGTCCAATAGAGGGGGAGCCTATGTATTGTGATGTTGGCAGATCCCTCTCTCCCTGCGCAGAGCCTGTGTGTGTGTCCACCTCAGCCGAAGAGACTGGACCACAGGGGTCCCCGGTGGTTGTAAATGACTGCCCAGCACAGGCCCTCTTGGACTCAGAGAGTGCAGTGACTTCCGTATGGGACAGCCTGATTGATAGGGACTTTATCCCTGATAAACACCTGAGCGTGGTGTGCGTCCATGGAGACACCAAAGTCTACCCAGAGACTGCCGTGGACTTGATTCCCAAACGCGGGGAGGTTTCATGTGAAGTGGGGGTAGTGAAAAACCTGGTGCACCCCGTCATATTGGGTAATGACTTTCCCCAGTCTAAGGATCTCTGGGGGAAAAATGTTTCTGATGGACAGTGTGATGAAGCTCCTACTGAGGGTGCGCAGTCCCGAGGGGCGGAACACAATGCTAGTGGGCCGTTAAACTTATGTGATAATGATGATGATGATGATGATGATAATGATGATGATGATCATGATAATGATGATGACCATGATAATGATGCTGATGCTGATAATGATAATGATGATGATCATGATAGTGATGATGATACTGATCATAATCATGCTAATGATATTGATAATAATGATGACTGTGATAGAGATGAAATTCCTTTGCAGGTGATGGTGGGAGACGAGGATGGTGGTTCTCGGGAACCGAGTGTCCCTGACTTACCTGTGTCCTGTGACAATTTTGAGAGTGAACAATGGCGAGACCCCACTCTTAAAACGGCACAGGAAAATATAATTGTTCTAAATGAGGTTTCCCAAGAGCCTGGCTCTGAGGAGAGGTTTCCTCATGTTGCCATAAACACTCACCTGTTGTATAGGGACACTGAAGTCCAGGGAGAGGTCGTGAGCCAGCTCCTAGTACCTGAGCTATATAGAAGTATAGTGCTGGGGTTGTCACATAGTCACATACTTGAGGGACCAGATGGTGAAGTTAATGTTGTGGATGACATGTTAACTAAGGTTCCAGATCAAGATGTGAATGAGAATGAATTGTATAGCCCTGACAGTGAGCCAGATGTGGCTGAGAAAAAGGGGTCAGACAGGGATAGTGGTAGTGATAGTGAATCATCTGATGACCATAAAGCAACCAGTGCAAATGAGGAAGGCATGGTAGCAGAGGAGGTTGAGAGTCCTGAGAAGAAAGCTGATGCTGACCTTACAGCCGGACAGAAGATGGCATCTGAAGATGTTTTACAGTTGGCCGGTTCCCTGGCGAAGACTAAGGTGAAAGGAGGAGAGCTGAGCTTTAAAGGCAGGACTCTGAAACTGAAAACAGCACAAGTGGATGCTGTTGAAGAGGAGAAGTTATCAATGTATGGTATGGAGCTGCATCATGCCCGGACTCTGAAGGTAATGCTGCAGAGGTGGAAAAAGCCATGGAAGTGGTGGTCACCAAGCCAGATGCCTCATCAGAAGCTGAGGTCTCAAGTGAAGCTGTGAGGAACAAGACTGAAGATATGGGGGCTGACTCTGCCCAGGAATCTGTTTCGGCCAGAGACAGTGGCGTGGATGGTGTACTGTCCGGATCAGTAGCGGCAACTCGCAAAGTTCGGGCTGGCATTGGTGAGCTCAGGCGCACTTTCATGGAGTCTGCATCTGAGCCACGTCCCAACGAATGGGAGAAGCGATGTGTCGGTCCGTTGCCGCTGCAGATACACGGGAGCCCGGATGGGATGCAGAGCGTGGTGGAAGAGAAGAGCCAGGCGGGCTCTGAGTATACAGATGCAGCTATCAAGGAGAACTTGAAAGTTGAAATAAATGGAGATATTGGTTATCATAATGATGTGCCTGAAGAGGTAGAATGTAAGACTGACGGTAGGGCTTCTGAGCATGTTCTACCAGAAGAGCCTGAAGAAAGGGCCGAAGACATAAAGGACGTCCAACAGGTACCAGATGAATTGATTACTTCTCAGAAAAAACTCCAAACTGTGATGGAGTGTGATGAAAGCCATGAGCATCTTCGTGAGAAAGTCAATGAAGTGAAAGGAAGAATACAGGGAATCTCTTCGTTACAAGAGCAAATGCTGCTCAATAAGTCTAAGGCTCTATATAAGAATGCTGTTGTCACGGTAGAACATTACAATTCAGCTGGAGACTTAGCGGATGAATTATGTGTACTGCAAAAGAAAAACGTTCTGCTCCTTCTACAGTCCCAATCATTTGAACAGTGTAGCTTAAAATGGTCAGAGACCATAGCAGAGGAGCTTAAGGTCTGTGAAATAGACTTTATGAGTCAACCGATATTTAAGAAGAAGAATCAGCAGAGGTGTTCTGACGTGCCTGGTCGTACTTCTCTGAGGAGGCACTATACCGAAACTGAGTCCGGCACTAAGGTCAAGATGAAACCGTGCAGGAGACCCGAGGCCCGCAGAGAGCATAGGCCTGGGAGGGTACAGGGTAGTACGGATGCTTCAGATGAAGAGAAAGCTCATGTTGGCTATGGCTCAGGTGAAGATACAAATGAAAATACTGAAGATGAAGCTGATGAGGGCCATGACTGGTCCAGAGTTCACTGTCTCTTTTGGATTGTTAACCAGCCCTCCGGTCTGGATGACCAGCCCTCCGGTCTGGAGAAGAGGGGGGGGATATGTGAGACAGTGAGGGTATGTGTGATGAATGGGGTGTACATTTCACCTAGGTACTTTGCTGACAGGTATAAAGGAAATGTATGGCTTTGTAAACCTAGTGGTAGAGAAAGGTCACTACACCTTACATTCATTACACACTTGCAGCTCAGGCCTGAAACTACTCAGGTGTTAATTAGGAGACCAGAAGTAGGTGTCTGCGAACACAGACAGAGAGCTCGCTTAGTCTGGACACAGGAGGGGTCCAGGCACAGAAGGTGTCTCCAGGAGTTTGAGCTATCTCAGTCTGGGTGCTCGATGTACCCCGGACACAGGAGTAGTCTCTGTGAGAATCCATGCGGATAGCTGCTGAATAGGAGGGGAGCTCTCTCAAGTCTGGACGTTGAAGGTGCCTTCAGACACAAGGAGGAGACTCTGTGAACCTCCATGCTGGTAAATGCTGAACATATGTGTTGTTTTGGCCCAGGCTGTTGGAGTCGGGACCCGGATAGATAGGGAAATCTATCTAAGTGTAATTAGTGGCTGGACAAGCCCAGGTCTTATGTTTATGATTTGTTTTTATCTGTTTGCTGTGGACTTTAATAAAGCTGGTTGCGGCCAGTTTTCACCAGAACTGCTGTCTGAATGAACTGTTTCTGTGCCACTTCGTCTACCCGGACGGCGATCTCAGAGCTATATCCCTGAAAAGCTTACAGTATATATATATAGAGTTGTGCTCAAAAGTTTACATACCCCGGCAGAATTTTTGCTTTCTTGGCCTTTTTTCCGAGAATATGAATGATAACACCAAAACTTTTCTCCACTCATAGTTAGTGGTTGGGTGAAGCCATTTATTGTCAAACTACTGTGTTTTCTCTTTTTAAATCATAATAAGAATCCAAAACACCCAAATGACTCTGATCAAAAGTTTATATGCCCTGGTGATTTTGGCCTGATAACCTGCACAGAAGTTGACACAAATGGGTTTGAATGGCTACTAAAAGTAACATCCTCACCTGTGACCTGTGACAAATGCCAGGAAAGTTGTTCGGGATGCAAAGAAAAACCCACAAATAACATCAGCTGAAATAATGGACTCTCTGAAAACTAGTGGTGTGGCTGTTTCAAGATGAACAATAAGGAAGGAGTCACTTGAAGAAAAATGGGCTGCATGGTTGAGTCGCCAGAAGAAAGCCATTACTGCACAAATGCCACAAAGTATCTCGCATACAATACGCAAAACACCACAGAGACAAGCATTAAAACTTCTGGAACAAGGTAATTTGGAGTGATGAGACCAAAATGGAACTTTTTTGGCCACAGCCATAAACTGTTATGATTTGGTAGCCGAGGAGGACAGTAGCCAAAATAGCCTAGGTAACCAGATATCCAGAGAGGTTGGTAACTAGCGAATTGCAGACCAATAAACTGACAGCACAACTAGAAGCAGCCGTGGGAAGTACCTACGGTGCCCTAGACGCCTCGACACAGCCGGAGAGTTAACGAAGCCTAAAGAGAGAAAAGGGGAAAGCTAACTGCCCGGAGTAGAGCCCCCAAAGGAATAGGTAGCCCCCAAACATATATTGGCGGTGAGACAAGATGAAATACAAACACAGGCAGAAAATAGAGCATGCAAATGCTGGGGTCCAAACTGTCTAGATTGAACAGGACAGTAAAGAATACTGTCTGCAATCCAGCAAAAACTCTAAGAAAAACTCCAACACGTCTGATTTTCAAAAATACTTAGACCACACAATCTCTCCCCGCTAGATCAGAACTCTGGTGTGAATTGGTAGCAAATCAGCAGATACTGAAATAACAGGGAACTGAAAATACATAAACAGTGGCAAATGAGAAACAGAGTCCAGCGCAGGCCTCCGCAGGGGAAGCTGGCTGTACTAACTCCAAAAGGGCAGAAAACTGAGATAGACCAAAACAAATGCCACAGAAATAAACAGCAAATAACTTATCTGAAAGTTGCAGGACACAGCAGGAAGCAAGCTGACTTCCAAAAGGGACCAGGAAGAAACAAATCACCAGCAAGGATCATGGGAAGGTTGATCACTTATATCTCCCCAGTCAGTAACACCTGATTGCCAATCATCGCCCCCAGGTGATAGACTTCTGTTAGCCAAAGCAGCTAAAGTTACTATCAGCAGCCACTAGAGGGAGCCCAAACTCAGGAGTCAGATTCAGAGTGTTCACAACAATAAACGTTACATTTGGAGAGAGGTCAACAATGCCTATGATGAAAGGAACACCATTCCTACTGTAAAGCACGGAGGTGGATCGCTGATGTTTTGGGATGTGTGAGCTACAAAGGCACAGGAAATTTGGCCAAGTGGAAGGAAATATGAATGCAGCACATATCAGCAAATACTGGAGGTAAGTTTGCTATCATCAGCCTGGACGTACTTGGACATTCCAACATGACAACGATCCAAAACACAAGGCCAAGTCGACTTTTCATTGGCTACATTAGAACAAAGTGAAGGTTCTGGAGTGGCCATCTCAGTCTCCTGACCTCAATATAATTGAACCACTTTGGGGAGATCTCAAGTGCGCAGTTCATGCTAGACAGCCCAGGAATTTACAGGAACTGGAGGCTTTTTGCCAAGAAGAGTGGGCAGCTTTACCATCTGAGAAAATAAAGAACCTCATCCACAACTACCACAAAAGACTTCAAGCTGTCTTGATGTTAGAGAGGGCAATACACAGTATTTAGAAATGGGGTATGTGAACTTTTGATCAGGGTCATTTGGCTTTCTTCTGGCGGCTTGACCATGCAGCCCATTGTTCTTCAAGTGGTTCCTTATTGTGCATCTTGAAACAGCCACACCGCTAGTTTTCAGGGAGTCCAGTATATTAGCTGATGTTATTTGTGGGCTTTTCTTTGCATCCCGAACAATTTTCCTGGCATTTGTCACAGGTCAAAGGATGTTACCTTTAGTAGCCATTAAAACCCATTCATGTCAACTTTTGACCATGTTATCAGGCCAAAATCACCAGGGTATGTGAACTTTTGATCAGGATCATTCGGATGTTTTGGGTTGTCATTATGATTTAAAAAGAGAAAACACAGTAGTTTTACAATAAATGGCTTCACCCAACCACTAACCATGAGTGAAGAAAGTTTTGGTGTTATCATTCATATTCTCTGAAAAAAGGCCAAGAAAGCAAACATTCTGCTGGGGTATGTAAACTTTTGAGCACAACTGTGTGTGTGTATATATATATATATAGTCGGGGTTGTACTCGGGTGCGACGGGAGGAGAACAGGAGGCACGTTCCTTTAAAAGTTCATGTGGGTTTATTGCTTCATAAACCCCAGAAGCACAAACAGAAAGTAAACAGCCTTTAGATCAGGTAAAACAAAGTACAAATGTCCATAGCAGGGCTCTGCTCCGCCAGGCCTGTGGGCACACAGGCTAGGGTAGTGTCCAGTACTAAGGCTCAGTCTGGAGCCAAACACACAGAAGGCCTTCTCCTTCCCAACACACAGACCATGTGCCAATCAACAGCCTCCATTATATAGGCTGTAACCACACCCAGATGTGAGGTATATGGGTAGCCAGACCTGCCCATCTCTCATAGCTACCCACAACCTGGTCCCAGATGCAACAAATGAACCTCTTAGTGGTTTCATGCACTAGAGAAAATACTCTGGGGTACATCACAGAGACAAGCCATCTCTGTGACACATACCTCTCAGCGGCTATGCACTCATTAGCCACACTACATACCTCCCCCCTCTGCCTAAAGCCATGGGGCTTGGCACTTTCTCCTACCAGACAAGGGATTCTCGAGAGGGCATTGGCATTACCATGTAGCTTCCCTGCTCTATGCTCTACATGGAAGTTGAAATCTTGTAGGGCTAAAAACCAACGGGTGACCCTAGCATTTTTCACTTTGTTACCCTCATCCATCTGAGAGGGGCATGGTCCTACCAGATAGTACCATAATGTGTCCACCACCCACTTTATGGCCAAACACTCTTTCTCTACAACCGAGTAATTCCTCTCACATGATTCCTACTCAGAGAACAGGGTGCTCCTCCCCGTGTATCTCCTGAGAAAGGACTGTGCCTACCCCAACATCTGAGGCATCTGTTTGGAGAATAAACTCTTAAAGTCAAGGGCCACCAGAACTGGTTGCTTACACAGAGCCCCTTTCATTTCTTGAAAGACTGTCTATTAGTGTTGAGCGATACTTTCCGATATCCAAAAGTATCGGAATCGGAATGATATCGCCGATACCATTAAAATATCGGCGATACCCGATACCGATACCGGAAATCCAATGTAAGTCTATGGGAACAAAATATCGGAATTAAAAAAACCCCATTCTTGCCTTGTAAACACTAAATATACACACATAGAATATTATATATATTATATATATATATATATTGTAGCGCCGGCGTCCCTGCCCTCTGCCAGGCAGGGACGCTGTTCCCCTGCGACAGCGTCCTCTGCCAGGCAGGGACGTCGCCCCCCTTACCCGCGCTCAGCGTCCTCCTTCCGCCCTGCTGGGGCTGCGCGCTCCTTCCCTGCTACTGGACTTAGGGCGCGCGCCCGCGCGCTCCCCCGCTCTTAAAGGGGCCGCGCGCATCTTTCAAAAAGGTCCCCGGCCAATGCCGGAGGACTCCACCCTATATAAAGTGCTTCCTCCTTAATGGAGGTGCCCGAGCAATGTTGTTATTGCACTGTTCACTACTCTGCTTTAGCCCTCAGGGTCCGTTACCAGTTACCTGCCTGTTTCCTGCCAGTTTGATGTCTGCTACCTGCCCGCAAGCCTGCCTGGAGGTTCGGCCGTCACATGCGGTGACCATCGGCAATTCCAGAGACTCTCGCCTGCTCACTTGGGGGCGCTCATCTGCCATCTGCCTGCAAGCCTACCTGGAGGTTCGGCCATCACCTGCGGTGTCCATCGGCTATTCCAGAGACTCTCGCCTGCTCACTTGGGGGCGCTCATCTGCCATCTGCCTGCAAGCCTACCTGGAGGTTCGGCCATCACCTGCGGTGTCCATCGGCTATTCCAGAGACTCTCGCCTGCTCACTTGGGGGCGCTCATCTGTCATCTGCCTGCTAGCCTACCGGGAGGCTCCACCATCTCAGGTCGTATATACCTGTCTATCCAGAGACTGCCCCGGTCACTTGCCGTGACTACCTGCCTGTCTACCCAGAGACTGCCCCGGTCACTTGCCGTGACTACCCGCCTGTCTATCCAGAGACTGCCCCGGTCACTTGCCGTGACCTCCCACCTGTCTGTCCAGAGACTGCCCCCCGTCACTTGCAGTGACTTCCTGTCCGTCTCCCCGGGCGCCACCCGCTCCTTTACAAGGAAAGCCTCCTTGTATAATAAAGCTCAGAGGTTCCGCCTCCCAGACCCGTTACAGTTTGCTCGGGCCATGGAACCCGGTGGCACCCAAACTCCCTCGCTCTCTGACCTGTGTCATGAACTGTCTCGTCAGAGGTCTCAACAGGAGTCCATCCTGGGTCACCTGCGGAATGTTAATTCCCGCCTGGACACCCTGACTACTTCACCAGCAACCACCGCGGGCGCCATGACTCGCAATCCGGCAGTTCCGCTGCTTACCAATTCCGTGGTTTCCGTTCCTGGACCTCGACTTTCAGCTCCTCCTCGGTTTGGAGGCGACCCTGCTCTGGCTCGGGTTTCATTAACCAGTGCACCCTGCATTTTGAACTCCTGGCACACCAGTTTAACTCCGACCGGGCCAAAATTGTCTTCATCATGTCCCATCTCACCGGAGAGGCCCTGGCCTGGCTAAATCCTCTTTGGGAGAGAGAAGATCCTCTGGTGTCTGACCTGTCTGCTTTTCTCTCAGCCTTCTGGAAGGTATTCGATGAACCCGGACGGAAGACCTCCTCTGCATCATCTCTGCTGCGTCTCCGTCAGGGAAGTCTCACCGTGGGTCAATATGCCATACGGTTCCGTACCCTTGCCTCGGAGCTGGCTTGGGATAATGACGCTCTGATATCTGTCTTCTGGGAGGGTCTGTCCGGCCGTATTAAAGATGAACTTGCCGGTCGGGACATTCCAACCTCTCTCGATGACCTAATAACTCTTGCCAATCGAACTGATCTACGGTTCCAGGAGCGCGCTAAAGAGGTCACCCGTGAGAGAAGGTTTCCTCGTCTAGCTCCTTCTTTTCAGAGACCTGTAACTCCTTCCGTTTCTCCTCAGGTACACTCTTCTGAGCCTATGCAAGTCGACCAGACCAAGATGGTCAAAGCCCGTCAGGACTTACGCCGTGCCGAGGGGAGTTGCTTCTACTGTGGCAGTAAGGAGCACCGGATCCGTACCTGCCCAGAGAGGTCGGGAAACGCCTGTGTCTAGGTTCGCTCGGAGAGGTCCACCTAGACAAAAATAAATCCTCTTCATCTCTGCTGCTGTCAGTCTCAATTCTCCTCGGGGAGAACCGTTATTTCGAACTAGCCCAACTTGATTCTGGAGCTGCCGGGAATCTTGTTTCACAGGCTCTAGTAGAAAAATATCGCATTCCTACCAAACCTCTGGTTGAACCAGTATCTGTTGCTGCTGTGGATGGGGGTCTCCTACCACGTCCCATCCAACTTATCACTGAAGCCATAACCCTGCAGGTGGGAATGTTGCATTCTGAGAGCATCTCGTTTCATGTTCTGCCTGGACTCTCTCACGCTTTCTTACTAGGTCTGCCTTGGCTCCAAAAGCATGCACCCGTGCTCGACTGGCAGACTGGAGAGATCCTTCGCTGGGGACAGGACTGTCATAAAACGTGTTTGGTTCCTGTTCATCCCGTCCATCCTTCTCCTACACCAACTAATCTACCAGGGCTCGCGATTCCATATTGGTCATTCGCTGATGTCTTTAATAAAAAGGAAGCAGAGACATTACCCCCTCACAGACCGTATGATTGCCCGATCGACCTGCTACCCGGTACTACGCCTCCCCGTGGGCGTATTTACCCATTGTCCGCTGCTGAGACCAGGTCGATGTCCGAATATATCGAGGAGAATTTGGCCAAGGGATTCATCCGGAAATCCACCTCCCCATCGGGAGCAGGTTTCTTCGTAAAAAAGAAAGACGGCTCTCTCCGTCCCTGTATTGACTACAGAGGCCTAAATTTGATCACGGTGAAGAATAAGTACCCTCTTCCGCTCATTCCAGAATTGTTTGATCGTCTGAGGGGGGCTAGAATCTTCACCAAACTGGATCTTCGTGGGGCATATAACCTAGTCCGTATCCGTCGGGGAGATGAATGGAAGACGGCATTCAACACCCGGGACGGCCACTACGAGTATTTGGTGATGCCCTTTGGTCTCTGTAATGCTCCAGCAGTCTTTCAGGAGTTGGTCAATGACATATTCCGGGACCTTCTCTACTCCTGCGTTGTGGTGTACCTAGACGACATCTTGGTCTTCTCTCCGGATCTCCAGTCTCACCGGAGGGATGTTCGTCAGGTTCTGCTCAGGCTCAGGCAGAATCACCTCTTCGCCAAATATGAGAAGTGCCTCTTTGAGCAGACCTCGCTTCCGTTTTTGGGCTACATCATTTCTCAGACAGGCCTACGAATGGATCCGGAGAAACTGTCTGCCATCAAGAAATGGCCCCGACCGGAGGGGTTGAAGGCCATTCAGCGGTTCCTGGGATTCGCCAATTATTACCGCCTTTTCATACCGCACTTCTCTTCCCGGACGGCTCCAATCTCCGCGCTCACCCGCAAGGATGCTAATCCCAAACAGTGGACGCCCGAAGCAGAGGAGGCCTTTCTTTCTCTAAAACAGGCCTTCTCTTCCGCTCCAGTGCTGCATCGCCCGGACAGCAACAAGCAGTTCTTCCTGGAGGTGGACGCTTCCTCTTCTGGAGCCGGAGCGGTACTTACTCAAAAATCTTCATCCGGGAGGATGGTATCTTGCGGCTTCTTCTCCAAACTCTTCTCCTCTTCAGAGCGCAATTACTCCATAGGAGACCGAGAGTTATTGGCCATCAAGCTGGCATTGGAGGAGTGGCGTTACCTACTCGAGGGGGCTCTTCATCCGGTAATCATTTACACTGACCACAAAAATCTGGCTTACCTCCAGCATGCCCAGAGACTTAACCCTCGCCAAGCCCGGTGGTCCTTGTTTTTTGCCCGCTTTGATTTTCTCTTACATTTTCGCCCGGCCGACAAGAACATCAAGGCGGACGCCTTGTCCCGGTCCTTCTTGGTGTCGGATCTCAAGGAGGAACCTAAACATATCATCGATCCCGCCAGTGTGATGCAGGTGGCTCCCGTGAGTCTAAATCGTTTCCCTCCTGGTAAGACGTTCGTATCGGTAACCGATCGGGAGAGAATCCTACACTGGGGTCATTCGTCTAAACTAGCTGGCCACGCTGGTCAGAAAAAGACCCTCCAGCTCATTACTCGGCATTACTGGTGGCCTACCCTGCACAAGGACGTAATAGACTTTGTTTCTGCCTGTGTCTCCTGTGCCCGCAACAAAGTTCCGAGACACCTGCCTGCCGGCCGTCTTCTTCCGCTTCCTGTACCCGCTGCCCCCTGGCAGCATATAGCCATGGACTTCATATCAGATCTGCCCGTCTCTGCCGGTTGTACGGTCATTTGGGTGGTCGTTGACCGATTTTCCAAGATGGCTCACTTCATTCCCCTGCCAGGGCTTCCGTCTGCACCCGAGTTGGCTAAAGACTTTATCCGCCACATCTTCCGTCTTCATGGTCTGCCTCGTCACATTGTGTCGGATCGTGGGTACAGTTCACCTCACGTTTCTGGAGAGCCACTTGTAAGTTGCTAGACGTCACCTTGGATTTCTCCTCCGCTTACCACCCGCAGTCCAATGGACAAGTCGAGCGAATCAATCAGAATCTGACCAGTTATCTCCGACACTTCGTTAATGCCCACCATTCTGACTGGGTGGATCTCCTGCCTTGGGCCAAATTCTCTTACAACAATCACGAGAGCGAATCTTCCTCCAAATCTCCGTTTTTTGTAGTCTTCGGTCAACACCCTCGGATCCCTGTTCCTGTCTCCATCTCTGTGGACAATCCAGCTGCGGAATCTCTGGTTAACGAATTTTCCTCCATATGGGAGAGTACCCGGTCCGCACTCATTCTGTCATCCGAGCGCATGAAGAAACATGCTGACAAAAAACGTCTGGATCCTCCTCAATTCCGTCCTGGGGATAAGGTCTGGCTTTCGTCCAAGTATGTCCGGCTCAAGATTCCTTCCTACAAGTTAGGCCCTCGGTTCATCGGTCCTTTTGAGATCATCAGTCAGATCAACCCGGTGTCCTATAAATTGAAACTCCCGGCCAATTTGCGGATTCCTAACTCCTTCCATGTATCTCTCCTCAAACCGGTGGTACTTAACTCTTTTGTCAAGTCTACAGGTACACCTCCTGCTCCAGTGTCTGCTGAAGACGAATTTGAGGTAGAGAACATTCTGGCCACCAAAAGGGTAGGAAGAAAGACCTATTTTCTGGTGGATTGGAAGGGGTTTGGTCCTGAGGAGAACGTGGGAGCCTCGGGAGAACATCCATGCCCCTCTCATCCTAGCTAAATTTCTTTCTGGCCTAAAAAAGGGGGGGCCTAAAGGGGGGGGTACTGTAGCGCCGGCGTCCCTGCCCTCTGCCAGGCAGGGACGCTGTTCCCCTGCGACAGCGTCCTCTGCCAGGCAGGGACGTCGCCCCCCTTACCCGCGCTCAGCGTCCTCCTTCCGCCCTGCTGGGGCCGCGCGCTCCTTCCCTGCTACTGGACTTAGGGCGCGTGCCCGCGCGCTCCCCCGCTCTTAAAGGGGCCGCGCGCATCTTTCAAAAAGGTCCCCGGCCAATGCCGGAGGACTCCACGCTATATAAAGTACTTCCTCCTTAATGGAGGTGCCCGAGCAATGTTGTTATTGCACTGTTCACTACTCTGCTTTAGCCCTCAGGGTCCGTTACCAGTTACCTGCCTGTTTCCTGCCAGTTTGCTGTCTGCTACCTGCCCGCAAGCCTGCCTGGAGGTTCGGCCGTCACATGCGGTGACCATCGGCAATTCCAGAGACTCTCGCCTGCTCACTTGGGGGCGCTCATCTGCCATCTGCCTGCAAGCCTACCTGGAGGATCGGCCATCACCTGCGGTGTCCATCGGCTATTCCAGAGACTCTCGCCTGCTCACTTGGGGGCGCTCATCTGCCATCTGCCTGCAAGCCTACCTGGAGGTTCGGCCATCACCTGCGGTGTCCATCGGCTATTCCAGAGACTCTCGCCTGCTCACTTGGGGGCGCTCATCTGTCATCTGCCTGCTAGCCTACCGGGAGGCTCCACCATTTCAGGTCGTATATGTCTCGACCACGCACCACAATTGTGGGTTTCCAGAGCAATGGGGTACTCAGAGCCGAGCCCATGGAAGTTTATGGGGTTGTCACAGGTAGCGGTGGCTCGGTCTGTGGCCCTGGCGGTCAGGCGTATGTTGGGGGGTATATTTACAGGGGAAAGGTATATATACAGTTCGTGACGCCACCTGTAGTTCTCTGATCACTAAGACCAGCGCTGCTGTAGATCTCTGAGGGATGGTGAGGCAGCTAGATGTCGGGTCCCCTACAGGTGGGACTCTTCCCTCAGGTCGATAGTTATGGTGGGGTTGTGCAGGGATGCAATCAAATAACTCAGTCTCACACATAGAAGCTTCTTCCCATACCTTTTACTTGTCAGATGATAAGACAGGTCCCAGGGAGGCTGGTCGGGTGGAGGATGTGCTTTGAGGCAACAGCTGAACAGGTTATGGGCCTCCTTAACTTTCAAAATGGTGAGTTCAACCAGCATAAAGCGTAGTTCACTCCAGAATCTCCAGCTTCTCCAAGCTGTACTGCCCGGTCAGTTTTGTGGTCGGAGTCTTCCGATGAGAGCTGGGTTCCTAAGGTGGTCCTGCAGTGACTCCAAGTTCCCACTCTCCCTGACCCCAGTTACGTACCGACACTCCAAGGGCTGCTTTCTGCTACCTAAGGTCCAGTAAGCCTCTGGTTTTTCTATCACTATGCCTGAAGCTATAGTGACGCTTCGGTCCCCAGTGACCGGTGACAATGTGCAGGATAATCCAATCCTAAAGCACTTCTGAATTCCTTCCACTGCGCCTTTCGCCCTGTCCGCGCTTGTAGCATAAGCACTCCACACTTCCAAAGGCTATGCAGACTAGTCCCTTCTTTCTTCTTCCCAGAGTTTGCTAACAGGTGCTCAGTAATCTTCTAGTTCAGGAGCACGTCGCTGAACTCCACTGTCCTTGGGACAGGAGACTGAAGGTCCTGCTGCTAACTCCTCTCTCTTCCTGCACAGACTGCACACTGAATGATCTCCTCTGTCCGAGGACAGGAAACAGACTGCTTACTGACTAGATCTCACTAGCTTTTATAACCTAGGGGTGTGTCTAAGTGTGTGTTGGAGTGAATGTTTATTGAGCATTAAACTGTTACCTCTCCACACATCCTCCAGGGTACTGCGTGTGCCTTCACACCAGGGCTACACATTCCCCCATGGTAAAATACAGCACTCCCGGCTGTGAAATACAAGAAGAAAGAAATTTTGTTTTTGCATTAACCATAAACATTAACTCTTCCCATCCGGGAGGTAAGGATTTCTTGAACGTTGCATTAAAACATATAGAAAAATACAAAATACTAAATAGACATTTTCATATAAATAAATGACAATATTCTTGTGAAGGACCCGCACCAAACCTTCAACGTGGGTCCTGGGTGGGCTGCAGGACATCTGAATGCAGACCTCACTCAGTGCCTCACCACACGGGTTTTATGTTCAGAGGTAGTTGAGGTGGTTTCATGTAAAACCAATATAATGCACCTTAGTGCAACTATTTACAGGATAAGTTCTGGGCTGGCACAGTCCTCAGCCTCAAAGTCCATTGACATAATAAGAGACATATATATATACAGATTTCAAGTATGCATCATTCTTCTATAACTTTTACTTTACCCAACAGGGCATTTTATGTAAAACTATGCATTCAATTTTTCAAATTTTCATCTTGTACCCAGCCGGGTATTCTACTCATTATAGTAAAACTATGTAAACATTATGCATAACCATAAAGTGCAAAACAGCAATTATTCCTTTTATCAAAACTTTCTACATTTTCTTTGTTGCGGTAAACCCTGTCTGGGTCCTACCGTTCTTCACATTTTCTTGCAGGCTTCCATTATACTTTCCATCCCGGGGGCTGGAACAATACGATGATCCTTAGATCCCATGACCAACAAGTCGTGACCTGCTATCAGAGTTTGAGTCGCTACAGTCCTTGTGCGAACCACTAGGGGCGCGCCGGGCGCTTCCGCTTTGTGAGACGCTGTCTGCGTCACTGTAATAGCCACTTTCTCTCGCGATGCAGAAATAGTCGCCGTGCGTGACGTTGTGTAGACTGCTGATTGCGATGTGGAATGGGTCGCAGATTGCGATATAGTAGGACAAGGTAGTGAAGAGTACGCAGGGGGCACTTCCAACTGTGATGTACTCTCCTGAGGCGATGCCGGGGCACGGCCTGATGCAGCGGTAGATTGTGACTGGGATGCGCTGGCATTGGTGACATTACCTGCGTCAGGGACGGGGTCACGGACGATTGTGACATTAAGGGCATACCATCCCTTCATACCCCAGTGCCGTGTGTAGTTGACTATGTCTCCATTAACTAGGTCCCTCCCGGGATGGCCGATGGGCAGGTGGGATTCTACGTCCCTGCGACTGACAAAGACCCCTGGGTAGAGGCCCGGTTCTCTGATGAAGCCCCAGCCCTTTCGGAGCTGGAACTCTGTCACACACCCCTGCCGCCGCGGTTCCCTTAGAGTACCTTTCTCTCGACGGACACTTTCCTTGTCCGCGATCAGCTGCTCGTACTGCCGCTGCCGGTTCCGCTGTGCTTCCCGCTCTTCCTCCTGCTGGCGTCGCTGTTCCTCTTCGCGACGCTGCCACTCACATTCCCACTGGGCGGTGTAGGCGACGTCACCCAGGCGCGCCATCTCGTCCCAGTCGACGTCTGGCAATGATGGACAGGACCCCTCCGGTGTCCCTGCCGGGGATCGATCATCTGCTGCGGCCTCCTGGCCGGGCGGGCATTCCGGAACTGGCGGTACCTCCTCAACCTCCCTCGCTTCCACCGCTTCCTCGGTAGGTTCAGGGTCGGTCCTTTTGGGGGTAGCCTCCGGTTGCTCCTTAGCCTTGGGCAGCAGAAGTTTCGGTAACTCGAACCGTGGGGGGTCGTCGAGGGGAGAGAACACCGCGTCCCACAGCCGCCGCTGCATCTGGGTACGCCGGCGTCTCTCGATCTCCTCCTTGCCAGGTTGTTCCAAAACCATCTTCTTCAATCTGGCATTTTCTTCTTTAATCTCCAGCAACGCTTGCTGCAGGTGCAGGACCACGGATGGTTCCGGTTCCAGTGGCAGCTTGGCTGGGGAACGGGGCCTGCCTTCCTCCGCTTCCCTGCTCGGCTGCACACGTCCTGCTTCCATGAGGTTCCAGAACAGACTCCCATCTTCTTGAGCCGTCCGGTCTCTTCCGTGGAGGCGGGGTTTGCGTCTCCTCCTCTTCGCAGGGAAGGTGAAGAGGAGGCGGACCTAATTTGCTGTAGGGCAGGATCGCATGTTGTAATAGCACTTTGAGAGGGCAGGCATTCTCTTCGCGCCACAGGGGGGCACACGCCCACGAATCCACGCCCACCTTCTTCTCCAGCGCCTGAGGGCGCGAATTTGGCGGCAAAATGGCGGATTTTAGCGCCAAAAATAGCAAACAGTCCTTTTTCACAAAAACACCTCCACAGGCACACAGGGCTCGCAATTTTGCGAGTTTCGCATCCTGTTCGTGACGCCAAGTTTGTCTCGACCACGCACCACAATTGTGGGTTTCCAGAGCAATGGGGTACTCAGAGCCGAGCCCATGGAAGTCTATGGGGTTGTCACAGGTAGTGGTGGCTCGGTCTGTGGCCCTGGCGGTCAGGCGTATGTTGGGGGTATATTTACAGGGGAAAGGTATATATACAGTTCGTGACGCCACCTGTAGTTCTCTGATCACTAAGACCAGCGCTGCTGTAGATCTCTGAGGGGATGGTGAGGCAGCTAGATGTCGGGTCCCCTACAGGTGGGACTCTTCCCTCAGGTCGATAGTTATGGTGGGGTTGTGCAGGGATGCAATCAAATAACTCAGTCTCACACATAGAAGCTTCTTCCCATACCTTTTACTTGTCAGATGATAAGACAGGTCCCAGGGAGGCTGGTCGGGTGGAGGATGTGCTTTGAGGCAACAGCTGAACAGGTTATGGGCCTCCTTAACTTTCAAAATGGTGAGTTCAACCAGCATAAAGCGTAGTTCACTCCAGAATCTCCAGCTTCTCCAAGCTGTACTGCCCGGTCAGTTTTGTGGTCGGAGTCTTCCGATGAGAGGCTGGGTTCCTAAGGTGGTCCTGCAGTGACTCCAAGTTCCCACTCTCCCTGACCCCAGTTACGTACCGACACTCCAAGGGCTGCTTTCTGCTACCTAAGGTCCAGTAAGCCTCTGGTTTTTCTATCACTATGCCTGAAGCTATAGTGACGCTTCGGTCCCCAGTGACCGGTGACAATGTGCAGGATAATCCAATCCTAAAGCACTTCTGAATTCCTTCCACTGCGCCTTTCGCCCTGTCCGCGCTTGTAGCATAAGCACTCCACACTTCCAAAGGCTATGCAGACTAGTCCCTTCTTTCTTCTTCCCAGAGTTTGCTAACAGGTGCTCAGTAATCTTCTAGTTCTGGAGCACGTCGCTGAACTCCACTGTCCTTGGGACAGGAGACTGAAGGTCCTGCTGCTAACTCCTCTCTCTTCCTGCACAGACTGCACACTGAATGATCTCCTCTGTCCGAGGACAGGAAACAGACTGCTGACTGACTAGATCTCACTAGCTTTTATAACCTAGGGGTGTGTCTAAGTGTGTGTTGGAGTGAATGTTTATTGAGCATTAAACTGTTACCTCTCCACACATCCTCCAGGGTACTGCGAGTGCCTTCACACCAGGGCTACACATTCCCCCATGGTAAAATACAGCACTCCCGGGCTGTGAAATACAAGAAGAAAGAAATTTTGTTTTTGCATTAACCATAAACATTAACTCTTCCCATCCGGGAGGTAAGGATTTCTTGAACGTTGCATTAAAACATATAGAAAAATACAAAATACTAAATAGACATTTTCATATAAATAAATGACAATATTCTTGTGAAGGACCCGCACCAAACCTTCAACGTGGGTCCTGGGTGGGCTGCAGGACATCTGAATGCAGACCTCACTCAGTGCCTCACCACACGGGTTTTATGTTCAGAGGTAGTTGAGGTGGTTTCATGTAAAACCAATATAATGCACCTTAGTGCAACTATTTACAGGATAAGTTCTGGGCTGGCACAGTCCTCAGCCTCAAAGTCCATTGACATAATAAGAGACATATATATATACAGATTTCAAGTATGCATCATTCTTCTATAACTTTTACTTTACCCAACAGGGCATTTTATGTAAAACTATGCATTCAATTTTTCAAATTTTCATCTTGTACCCAGCCGGGTATTCTACTCATTATAGTAAAACTATGTAAACATTATGCATAACCATAAAGTGCAAAACAGCAATTATTCCTTTTATCAAAACTTTCTACATTTTCTTTGTTGCGGTAAACCCTGTCTGGGTCACATATATACCTGTCTATCCAGAGACTGCCCCGGTCACTTGCCATGACTACCTGCCTGTCTACCCAGAGACTGCCCCGGTCACTTGCCGTGACTACCCGCCTGTCTATCCAGAGACTGCCCCGGTCACTTGCCGTGACCTCCCACCTGTCTGTCCAGAGACTGCCCCCCGTCACTTGCAGTGACTTCCTGTCCGTCTCCCCGGGCGCCACCCGCTCCTTTACAAGGAAAGCCTCCTTGTATAATAAAGCTCAGAGGTTCCGCCTCCCAGACCCGTTACATATATATGTCATTGTGACATATATATATACATATATTTATAGTTTATACACTTCTACATAGTAAAATAGCCTCTGATTCAATTGCCGGGTAAAGTCGGCTTTTGTGAAAAGACAGAAGCACCCGACATGAAATGACACTTGGTTTACATAGAGTTAACCATGTCTTTTCATGTAGTTTGATATCTGATTTGCACAAACAATTACATGAGTGTAAGTGTGCAAAATTTCACACCTGTAGGGGTTAATTAAAGGTGTAAATTCGTTGTAAAAAAAAAGGACTTTTTTGCTATGAATTTACACCTTTAATTAAACCCTACAGGTGTGAAATTTAGCACACTTACACTCATGTAATTGTTTGTGCAAATCAGATATCAAACTACATGAAAAGACATGGTTAACTCTATGTAAACCAAGTGTCATTTCATGTCGGGTTCTGCATTTTCACAAAAGCCGGCAATTGAATTAGCGGCTATTATACTATGTAGAAGTGTATGAACTATAAATATAAATATATATATATATGTGTCACAAATTCAATGACATGTATATATATATATGAGGTGTAAAATTGCTGGAAAAAAATGCATGGGCTCCCGCCCTATTTTCGCAACCAGACAGACAAAGCCAGTGAGTGGGGGCAGATAATAATAGCCCAGAGAGGGACCATTTTTTTTGGCCCCCCCGGCTACTAACATCTGCCCCCAGACACCCCAGAAAGGGCAAATCTCTAATTAGATTTGCCCTTTCTGGCACTTTGCCTGTCTATTCCCATTGCCCTGTAGCGGTGGCGAATGGGTTAATAAGGGGTTAAAATGACCTTGCAATTGAAAGGTCACTTTAAGCCAGGTTAATAATTGAGAGCTGTCAATTAGACAACTATCAATTATTAATCCTATTGTATGAAAGAAAAATCAAACACACACACTTTAATAAAAAGAAGTTTAATGAAATAATCACACAGTTTTTGACCATATTTTATTTACCTGCTAAAACCATTTCCTGTAATAAAAATAAAATAATAAAGCAAAATTATTCTTACCTATCC
>JARQOD010000004.1:463829033-463855366 GCA_033576555.1 Oophaga sylvatica
CAGCATACTTAATTCTCAATATTTTGTGATTAAATTATTTTATAATTATTTTTATTTTATATTATGTGAATATTAATATTGAGCAGAATTAATTATAGCCTATTGGTTCAGCCCTTCACAACAGTCATGGTCTCTCATGTGGCTCCTTGGGAAAATTAATTGCCCACCTCTGTGATAGATAATTGGAGACACCATGTGTAGTAATGGCTGTCAGTGAGCATTGTGTGGTTGAAATAGTGTGGCCAAGACATCAGGAATTTACACAAGAAGAGCTAGTAATTCACCAGGAGACAAAAATGTAACAGATTTACATAAATATATAAAATGCTACAGCTTACGTTGGTATTATATACAAAAAATAAAGCACACCTGATATAACTTGACAATTCCTACGTGGGCTCTGAGACTGGGAAGAAGAAGAGGAAGGAGACACGTCTGCTTGACGTTTGTATCTTATTATATGTTCTCTTCCGGAGAAGTGAGCACCGGGATCTACTGTTGTGTTGACCGGTTGTAACATCAGCTGCTCCTCTCCTATGTGAATGAACCCATTCTGTGGAGGAGAAATAGAAACATCACACAAATGCTAAACATCGTAATTACAAAGCAGGCCAAGACTAAAGAGAGTGTAACAAATCAGTAATTCTACGACGGGTTCACATAAATATCATTGAGCTTGTAAATTATGTCAGCAGTTCCTGAAGGTAAATTGCATTAAGTAATCCTCATTTCATAACAGCGTTAAAGCTAAATTCCACTGCAGTAACTGTATATATTGTGTATGAGCACATGGAAGACATGCCGCAGGCCTCAACCACCTTGGGGAACCACAGAACGGCCCAAACCCTCATACACCCTACTTAATAATAATAATAATAATCTTTATTTTTATATAGCGCTAACATATTCCGCAGTGCTTTACAGTTTGCACACATTATCGTCTTGAGAATATCCTACAGTTTCCTGTTCCACCAATCAGAGAACTAATTTTAGCTTGCGGCTTACAAGCTATCCTCATTTCATACAGGCCTAAAATTCATAATGTATGTGGGTAATGAACACGCTGCTTATGTATGACGACCTTTTAGAAAAACGGGCTGTTCAACAATCCTATCCAGCCATGAAGTGGCTCTCTCTATTAAAATCTAAGAGTGTGTGGTTGATTAAAGTATCGCCATAAGGGAAGAGTCAGATGGAAAACTGGTGCGAGAGTGGAACGCAGTGCACGGACTGACAGGTGGCTTTCCCGAGCAAGCATGATAGCTGCACAGAAATATATACATCTGCACGCTTGGATGAGGAGAGCCTTCGGCAAGTGCACTGCCTTCCGATCTCCCTCTGATGTATACAGCCCAACCGTCCGATTCTGCCCTAATACTCACTGACTTTGGCTATATTCACACATTGCATTTTTTAACATTATTTTATGCAAATTAAAAGCTGATTTTTACAGTATCATCAAAAGCGATAAGATTAAAAAACAACTCATGCACACGTTTCGTTTTTATCCCTGACTGAATTGTAAAACTGCAACGCTTTTGAAATCTGCATCATGTCATTTATTTCAGGGTTTTTCCTGCATTTTTTCACCCATAAAAAACAATGAGAAAGTGCAAAAAAGCAGCAAAATACATGTGTGAACATATCCTTAAAGTGTTATTATATGACAGAACGTTTGAGATGATAGATACATTTTGAATCGGCAGGGATCCAGTTGCCGAGATCAAAACAGATAGGTAGATTGGTAAAAGCACATTGACCACACAGTGCTCCTGCCCTTCTGTTGTAGCGATCAAGAGATCTCACCACCCAAACGCTGATTAATCAAAACTGCTGACATCTCACTATGACAGTTAGGCCGGGGTCACACTTGCGAGTGTCATGTGAGAAACTCGCGCGAGTCTCTCACATCAATACCGGGCACTGCCGCCGGCATTCAGGACCGGAGTGTGCAGGTGCATGTATTTCTATGCAGTCGCACACTCCGGTCCCGAGTGTCGGGTATTGATGTGTGAGTTTCTTGCATCACACTCGCAAGTGTGACCCTGGCCTTACACTAAGTATAGTGGACCAAATGTAATTATCAATCTTAATCTGGTTTTATGCATCACTTTAAAGTATGTCTAATAGTAACAAAAAAGTGTCATTTGCTATACAACTGACCGCCTCCTAAAATACACAGTCTTTGTTGCTACTCGAGTTCTTAGGCCGGCGTCACACTGCCGAGTTTGATGCGAGTTAGTCGCACGACTTTCTCGCATCAACACCTGGCACGGCCGCCCGCTCTCGGAACCGAGTGCGCGGCGGCATAGAAATACATGCAGCCGCACACTCGGGTCCAAGAGCGGGCGGCCGTGCCGGGTGTTGATGCGAGAAAGTCGTGCGACTAACTCGCATCAAACTCGGCAGTGTGACGCTGGCCTCACCAAGTTTTAAGGCAAAAAAATTAAAGACAATGGACAAAAATGGGGATACTCCCCCTTCAAAAAACAACAAAAAAAAAAAACACTATCTACAAAATGGTTGTGGGGAAAATTCTACTACACAGATAGGCTTTGTTAATACTTCTTGGTTCCCTAAGATTTTGTGTTATAAAGAGCATTTAGTTGGAATTAATCATTTCCCAATGTCCAACCAGGACATTTTTTTTCCCGCCAAGTAATTTTATGCTAGCGGTTCATTTCATCAGAACAAACGACAAGTGGGCACTTCCATCTCTTACTTCCAGTGCCGAG
This sequence comes from Oophaga sylvatica, assembly GCA_033576555.1. NCBI lineage: Eukaryota > Metazoa > Chordata > Amphibia > Anura > Dendrobatidae > Oophaga > Oophaga sylvatica. The sequence goes on from JARQOD010000004.1 coordinate 463,831,769, forward strand.
TTGTAAGCAATCGAGTGCTTATTGAAGATCTCTCAAGAACCTGCAAACCACAGCAAAGGGAAAGAATCACCAGGAGCCTGGAGCTCAGGAGAGGCTTCTCCGTCTCACACAACTCCTGCCAAAAACAACACACGCATTTTACAGTAAAAACAAAACCTTGAAGCGCAGAAACGACCTACAGCAGAGATTTATCTAGGGTCCTTGTGACTATTCCTGGTAACAGGGTGTGGAGGAATCCAAGAGGTACAGTAGAGGGACGGAACAAATCTCTCTGCTGTCTAGGAAAACTTCCACCCTGCAATGCTTCAAAGAACCAAAGTAATTCATTCCAATATGAGGTGTGAGAGATGAACAGAAGTCTAACTTGCCGCAGGAAAAACGCCACTAAATAGTACAAAAAGACATGTTTACAGCGCCCTCAGATGGCTCAGCACCTCCCTAGACAAATAAATACACAATACAGTAGAGACAACAATAATCCATTGTAATACGTTTTAAGACTGGGGAAATACATTACAACCTGGTGAAAAAGCAAAATTTGTAAAAAAAAAACCAAAATATTGCAAAGGGTTAAGTTCTGAATAAAAATCTGCTACAGGGGAGTTGTGATATTACAACAAAATCATTTTGGGGTTAAACACTAGAAAGAATGGACAGATATCTTTAAAATAACTGCGCTGCCATCAAAGCGTTTATCCTCTTAGTATATGCAATGATCATATTATACGGCACTGTGTACTTAGGTGGGAAGAGCTCTGCAAGAATGGGTTCCTCAAGCGTCAATAAATTATTGGTGGCCTTTGGAGTTGGCTTGTGGACTTGGGGTCAGAGTTTCTCAAGATTTTTCTACTGGGCCACTGACAGTCAAACATGATTATGCCTAAACCTTATCATTCATGGTTAAAAGCCAAGCCTAAAGGCATAAAAAAATGCTTAAAGAGTAACCGTCTTTTACATTTTTTATTTCCTAAATCAATAGGACACATGAAAATAACCAACTTTGTAATATATCTTATCAGTGAAATCTGCTTCTTTCTCTGATCAAAATTCTCAGTTCGGAGGTAAAATCTGTATACAGTGAGGACCTTCCCATCACAGAGAGGAGAGGGCAGCGGCTACTGATAAGATTCTGTGTAGGAGGGCGGGGCTCTCCGCTAGCTCCTCCCTCCTTCCGTCTACATAGAATTGTATTCATAGCAACCGTCATCTCAGTAATGGGAAAGTCTGTCTTCACTAAATACAGATTTTACCTCAGAGTTGAGAATTTTTATAATTTCTGTCAGAGAAAGAAGCAAATTTCTCTGATAAGATATATTACAAAGTTGCTTATTTTCATGTGTACTATTGATTTATGAAATTAAAATGAAAACGAGGGTTACTATTTAAATGGTGTTCCTATGTTAGCTAGTTATCACCTATAAAAAGGATAACAATCGCTGGCAGTGACATTGATCCAGAGAACAGGGTCTTGAGGTGCCTAGTTTGAGTGAAGTGATGAGTTTGTGCGCCATAGCTTCATTCATCGTCTACAATGTCTCCAACAGTCCCATAGACAATGAATCAGGCGATGGGCACATGCACGGTTATTGCTTCATTACAAAGTTGCTCTTCTATTCCTGGGATGGTGGCTGTCTGATTAGTGGGACTTGCATTCAGCAAGGTATCACCTATCCTGTGGTTAGATTATAACTAGTAATGATGAGAATAATCCCCTAATTTACCTTTATTTGTCTCATAGACGCCATAAAGTATAGACACCAAATGGCTTTATTGAAATGTGCAACCAGATAGAATCCTCTGCAGCTTATGATCAATTCTGTAAAAAATGCCTCACCAGGAACTAGAGGTTACCTCACAGTTTGGAAAGCGTGAAAGTCTGATTTTTTTTTAGTTGAAAATTTTATATTTGGTAGAATTGCATACTAATACCTCATGTGAATACAAGTGCCACAATGAAGAAATGTCCCTAGCAGGGGCGGACATGCCATTGAAGCCATCCGTCCAGCCACCCAATTTCAACTCCAAAGTTGCAAGCAGCTTCTGTCAGATAGGTTTTTGGACAGCAAAGGGCCAATACCCTGTTCTAGGACAGGGCCCTCTCCTGGTCCTTAGGGTTAGTTGTGCTACCTCACTTGCCATACACTACAAAGAGATCAGTTCTGGAAACAAGGAGGAGATCAACTCTTGCAAGCTCTAGAAACCATGGCCAGATACTCAAAGCCTCCAAAAGAAAAAAAAAAACTCTTCTTTAGGCCACATTCAGTATTTTGTCAGAATTTTACATCAGTATTCGAAAGCCAAAACCAGGAGTGGGTGATAAATACAGAAGTGGTAACGGGTTTCTATTGTAATTTTCCTCTGATTGTTCCCCTACTGATTTTGCCTTACAAATATGGAGGTAAAATACTGACCAAATACTGAACGTGTGAAAGTGGTCTAAGACTCAGCCAAGGATAACAGCACAGGCTATATACAATTCCTATACAGCAAAATGGCTCTACAGTGGCCACAGAGAATATGCCACTGCCATGAGTTTACCAGTCACTACACTCTATAACCCATGAGTGCCCATATGTGGATATTAGTCACCCTGAATACATAAGTGTAAGCATATGTGCAGACTATCAGTAACTGCTGTGGGTTTAACAAAGCATACTTACGCAGCATCAAACTCACAGCGGCCAGATGTTATAGAATAGTGGATGGGACTTCCAAGAAATCTCATGTCCACTATGTGTCCACAGACGCCTGCGGATCACCCATGGAGACGGACATGCGGTACATCTTTATAGACCGCAGCATGTCAATTTCTTTTGCAGAGATGCGAGCCTCTGCAAGATAAACTTCACCCGTGCAATGTATTGAGTTCAGTGAATCCGCACAGTTCAGTGAACACATGTGGATTCACATGCGAAGCGTCCAAAGCGCTGCTATACTTCTGGATCGTGTGCACCCGGCCTTATACTTATTCTATATAGTAATACACTGAAATTTATCAAATCAAGCATCTGGACAAAAGGCTATATGTGTAGGAGCTGAGGAGCAGAAATAGCGCAATAGGGTCTTACCTGAGATTCATCAAATTAACCTAAATAAAGGTTGTGCTAACCTGAAGGAGTTGTGATCACACAACAATGTACAGGTTAAAGATTCCAGAGGCTGCAGATCCACAGGTCATCCAACCAATACAATGGACTTGGAAAAGAAAGTGGATAATTCCACTCTGCTGAGGAGTAGATTAGGGATCCAAAGCCAGGTTATGTCCTGAGGAAGGTGTGTGTGTACTTTGAAACGCGTTGACTTAAAACCACTATTATACAAACTCCTGGCTTTGGACCCTTAAGCTACTCATCAGCAGCGCAGAATTATCCACACTTCCTCTCCCAAGTCCATAGGACAAAAGGTTGACAGCAATCTGTACAGAAGCCATAGCCATGTACTATTGTCTATTATGAAAAGTACAAAAGGAATCTATTCTATTATTTCTAAACACTGTTTTTCGGTGATTACTTTGTATCTCCGTTCATACTGCACACACAATTGATACACCATTTGAAAGGTAAACTTGCCCTCTTCAGCAAGAAAATAGCCAAACAAACCACACATCCACAATTTGGTCACAAAATACAGTTTAAACATTTGGCACCACACTACCCCAAGCACACTACCACAAAGCTGCTTACAAACATCACAAACAAATCCAAACATTTGCCTTGGGGTCTTTCCAGCTTGCTCAAGTGCTTGCCTAGCCTATTTCAGGCACATTGGAGGATTGCACACTTCACTGCAGGTGAGTCACATATGCAAACACATTTGTAAACATGCACTGATTTTTCGCTGATTACTTCGCCCCACACACACAAATGATACACCATTGGAAAGGTAAACTTGCTCCCTTCAGCAAGAAAAGAGCCAAACAAACCACACATTCACGCTTTTATCACTAAATACAGTTTAAACATTTATTTTCATAAACCTACAGAAAGACACAAAAGCCTGCCGGTGGCCCCCGGAAGAAGCAGGTGGCGAAACGCGCGTCGGCATGAAGGGATGCCGAGTGGACATTACCATTGTTATCTGGTAAATATACATAATATATATTTTCATTTTTAAAGCACTGTTCACTTTGTCATGATCTGTGATTGCTTTTGGGTGCTATAATTGATTGGGGGTTATCGGTACCTTCACTCCATGTATTTATATGTTTACTTTGCTGCATCATAGCAATATGTAGCATGAAGCGTGATGCTTTGGAGTTTGAGTAATATATATAGGAGCGCCTTTTTGGCTCCTCTATTTTTCTGCCCATTTTTTCTGTGCCCATGATTTATTCTGTATGCTGGTTGCGACATATTTAATATTTTGTATGACACCCATTATATGAAGCTCGATGTAATTTCTCTTGGTGCTTTGCACATCAGTGTTCTATGTATTTATCTTACATCTATTTTGTGAATCTGATGTTCCGCCTGGTGTCCCCTGGACAGTATTTTTCTTTTTACAAAATATTTTATATTTCATTTTTTTATGGTTTACTAATAAAATACTGGTTTTAAACTGTTGGGATCTATTCCTTTTTCCTATGGGATTTGCGTACATGGGATTATTGTATTTATATATAAACTAGCTGAAGAGCCCGGCGCTGCCCGGGCATAGTACCTAACTACGGTTAGTTATAACAAATTGTAATGATTATATCTATATACAAGTATTCAGCTTTCTCCCCATTATGTAGATAGGGCCAAAATAGTTTGGCGATTTGGAACGTGCGGGGGTTAAAATTTCCATTCAACACATAGCCTATGATGCTCCTGGGGTTGAGATGTGCGGGCATGCAAAATTTCATGCCCGTAAGTACAACGGTGCAGATTCCTATCCCGGGCCAAAATTATTTGCCGATTTGGAATGCGCGGGGTTAAAATTTCGACTCAAAACCTAGCCTATGACGCTCCCGGGGTCGAGACGTGCGGGTGTGCAAAATTTCATGCCCGTAAATGCAGATTCCTATGCCGGACATACACACAAGCATTCAGCTTTCTCCCCATTATGTAGATAGGGCCAAAATTGTTTGGCGATTTGGAACGTGCGGGGGTTAAAATTTCCATTCAACACATAGCCTATGATGCTCCTGGGGTTGAGATGTGCGGGCATGCAAAATTTCATGCCCGTAAGTACAACGGTGCAGATTCCTATCCCGGGCCAAAATTATTTGCCGATTTGGAATGCGCGGGGTTAAAATTTCGACTAAAAACCTAGCCTATGACGCTCCCGGGGTCGAGACGTGCGGGTGTGCAAAATTTCATGCCCGTAAATGCAGATTCCTATGCCGGACATACACACAAGCATTCAGCTTTCTCCCCATTATGTAGATAGGGCCAAAATTGTTTGGCGATTTGGAACGTGCGGGGGTTAAATTTCCATTCAACACATAGCCTATAATGCTCCTGGGGTTGAGATGTGCGGCATGCAAAATTTCATGCCCGTAAGTACAACGGTGCAGATTCCTATCCCGAGCCAAAATTATTTGCCGATTTGGAATGCGCGGGGTTAAAATTTCTACTCAAAACCTAGCCTATGACGCTCCCGGGGTCGAGACGTGCGGGTGTGCAAAATTTCATGCCCGTAAATGCAGATTCCTATGCCGGACATACACACAAGCATTCAGCTTTCTCCCCATTATGTAGATAGGGCCAAAATTGTTTGACGATTTGGAACGCGCGGGGTTAAAATTTCGATTCAAAACATAGCCTAGGACTCTTTCGGGGTCGAGACGTGCGGGCGTGCAAAATTTCATGCCCGTAAGTGCGACGGTGCGGATTCCAATCCCGGAAAACATACCCACATACATACACACATACATACATTCAGCTTTATATATTAGATACCTGTCTGTGTTCATCATCTCATGAAATACATTTACATTTGACCAGCTTACTTTTCTGAAATTGCCTGCGTCCCCAATGAAAATGTGCGAAAATTTTGCACGGGCCAAGCTAGTAGAGATATTAAAAGGATAAAGACCTTATAAATATTGTATTTTACTGTATTTTATTCTAGAAGGAAATATTCTTTAATAAAACTTTATATGAATTACATTACAAAAATGTCTAATTTGCTCCAGATTTACAATAGACGGGCTGATTGCAGGGATATGTAATTATAAAGTAGATAAAGACTTCTTATCATAGTTCCAAGTGAAGGAAAGGAAAAGAGACAGCTAGGAATCTAGCTCTGGAGCCATTTGACAATTCGCACTGACAGCTGTCATCAAGGCAGCCAAACCACTCAAAAATGAAAAATTATCAGATCACAGTAACGGGCTTGTAGGTGCCAACATGAATTAAACAGCAATTCAGCAGTCTACATAATATGCAAGGACTCAGTATGGGAATTTCTTCCTAATGGCTGGTTTTCTTTCCATTCCTGCAGTTACCGTACTTCTCACCATAATTAATTAGCACTGAGCCCGCGCTGTCTCCAGTATTCTCTTATTCACCTATTATACACAATTCCCCTAACATTTCTATAGACTTTTCTTCAGTACCGTCCTCAGTTAATCCAAACACATACGGTATATGCCGATTGCAGGTCATTCCATGAGACTGGAGGCAAGTACAGCAATGTGCCCAATGAGGCCAATGAATGGCGCCAGCAGTCACATAATTTACGTCCAGTAAGGCGATAGGCGAGTACAGTTAATTTTCCAATTCCTGCTCTTGGCTACATTTTTCTACATCGTAGAAACCCTTTAACCATGACAGACAGGGTAATGCCTCGCTCTTGACAACACTTCTATGACAGTTGTGCTACTTCGTGGGCATTCAGGATATAAAGTACAAAAGCTGAATTTAGTAATGTCAGCATAACTAGAAATGGTGCCTGTGTGGACAGCTGCCTGTGGAGGCCCCTTGGCCACATTAGGTACTAGTGTAACAAATGACACATGGTAGGTTGAGGACATGTTACAAATTGTGGATTAGGTTCCAGAAGCTTCAAATGACACCTCCAAACATAATCTCAACAATCAAAAGTAGGGCAGTCCATATTCAAAAATCTTAGGAAAAAATCCTTGGACACTTCTGTTTAGGCCACGTTCTCATGTTCAGTGTTTTACATCAGTATTTGTAAACCAAAACCAGGAGTGGAACAATTGGGGGAAAAGTATAATAGAAACACGTCACCACTTCTGTATTTATCACCCACTCCTGGTTTTGGCTTACAAACACTGATGTAAAATACTGAACGTGGCCTTAAAATGTATTTCACTAGCAGCTCACGTGTGCTGTGTGGAAATGTAGAAGGTCATGTTTCTACCTCTGTGGTTGAGGAGGGGATGATTCTTAAGGTTGTTATTACAGCTTTCGGACTAAATATTTATGGGAGCTCTGTGCCTTGCATTAGTGGCAACAATGTATTACAGTCGAGAATTGTGACTGGAAAGTTATGGGGACATTATATGCCACCTGTGGGATACTTGTCATTTTCAATGATTCCAATTTAACATTCTCGAATAATAGCTGATCTGCAGTACCTGGCAGTGGCTGCTACACACTGAGCAGAGAGGAGGGCAGCTTTTCAGTAGGGGTGCCAAGTGTCACACCCCACCAATCTGTCAATTTCATATGCCCACACAACGCCTGTACTACATGATTTACAGTGACTTGCATATGAAAGAATTGTTTCATTAGAAGAACCACTTTCACACTACAGTCAATCCAATGTGAGAATGAGCTGATAGCTGCAGGTTTGGCTCCTACATCCCAGGTAAGAAGCGGATTTTTGGGGTGTAAGCTTTCTCGTCGCAGACACTTTGCTTTGTTTTATATCTTTTTATGGGGAATTCAAAATGGATACACTACGTTATACCTAAAATAGGACCAGCTTGGATTTTTTTTAACCTCCAAGGTGATTAAGAAGCTATATTGAGAATGTGACCCAACAAACCCATCCTTGGACTCTGTGAGGGGGCCACTTTCTGACCTCTAGTAAAGTGGCTTTTATGTCCCATAATGTTGATGTTACAATCCTTTTAAAGGGAATCTGTCACCCTAAATTGGCGGGATATTTAAATGATGGCAGTCAGGTCAGATGGGCGGTGTTTTGGGTACTTGCCTTAACATGTTGTTCGCCGCTGTCTCCATTATTTCTGGAAATTGTAGTCGTTGCCCTCCATAAAACGCGCCTGCACATTGCAATCTGGAATTGCGCACGCGCAGCATGCTTTGCCCGCAGATTGCAATGCGCAGGCGCGTTACATGGAGGGCAACGACTACAATTCCCAGAAATAATGGAGACAGCGGCGAACAACATGTTAAGGCAAGTACCCAAAACACCGCCCATCTGACCTGACTGCCATCATTTAAATATCCCGCCAATTTAGGGTGACAGATTCCCTTTAAACCATCTCCATAGTTTACATCATAGTTTATCAGTCACATATTAGGAGAAAACTTCCTCTAGGTCTTTTATACCGGTCTTTGAGGATTTCCACCATTTTTAGATCAGTAAGGGATTTCATATTGAATCTTGAAAATATGGCAGTGATCATAGTGTGATGAAATTTAAAGTAAATGGACAACCCTCGGGGGCCAAATGTTCTTACTTTTACTCTTTTAAGGGTTATTCTATAAAAAAAAAAAAAAAACATGTCATCTTCCATCTGACAAATTATTAATCACTGGTGGACTGACTGCTGAGATCGGTTGGGGTCCGAGCACCGGGGGTACCTGAAGTGATCAGCAAGTTATCCCCATCATATGAATAAAAGAGGACTTGTTTTGCAGGCAATAATCGGTTAATGCTTGCATTTTTGGTAAAGAATAATTTTTTTGCAATACGGTTACATGGAAACTTTTCGTCAGTTTGTCTTCAAGATCCTTTATGTATAACAGTACATAGCTAATTGCAGAATGCGCTTACAGTGAAATCCGTCATCTCCTAAACTCATTTATGACCGGCTGAAAGCTGAACTTTGATGTGGTCATATATTTGCTTACAATATGGTTGAAAAGAAGAGAGATTAGGGTTACAAATTCTGCTGACAAAACAAGCACATTGTTGGATTTCACTATTAACTCATTCTGCAGTCTGTTATGTACAGTGATACATAAAGGCTGTTGAAGCTAAACAGCCCAAGAAGTCTGATGAAACACTATGGCAAAACAAAAGTACCGTATGTGTTTAACAATAAAATGTTGACAAAGGCATCCATATTCTTTAATGTCTGAAAATGCCCTGAACATCCTTGTGCCCATCCACACGCCATGATTATTTACTTTAGTGTATATAATGTCTGATGAATGAAGACATTTGCATATAATAATTTACAGGTACACACCAGTCCTGAACATGTGCTGACCGATGCAAAAGACTTGTTGTGGTTGAGAACTTCTCCGACATAGAAACAAAGCTCTTCCTCTGGGATTTTGGTTTGGATTTTGTCTCCGAATTCTGTCCTTTCCTCCACCATAAAACCTGTAGCCAGGAAATCATGGACCCTCTGCAGGTGCAAATGAAGGTCCCTGCCAAAAGCAGGCAGATGGATATACATATTATTCGGATGGGTTGTTGTATCTCTGGAACAGAGCGTGGCTTTCGGATGTTAGTGAAGATTGACTCATCTCTCAGTGGCAGAGGGATCTGCCCAGACCATATTAACTGTGGAATTACAACTTCAACTGCTGGCTCAGAGCAGCCCGCTAAAAAACAAAACGTAATTTTCATGATTCAGACAAGTTCGTTTAACAGGTTACAATGCTGCCTATGCTCTATCACTAATATATGCATATAGAAAAGTGAGACCAGGTGCACGTGTGGCCGATCCAAAAGCGAAAACACGTGCAAGATTAAGTCTACGTAATATGGGAATATTGCAGATTTTACCGGCACATTTGCAAACGTACAATTTACAATGGTTTCAAGTCTCATGTATGTGGATGATGAGATTGTAACATATCTCATGAACATGCTGCAGATTATGTTTGCATGGAAAGTGACCGGCTGTGGGGATTTTATAATTCCCAGCGTGTCAATGTATGCTGCAGATTTTCATCTCAGATATCACTCCGTTCAAAGTAGTGGGGGAAATCAATAGGAAAATCGCAAGCTAATTTTGGGCAGAATAATCCAAGGTATGGATGTGGACCTGCCTTGGCAACTGGATTTTGTTACAGAAACACCACAGATTTCCACCCAATACACTTCCCGGTGAAATCGTGACTTACTACATATTTTAAAATCTGTGCCATTGGTCAATTTCCAAATTCTGTAGCATTCAGATGAGATTGGCTATAATTTCATCCGCACGTCTGGCACTGTGAACGAGGCAGATTTTACCAGCGTATCTTACATCAATCAGGAGAATATGGAGACTTTATGAATGTGCATGACTACCCATAGACTTTACGGGAAAGAGCCAATACAAGAGCCTAGTTCACATCTGCAAATGTGGATCAGGGGACCCCTGTTCTGCAGACAAGTTTTCCTATGTGGAGTATTATATGTTGGAATAATATTGTGTCACTTCGGTAACACAGCACTGCAAATATAAAGAGAGGTCTATCTGTAACATTCACGCCAGAGATCCTTAGCTGACCCACTAGTGATGCCATTTTTCTATGCACCTCTGCCTAGAAGGGTCAGCGAAGCCAAGGCCCCTCTGCAGAATCAGCTGTGCTACAGGCAGCACTCGGCTCCTAGCCGGACTCCAGCTCCTAATGAACGGAAACTATGATGTTCAGCGAGGGGGGACCCTGCCAGGATCGGCTCAGGTTGAAACATCAGCTATGAAAATATAAAAGGCCTCTTCACACAGCTCAATCCTCCCCCCTCCAAACACATAGCAACACGCACAGTAAGAGGTACAGTGATATCTGGGCTAAGTCGAAGGGGCTCCAATTTTACGTCAGCTGCTATTTTACAGGGGAATAAAGCTTTACCTACTAAGCTGCTTTCTGCTGAAGGACCCTGGAATAGAAAAATACGACATCTGGCTGCAAAACTAGCCAGGACCAATGTGCAAGATCATGTGCCACACAAGCAACACCGTCTCGTGAACATTGGCCACTGCATCAGCATCAATTCCTATTTTATCTCTTAATTTTTCAGGATCCCTGCCTGGACATAATTGGAAAAATGTTTAATCCGCATTCCGAGGAAAGGTTTAACCCTTCTTGAAACTGAGCAAGGTGTCTGGCACTTCCATGTTCTGCTGCCAGAATTGTGAGAGGTGTCCCTAGCCATGTACTGGCACACGTACATGCCATGCATGGTATTCAGACAATCTAATCTATTCTAGGTGGTTATGTCCCATAGCGGTGTAAGACTCGTCAGTGATGTACGTGTAGGTATGTATGGAAATAGTTCATTCTGCAGTGAAATAACGAAATGTGCAATACCCTGGACAGCACTCGCATGCTGCCTGCACATAGATAAGGCACGAGATCCAACAATGCATGACATCAAATGATCGCAATAGTGTTGGGACATTTCGGCTCCATTGCAACTGCATGAACCATGCACGAATTAAGGCACTGTATAAAAGTACTGGAGACTTTGCATCTGGCCTATCAGACATGTGCACCTTGTGAATAAATTTTTTTTACAGGTAAATTCTGGCCCAATATATTCTCATCATATGTGTATAGAATAAGAGGTGTAGGTAAAAGGTATCAACCACTGAGGACTCTCAAGTCTAAATATTTTTCTAGAACAAAAGGAATATTAATCTCAATCCTCATCCATGTCCTGGAGCTTACCGTCCATCTGCTATTATTCCTCCCCTTATAAGCATCCCTCTATCCTGGAGACTGACAGCGGTTCACAGAACCAGTCCAGATGTGTTCTCCACTACTCTAGTGCATGTGTGGCAGTCTGAAGCCTCTGGCTGCAAGAAGAGACCTGGAAGGTCCAGCAGTACAAACAGACAGGATGCCTGGAAGAGCGAGGACTGCGTCAAGCCAGGATCTGGGAATATTCAGCGCGCCTGCGCTGCCAAAGCCAGATTAACCTGTTAGTGGCCAGAAGAGGCCCACAGAATAATGGGGTTTCGGTTCATTCAGAATTACTATCTGGGGTACTGGGAGTGGGTTGTTGCTCTAGCTAATATTAGAGGGGTAGTAATAAGCAGCTGTAATGTTCATTTTGCAGACACTCAATAATCTGCAGTGAATCCGATATCCAGGAATATATTTGACCTGTTTTACCTAAAACAATTTGGTAGAAAATATTCTTCACCCCATAACCCAAAATCAGTTAGGTTGGTGCCCCATGATCCTGTCCATGACAAATCTATAAAATGTGATATTATTTCTAATGACAAGCTACAAATAATGAATGACAATAAAATAGTAAATATACTTACCTGGTGCAGTCAGGAGGTACAACAGGCTGAGAAAAAGCATCCTAAGTCTCCTGCCCACCTCACTATGGATGTGTCCCTACAAATACACAGGCTGTGGGGCCAAGGTGCCCAGGTGAGGCTGCCAGCCCAGGTAGCAGATCACTGGATGCCAAGTGATGCAGGGCAAGACATGTAGAGTGCACTACAAGTGTCAGCAGGCCAGGGATGCAGTGCACTGGAGCAGTCACCTCACATGCACTGCAGTGCCGGGGAGCAGCGGGCAGACAGGACGATGCAGGGAAATGCCCGGTATTTGCAGGTCTTCAACCTTTGGAAAAGTAATTACCAGAGCAGACAAACTGAAGAGGGTCTTCACAGCCCGCCCGCCGGGCACAGGGCCGCCAATCACGGCTCGGCCAGCACCGGGGACGGCGAATGTCAGCGCAGGTATTGGGAGAGGGAGACAGCGGGGGGCGGGATCTGCGGCAGTACACGTGGTTGGGGCGCAGTACCCCGACATGGCCGCTAGGGAGAGTGCGAGGTGTGAGGCCAGAGATGCCGGGCAGGTGTGGGGAATGGCCGGGCCGAGAGTGCATCATTGTGAGTGAGGAGCAACATGTGGAAATGGGGTCAGCACAGTGCAGAGCAGCGGGACACGCGCGGAGCGGACACCGGGGATGCTGAAAGCAGGCAGACATGAGAAGTTTACCTCAGCCAGTGACTAGGTGCGCACAGGACCTGGGCGGACACTGACAGGTTGCGCCCCCCTCCCGTATGCTTTATGATGAGGGCAATCTGGCAATGGGACCCCTGAAGCCTCTGGAAACAAGCCAGATCAACCTCATTATTACCGACCTGCAAGCAGGGCGTACATAGCAAACATAGGGCCCCATAGCACAAGTTCTATTTGGGCCCCCACACCTCTAAAAATATATATATATTTTTTCACAGACATGGAGATATATATACTGTAATATATATAGTAACTAACTGTGGTAAACTATAACAAATTATAGAGATTATAGTGCACATACTACTTGCGCAGCACCACACTTTTCTCCTTTAGACCTCGTTCACACACATTTGGTCAGTATTTTTACCTCCGTGTTTGTAAGCTCAAACTTGGAGTGAAACAATCAGAGGAAAAGTATATTAAAAACACGTCACCACTTCTGTATTTTCTACCACTCATGTTTTTGGCTTATGAATACTGAGGTAAAATACTGACCAAATACTGACCGTGTGAATGTGGCCTTATACACAGCCTCCACCTGCAGCACCTCACATCTCTCTTTTTCCCTCTCTATGCAGCCGCTCGCTCCACTCCTGAGTGCCGGCGCCAGAGCTGGGATTTCACATGCGAGCGACGGACGTTTTCGTCGCATGTGTGATCCCGACCTTAAATCTGATTTTCCCCTCACTCCTCATTTTCCCCCTCACACCGCACAACTGTCTCTTCCCATTGTGTCTCACTCTTCTCCGGCAGCAGAGAGCCTCCAGGACGCCTTCTGACTGCCGGCATCGAGTATAACCGATACCAATGCTGAGCCTGCGCTGGCCGCCGGGGGAGGAAAAAGAATGCCAGGGGCCGCACCGTGGATGTCGGCTGAGGAGGTGAGCGGTCAATGCACCAGGACTGCACAGGGGGAGCCCCTGCTATACTGAGACTACGGAAGCCCACCGGGGCCCAAACCAAAGAGAACTGGGAGGGAGGAGGAGCTTTATTGGGCTGAACGCTTCCCCACCGGGGGACAATGAGAGAAGATGCAGAGAGAAAGCGGCGGTGGCAAGGAGCATGTCACCGCCACAATATAACTTAAATGACACTGTGGGGTGATTATTGTGGCCCCGGTGTCTGGGAAGCCTCAAAAGGCTTTGCCAGTTCACCGGGGTGCGGGAGGAGATACCTCCTATATGGCTACTGTCTCCTCACCAGCAGAGGAGGAGGGACTGAATGTGGCTATGTGAGTCGCACGTACCAGGGCTTTGGGGTACTCGGCACCGAGCCCGTTCACTTTACTGGGGGATGTCACGGGTAGCGCAGCTCGGTCCATTGCCCTGGGCGCTCACTAAAAAGGGGATATTTACAGGGATGATAGAAATGTTCGTGACGCCACCTGTGGTTCCTGGTCAGGGTGACCAGGCTGCAGTGTAGATCCTCTGAGAGTATGGGGCAGCAAGGTGTTAAGTCTCCCACAGGCGAGACTGATCCCTCGGAGTATATGGCGGTGTAGGGTGCGGGAGCAATAATGCAGACACACACAAGACAGTCTCTTTCGGTACCTTTACTGGTGGTAGATTCAGGCACGTCCCGGGAGCTGTTTAGGGTGGAGGATGCATGTCCAGTAATCCACTGAGTAGGTGTAGGGCCTCCTTACGTCTTTATATGTGTGAGTTTCTAACTTGCATAAAACAAAGTTTAACTCCGTTCTCTTTGCTACGCCCGGCTGATCTTGTGGTGGAGCCTTCCTTTGGACAGAACTAAGTCTCCATTTGCAGTGCACTGCTAGACTCCTGTTCTCCTGACCCCGGTTACGTATCAGCACAATTGGGCCCCTCTGTGACCTGTAGTCCAGCAGGGTCTCCGGTTTTTTCCCACTAGCCGTGAAGGTACTAGCAAGCTCGGACCCGGTGTCCGGTAGTGCAGAGTGGAGGTCAGCTATCAATGCTGTCGACCTCAGTTACTCTCTCTTTCTTCTTTTCCACTTGCCTGTCGCCCTACTCACACCTTTAACATAAGCACAGTGGGATAGCAGTTTCTCTCAGTTCTGCTGCTCTTCAGCTCTGCTGCTCTTGGACTGCGGACTGCAGACTCTCTGAGCTCTCTGAGATGACTAGATGACTGCCTTCTCTGAGGTGGCTGCGCAGACTGACTGAACTCAGAACTCCACTCCTCTCAACTCCTCTCTCAACAACAACTAACCAACTAATCCCATCTCCACACCCTTATATACCTGTGTATTCTAAAGGGCTCCCTCTGGTGGCACTAGGAAAATGTGGAGTGTGAATGAATATCGGGTGATTGTGGTTTACCTTTCATGCATCCTCCAGGGTAACATGTGGCTCCAGAGCGCAGCTGGGCTACACATCCCCCCTAGTTAATATCAGCACTCCTGGGCTGAAAAAGAAAACAATTTTATAATAACAATAACATAACTCATCCCTTGCGGGAGGTAAGGATACTTCAAACGTTACAATGTGTACAAATTAGCAAATAGAAAAATATCAAATGCTTTCACACAATAAATACAGGATTCTTGTGAGGACCCGCACCAAACCTCCCACGGTGGTCCTGGGTGGGCTGCAGGACTTCTTTGCTGCAAACCTCACTCAAGGCCACACCATACTGGTTTTGCTTCTGAGGTAGAATGGCTTACGTAAAACCAAGATGGGGCACCGAGTGCCAACTATTTACAATAAAGTTCTGTGCTGCAAGAGTCCTCAGCACGCAGTCCTTCAGAATATCATTTCACATATCACATTAACACTTTACCCAACTGGGGTACCATGCTTCAAGCATGTAAACATCATCATATAACATTTTCAGTAAAGTGCAATTCTTCATAACTTTCTACAGTTCAGTAAACCCTGTCCGGGTCCTACTGCGGCATTGCCATATCTTCTCTGAACATAGCGGCATCTTCCATACCTGCAGCTGGAAGCATACTGTGCGTTCTGTAACGCATCACAATAAGATCGTGTCCTGCTACCGGTGTCTGTGTAGCTACAGTTCTCATTTCAACTCTGACTTTGCGATTTCCTGGAGGCCTGACAGGTGCCTCTTCTAAACTTAGGCTCTGCAGTGTTTCCAATGGTGACGTAGATGTGCGGTCTAGCTCAGTTGAGAGCGCACTTGCAGTCGCTGCGCTCTTTAGCGTTGCAGAATGGAACGCAAGTGCACGGAGTGGCTCAGTAGAGGGCGCATTTGCAATCGTTGCGCTCTTTAGCATGGCAGAATGGGACGCAGAGTAGAACGCAGGTGCGCGGCCGGGTGCTGATGTGGCTGGGACCTGGGACGCTGAGACACGGGGTGCGTTGCCGGCTTCAGGGACTGGGTCGCTGATTCGGGAGACATTCAGGGCATACCACCCCTTAAGACCCCAGTGCCGCGTGTAGGTGACAACATCCCCAATTAACAAATCCCGTCCCGGGTGCCCTTCTTGCAGGTGTGACTCTACATCTCTGCGATTTACAAAAACCTCCTGGTACAGGCCTGGTTCATGGATGAATCCCCAGGCTCCCTGGAGTTTGAAGTCTCTAATGGCCCCCTGGCGCCGCGGTTCCCGGAGCATACCTTTGTCTCGCCTGACGATCTCCTTGTCAGCAAGATCTTTCTCCCGGTACCTCTGGCGAAGCTGCTGCGCCTCTCACTGCTCCCGCTGCTGCCGCTGCTCCTGTTCACGGCGTCTCCACTCGTTCTCCTTCTGGGCGGCGTATTCCACGTCGTCCAGGTGCTCCATTTCCTCCCAGTCGATTTCCATCGCTAGTGGCTGGGGATCCTCCGTGTCCCTACCGGGAGATAGCTTTCCGTTGCGGCCTCTGGTTCCAGGCCTGGCTGGCGTTCCGGTCCAGGTAAGGCCTCCTCAGCCTCCTTCCCTCCCGCCGCGTCCTCGGCGGAGTCAGGATCAGCTCTTTTGCGGCCGGCCTCCGGTTCTTCTTCAGCCGCTGGTTCCAGTGGTGGCTGTTGTGAATGGGTTTGAGATGAGTTCTGAGCAGAGGCTTCCTCTAGTGGTTACAAGCGGTGCTGGTCTGTCCAGTGAAGATTGTGAGGACTGGGAATCAGGTGTTACTGACTGGTCTTATATAAGGGAGTCACCTTCCCATCAGGGTTGCCGGTGATCAATTGTTCTGGTCTGAATCCTTCATTCCTGTTTTCCCTTGTAGCCTGCTGTGTCGTGTCTGCATCTCCTGCTAACAGATAAGACATTTTCTTCTTTTTGTTTTTGTGCTATATTTTTGCATTTTGTCCTGCACTTCTGTGGGGCCTTCAGGGTCCCCTCCGGGGGCTTTTGCCCTCTCAGTTTAGTTCACGCACTGATGTTTGTACTTTTGCTTTTTCCAGTGTTTTCAGTGGCTGCTGTTTTGAGTTTTGTTACACCAGAGAACTAATTTAGGTGGAAGAGGTCGTGTGATCTCAGGCGTTTTTGAAATTAGTAAAGTTGGTGCTTTTCAGGGTTTTCTGGGATTGCAGTAAGTGCCCTTCCTATCCTTTTCTATTTAGTTAGTTTGGGCCCCAGCGTTTGCTCATACTATTTTCTTTCTGTGTCAGTATTTCATCTTGTCTAACCGCCATTACATGTTTGGGGGCTTTCTATTATCTTTGGGTTCTGCTCCGGGGCAGATAGCTTTCCTATTTCTATCTTTAGGTTAGTTAGTTTCTCAGGCTGTGACGAGGCGTCTAGGACCAAAGTAGGAACGCTCCACGGCTGCCTCTAGTTGTGGTGGTTAGTCAGGGTACTGCAATCTCATAGATTCCAACTGCTCTGGTGTATTGCCTTTTTTGCCTGCACTCCTCAGCTGCCGAAACATAACAGTATCACCGGCCTAAAAGTTGAAAATTGTATGGTACTCACAGAAGGAAAAAATATTGTGAAAGAAAAAGGTTGTCAGAGTTGTCAGAGATATTTTTCTGTTTGTGGCTTTTTTTTTCCCTCTGTATCTCTGGTGCTGGGGAGGATCTTTTCTCTCAATGGAGTTTGCACAGTTGTCTGGCCGTGTGGATCAGCTTGCCGCTGGTTCGGAGTATTGCTATCTATCTTGCTGGTTGCCTGTTGTGGAACCTAGGATTCCCATGCCAGATTTGTTTTTAGGGGATCGAGCTAAGTTTCAGAATTTCAAAAATAATTGTAAATTTTTTTTTGCCTTAAAATCTATGTCCTCAGGGAACGCAGCGCAGCAGGTTCAAATTATCATCTCTCTCCTGCGCGGCGATCCTCAGGATTGGGCTTTTTCCTTGACACCTGGGGATCCTGTTTTGAGTGATGTTGATGCATTTTTTCAGGCTTTGGGGTTATTGTACGATGAGCCTAATGTCACTGATCAAGCTGAAAAAGCCTTGTTGGCATTAAATCAGGGGCTTTATGACGCTGAGTTATACTGTCAGAGATTCCGTAGGTGGGCAGTCCTGACCAAATGGAATGACGACGCTTTGGCAGCCCTTTTCCGGAAGGGTCTGTCAGATAATGTAAAGGATGTTATGGTGGGATTCCCTGTCCCCTCTGGTCTCAATGATTCTATGTCATTAGCGATTCAAATTGACAGACGTTTGCGTGAGCGGAGAAGTATGCGTGGAATAGTGTTGCCTTGTGAACCACTTCTGACCCATGCAGTGTGATAGAGTGGTGTCTGGGGCACAGCGTCTTGAGTTTCGAAAGTGCAATGGGTTATGTTTCTACTGTGGTGATGCCTCTCATACTATTTCAGTCTGCCCTAAGCGGGGAAGACGTTTTGCACGCTCAGTTGTCTTGGGTAGTATTCAGACTAAGTTTTTATTAACTGTCACTCTGATATGCTCTCTGTCCTCATTTTCTGCTCAGGCTTTCTTTGATTCTGGAGCTGCTATTAACCTGATGGATTATGATTTTGCTAAACGTTGTGGGTTTCCCTTGATACCCCTACAGAAGTCTATTCCCCTACTGGGGATCGATTCTACCCCTTTGGCTGAGAATAAACCCCAGTTTTTCTACTCAGGTGATAATGAGGGTTGAACCTGATCACCAGGAGTGCTGCAAATTTTGGTTCTGTATAATCTGCATGACATTATCGTGCTGGGTTTCCCTTGGTTACAGTCTCATAATCCTGTTTTGGATTGGAAATCTGTGTCTGTAACCAGTTGGAGCTGCCAATGTGTTAATACCAACACTCCTGTTTTTTCTGCCTCCCCCAGGCTCAGGATGTTCCTGACTTTTTGATTGATTTTTCTGATGTGTTTAGCGAAAGTAAATCTGCATCCTTGCCTCCCCATAGAGCTATGACTGCGCTATTGAATTAGTGCCAGGTAGTAAATTCCCTAAAGGTCGCCTTTTTAACTTGTCTGTACCTGAACATGACGCTATGCGGTCTTATATCAAGGAATCATTGGGAAGGGTCATAATCAGACCATCCTCTTCACCCTTAGGTGCCGGTTTTTTCTTTGTGGCCAAAAAGGATGGTTCATTAAGGCCGTGTATTGATTATCGTCTCTTGAACAATATTACTGTGAAATATCAATACCCGTTTACCCTTGATTTCTGACCTGTTTTCCAGGGTGAAAAACGCTACTTGGTTACCAAGCTTGACCTCAGGGGGCGTATAACCTTATTCGCATTAAGCACGGGGATGAATGGAAGACGGCATTCAATACCCCTGAAGGGCATTTTGAGTACCTAGTGATGCCCTTTGGGCTCACTAATGCTCCTTCCGTCTTCCAGTCCTTCATGAATGACATTTTCAGGGATTTTGTGGACAAATTTCTGATTGTTTATTTGATGATATCTTGATTTTTTCTAATGACTGGGACTCTCATGTGAAACATGTTCGAACTGTGTTCCAGATTTTGAGAGAGAATGCTCTGTATGTGAAGGGATCAAAGTGTCTTTTTGGCGTACAGAGGATCTCATTTCTGGGATTCTTTTGTCCCCATCTGTTATTGAAATGACCCGTCAAGGTTTAGGCCATCTGTGATTGAGTCCAACCTACTTCATTAAAGGCTTCAGAGATTTTTGGGTTTTGCCAATTTTTACCGTAAATTTATTGGTAAGTTCTCGGTTAATTGTTAAACCATTTACTGATTTGACCAGAAAGGTTCTGATGTGGGAATTGGCCTCCTGAGGCAGTTCTGCATTTCAGAACTTAAGCAGAGATTCACTTCTGCTCCTGTTCTAAAACGGCAGCCTGATGTTTCTCTGCCATTTCAGGTGGAGGTTGATGCCTCAGAAATTGGGGCGGGTCCGTTTTGTCCCAAAAAGATCCAGAGATCTAAAAGTAACCCTTTGTGCCTTTTCTCTCAAAAATTTTCTCCTACTGAACGTAATTTATGGTGGGTAATGGGAGTTTTGGCCATGAATGGGTTTGAAGAGGGAGAATTGGCTGGGGGGGCCAACATAGATGGTGGTCCTTACGGACTAAGAATTGGTTATTGGAATCTCCCAACGACTCAATCCTAGACAGGCCAGGGGGTTTTTTTACACTTTAATTTTGGTTTTCCTTTCTTCCTGGCCTAAGAATTTAAGGCGGATGCCCTCCGGGGATTTCCTTGCGGACCTCCGATTTATTGATCCTTCGTTATTTAAAAAGAGGGTGTAGTTTTTCCGCCACTCGCCCAATTTGAGCTTGCTCTGGAGGGGTGTAGGAGGATAGGCCCGAGTGCTGCCCTGTTGGAAAATTTTGTCCGGACAGTGGAAGAAGAGTGTGATTTGAGATTCTTGTTCCGCATTGGCTGGGCATCCCGGGAAAATTTTTGGTACCAAACGTTTATCGGTCCTTTGTGGCTCCCTTTTGTTTCGTATGTCAGGGAATTTGTGCATCCTGGGGGGGACTTGCTCTCGCCCAAGCCTTGCTCCGCCTATTTGGTTTGTTGATGCCATTGCCTTGCCCAAAACCTGACCCATATCTCTTGGATTTATTTCGCCTTCCTGTTTTAAGAATGACCACCACGGGTAATTTGTGATGGTTTTCAAAAAGAACTCTTTGCATTACCTAATTGCCCCTTTTCCTCTGAATTGGTGCGTTGTTCCCAAGCACGGGTTCGTTTACACGGATTCCTGAGAAAATTGTTTCTGACAGAGGGTCGGTTTGTTTCCAGATTTTGGAGGCTTTTTGTTCTAAACCTGGGTGTTCAATTGTCTTTTCCTGGCATTTATCTAGACCAATGGTCAAACAAAGAGAAAAAACCCAGAATTGGGACTTATCTAAGTGTTTGTGTTGTGATCGGATGAGGGTCTTTTTTTCCCTTTGGCTGAGTTTTGTTTAATAAAGGGTAGCCGCCACTTTTGATGTCTTGTTTTTCTGTAATTCCGGGTTTACCCTCGTTTTCTTCGGACAAAACGGAGGTTCTGTTCCAGGTTTTGAGTCGTTGTGGGCGTAGCACAGTTTTTTACCGGTAGGGGAGGGTTGTCCCCCCCGAGAAGGCCCAGCGGTTTGCTAATCGGCAAGGACTGAGGCCCGGGTTTTAAAGAGGGGGGAATTGGCTTGTTTGCCCTCAAAGAAAAATTATGAGAGTAGCTCTCTAAATTTTAAGCTAGGTTAAATGGCCTTAAAGATCATGGAATATTACCTTTTCTTTTCTTTGCTTTTCCAGGGACATTTAAATCCAAAACTTGTTCCAAAGTCCTTTTTTAAAGGTTTGTTGAGCAGTGGTTCCGCTGCTGTGCCTCCTGACCTGTTTTGGTGGGGGCAATCTGGAGTATGTGGTTGAGAAAAATTGATTCTCGTTTTTCTAGAGGAAACTCCAGTATTGGTTAAATGAAGGTTTTGGTCAGGAAGACATTCGGGTGTTTGCTTCGGAACATGCTGGGAGATTACCGTGCGTATCATAGAATACCTGACCGGACTTGTTGCTCAAAGAGGGTTCGGGCCCCCTCCTCAAGGGGGGTATGTTGGAATGGGTTTTTGAGATAGTTCTGAGCAGAGGCTTCCTCTAGTGGTTACAAGCATGGTGGTCTGTCCAGTGAAGATTGTGAGGCTGGGAATCAGGTGTTACTGATGGTTTATATAAGGGAGTCACCTTCCCATCAGGTTGCCCGGGGATCAATTGTTCTGGTTGAATCCTTCTTCTGTTTCCTTGTAGCCTGCGTGTGTGTCTCATCTCCCAACAGAAAGACTTTTCTTCTTTTGTTTTTTGTGCTATATTTTTGCATTTTGTCCTCACTTCTTTTGGGGCCTTCAGGGGCCCCTCCGGGGGCTTTTTTTCCCTCTCGTTAGTTCAGCCACGATGTTTGTACTTTTGCTTTTCAGTTTTTTCATGGTGCGTTTTGATTTTTTTACACCAGAGAACAATTTTAGGGGGGAAGAGGTCGTGGATTCAGGTGTTTTTGAAATTTGTAAATTGGCTTTTCAGGGTTTTCTGGATTGCAGTAAGTCCCTTCCTATCCTTTTCTATTTAGTTATTTGGCCCCAGCGTTTGCTCATACTATTTTCTTTTTGTGTCAGTATTTCATCCCTTGTTAACCGCCATTTCATGTTTGGGGGCTTTCTATTATTTTGGGGTTTGTCCGGGGGAGATAGTTTCCTATTTTATCTTTAGGGGTGTTAGTTTTCAGGTGTGACGAGGGTCAGGACCAAGTAGGAACGCTCCACGGGCTCTAGTTTGGGGTTAGTCGGTACGCAATCTCATGATCCAAGCTCTGGGGTATTGCCTTTTTTGCCTGCACTCCTTCGTGCCGAAAATAACAGGTGGCCAGGTGACGGTTTTGCATCAGGGGGGAGGCAGCGCGTCCCCCACAGCCGCGTTTCAGGGCACGCCAACTTTTCTCCATCGCCTCCATCTCTGCACTTGTGGCCAATCCCCCAGCGCCTCTCCAATTCATCCACTCTCTGCATTCTCAGGTCCCTCTCCCGACCGGGGACGTTTCAGGCACAGGTGCTCTCCGCCCCGCTGCTGCCGCTGCTCCTGTTCACGGCGCTCCAAGTTCTCCTTCTGGGCGGCCCTATTCCACGCGTCCAGGGCTCCATTTCCTCCATCGATTTCCCTCGCAGTGGCTGGGGATCCTCGGGTCCCAAAACCCGGGGATTCTTTCCGTTGCGGGCCCCCCGGTTCCAGGCCGACTGCGTTCGGGCCATTTTAAGGCCCCTCACCCCTTCCCCCCCCCCGCGTCCGGGGGAGTCAGGATCAGCTCTTTTGGGGGGCCGGCCCCCTTTTCTTAGCCCGGGGGTTTCCGTGGTGGGGGGGGGACGGGTGCATCCCGGGGGGGAGAGCGGGTCCCACGCAGCCGCTGTTTTAGGGCCCCCCAAATTTGCTCCACGCCTCCTCTTGCACGTTGTCGGGCTAATCCCCCCGCGCCTCATAAACATCCACCTCTGTATTTCAGGCTTTCCCCGCCTGGGGACGGTTCAGGCACAGGTGCAGCTTTCGGGGCGAGGTCTGCGCACCCCCATTCCTCCCCCAAGCGACTCCCCTCCTTCCGCCATCCACCCGGGGCCGACTGTGTGTTTCATCTGGAAAAATTGGATTTTTTTTCCCGGGGGCGGGACTTTGCTTTCTCTTCTTTTCATGGGGAGAAAAAGGGGGGGATCTCCCTTTTTGGGGGCAGGCCACATTGTGTAAAATTTTGGCAGGGCGC
>JARQOD010000004.1:463855466-463900058 GCA_033576555.1 Oophaga sylvatica
GGATTCACAAAGTCTTCTGGGGTTCAAAAGGTCCCCGTTTCTTCGGGGAGCCTTCTTGCCGGTTCCAAAAGGTTCTTGGGCGCTCCGTTGGTCTTTGGGTTGTGACCGCGGGACACCTAATATTTGTTAAATGATCTGAAGTAGTCTAACGAGCCTCAATAGACTTACATTGATCTCTGCAACTGTTAATGGGGTTTCCCGGGTCGTCACAAATGGGGGATTTAGGCCCGGGAGCAGGTTGGAAAGGTATATAAGATTTGGGAGGGGGGCCTTTCTTTAGTAGCACCACCGGTACTTTAATAAAAAAAACCTGGGGATGGTGCTTTAAGAAAAGTAGACAGAAAACTTATGGATAAAAAAGTTGTTATAAAATGTGTTGCAACACCATAAATGAGTTCTGTTCTTATTCATATCTAAGAACTTGCTATGATTTAGAACCCACTCAGGAAAAACATATTGGCCATATGTTTCTTTTTCGGAGTTTTTTGAGTATCATGAAAGTTAAAGCCTTTAAACGGCAACTATCAGTAGGATCAACCCTCCTAAGCCATCTATATCTGTGATCCGATATAATATTTATTTCTAGGGAATCTATCAGTAAGATGAACCCTTCTAAACCGTCTATATGAGCATGCAGGTAATAGGAACCTGAATACTATGATACTTTGATATCTGCGATCCGATGTCTTATTCCAGTAAATCCACGATTTTCTTAATATGTAAATGAGCTGTTAAGATCTATGGGCTGCACATAGATCTCATTGAGAATCTGCCTCCAGAGATTATTTTAAATGAAAAAGGGCATTACCAGAGTGAAACGGCTAGATCAGAAGAGCAGATTGTCAGTCATTACATGTCTCATGCTGGTAACGCCCCCTTTCATTTAAAATAAGCTCTGGAGGCAGATTGTCAGGGAGATCTATGTACAGTTCTTGGATCTTGCAAGATCATTTGCATATTAGAATGTGGATTTCCCTGGAATAGGACATCAGAGCGCAGATATTATCGTATCATTTTGTTCAGCTTCATTTGACCTACATGCCCATATAGACAGCTTAGGAGGTTTGATCCTACTCACAGATTTCATTTAAAGAAGCCCTCCCATCAAAATTTGTATCCTCTTAATATATTGCAATCATCATGTTATATAGCACTGTGTACTTACAATTGCATATTTTGCTCTACTACCCAGCTAATTCTTTTATCTTGTATTAAATCTATGACATCTTGTGATTAAGACCTGACTAGCTGAATCCTTCTAAGCTCAATTTTTTCTGCGCAAGTTATGAGTCACTGTAAAAATTTATGGCAGGGGCCGGAAGCGAAGGAGCTGGGTCAGGAGTTGTAAGAGGGTAATGAGTCATGGCAGGGACAAGATTCTTCCGGTTTCTACATAGTGCAGAGAAAAAGAGAAGAATTAGCTGGATAGAAAGGAAAAATTAGCAATTGTAAGTACACAGTGCTACATAATATGATGATTGCAATATATTAAAAGGATAACTACTGTGATGGGAGGGCTTCTTTAATGATGAATGGCAAAATATGGAGTGCCATAGACATCACTAAGCCTTTGGCCATAGCAAATGTAGAGTGAAACCTTAAGAAAACCATCCACACCTGCATTATTAAGTGGTCTTCTGTGGGTGTAGTCTTCTTAAAGAAGATGGCCATTATGTATTACATATGGCACAACTGAAAATCTTTAATGAGCCTGAATTAGGAGTGGTGGTTGTATTTTGGAGAGGTTTCACTGTACATTTTTGCAGATTGCATGGCTGTATTGACATGCGGTGTGTGTGCGTGTGTGTAATCATTTTCACTTGTGTATATTTATAACATAAGATAAATGCTTTATTTAAATTCCATTGCAGCTATTTAGAAATGTCCGCAGAATTGAGTCCCTGACTGGAATGTCTTTCAAGGCGGTTGGTGGCTTTTTCATTGGCCAGAGTGAAGTCAACCGAAACACATAAACATATATCCTATAAATGCTTAGATTTGCTTTGCATGACGATTACTGAGATAACCCCTAGGATATATCAGCCATTGCTAAAGATTCATGACTGCCATTTGATTTGTACTGGTTTCTACTGCATGGTGTAAGATTTCCTTCTAGCAGGACCCCTGGAGCACACAACGTATTCAGAACCTGCAGTTTTATTCTTTATATAAACATTACTCATTTAGATAATGACAGTCGTATAAAAATACAGTCCAAGTCCCATTTGTTAATATAACCGGTATCAGTAAGTTTACTTTTTGTCTTAGGGTTCTATACAGAACCCTATTATCTTGTAGAATTGATTCCCCAGTTAGTTTTGGGGATGCTCTTCCTAGGCTGTGGTGTCTCTATAGTTATTTTACTCTTCACTTTATACAAAAAAAAATCAGTAAATGTAAGAAAATAAAAATAAAAAAATTGCAGGCTAAAAATCTGTAAAGGATTGTTTTTACTTCTTGGTCTCCTTAAATGCCCTACACCCTATCCCTAATTAATAACTGTGCATTATGCATTGCATGTATAGTCTTCGTCTTCTGACCTCCGTTTTTCTCCTGATGATGGATACATCAATGATGTGGATAGTGATATCATTTTTAAAAGGGTTTTCTTTTTTCCATTTTAGTTTAAACAAATGTTTTATTATTTTCATATAAAACAAACAGTTTACAAAAAAACAAGGGGAGAGGATATATTGCTCAGTATATAATATGCAGATTTTTGTTATGATACAAAATTATACTGCAAAGAAATAAAAAAAAAATCAACAGAAAAATAGTGTGGGGTGAGGGGGTACATACATCCAGTTGGTTTCAGATGAGAGTAACTCAATATGTACATGGTGTAAACGATCCTTAATGTAATAGAACCAGAGATTCAAAAAAGAAAAACTCAATATAACTTACTGTCTTATATCTGATTTAGTTATTGACGTCATTCAGAAAGAACCTAGACTATCACGGTGATAAATGTAAAGCTTGATTTCAATTTGGATCTTGTTGGAGGTCTATCCACGGAGTCCATACGTCAAAGAAGAGCTCTAGACTAGAGTGTCTGTTCTTGTTGCTTCAGTTCATTCATATAACATAGAATTAATATGATTATCTCTGACTAATTGTATTGAGAGAGCCATGGATTTCCATTTTGAAGCTATGTGAATTCTAGATGCCTGTCATGGGGGTACAACGACAAAGAGTGGGTTCTTCTATTTCAGGGATGAGAAGATCACAGCGTTTGGCTACTTGCATGCTTACACTGGTTGAATCTTCTTTGCCATCCAGTTAGCTGTGCAGATTTCCCTTGTTCGTTTGTTACAAGGGTTTAACACTCCTGCTTATCTCCTAAAGCTTTCCATCCTGAGTTCTCCGCTGTTCTGATTTTTCGACTCCTCTCTTGTATAAGTACTTACCTCTTAGCTTGGGTAGTTGCCAGTGATAGCTTGCTATATCTTGGGAGGTGTTTGGAGCTGTGAACGGTGAAAGGAGAAGTCCTTTAGGAGTCTTCTCCAGAGATTGCTGTTTGGGAGTTTGTCTGGTGTCTTCCTTTTCATTGTCGCCCTTTTGGTTTTCCTATCTGTGATAAACCCGCACCTTGCCACCCCGCCTGACGTTATTATTACGTCAGACAGATCACGTAATACAGTTTCCCCACTTTCACCAACGTGACGTTCCGCAACCCCTGGGGACACGTAAGGTCAGCTTGGTACAGTTTTACACAGACACTGCCTTTCCACGTGGGCCCAGAGAGGCATGAGTGCGAGGATGTGGCCCACACAGTCACTGAAGTGGCATCACACTCTCTCACAACCCTGACAGGCCCCTTACACTAGCACCAGTGAAACAGCGCTACCATCCCTGTAGGACTGCCACCAGTTCCTCATTATCTAGAGTTCCGTTAACAGATCGGGATTATATAGGGCCAGAAACCAGCCTCGGTAGCATGAAAGGTTAAACTGAGAAACGGACGTGTGGATTTGTGGATCAAGATAAAAAAGCAGCCCAAGGTTAAATTATATAATTAATCACCTTGAGAGCACACTAAAGAATACACTATATACATGATGGTTACACATATACAATGGTTAGATATGTAAATACAGATAGGGGTATGACAAAAGATATGAGCAGAATATATGGGTTAGTTACCAGCAGATGAAAAGCCTGGCTTTCAGGGGAGGGGCTACCACATGGGAGGCTTGTGGTCCCCTCTGTTCCTTGACTTCTCTCCACATAATATGTTATCGCAATCTCCCCATTAAAAAAAGCAATAGGCCATGCTTTACATGAGCATTTAATCCCTTTAGTTCACTCCCCTCCTGCCTCTAACAGCTAAAAAATCCACAACCGAAGACACGTCTTAACTCCTTAATAAACAGTTCTAGGGAGGCGGTTTTGGTGCCATCGGATCAGGCCTGGTCCCTGCTATGCATTAAGACCAAACACAGCTTTGCTGTCTGGTTTCTATTAGCTGTTCTGTGTATCTCCATACCCCTAGGTTCTAGAAGTGGTCAAGACCCAGTCGGGCATTTGCCATGTTTTGGGGATCTCTGAAATATACATGATGTACAGCTAGGACATATAGTATCTCCATAACTACTTATGGAATTGTGTTTCTGTAGTGTTCTAGAAGGTGTCTGCAGCTTCAGCAGGACTCTATATGTCAAGCCTTTGTCCTGCTCTGAGCTGGTCAAGGTGTGAGATCTGTCACTCACAGCCTTTGAGGCTTGTCCGTCCCCCCCACCCGTTGAGCTAGATGCCAGATTTCTCCTTGAGGCTTTGAGGCCTGTCACTGCTGGACAAAGGAAGAGGTTTTATAATCCCAGGCCAAATAAAATGCAAATGATTGATGTGAAATGATATCTCCAATATTCTTTACACTCTCCTTCCTTTCCCTTTTTATAAAACCATTCCATAGTTTGGGTGCTTGTTGAGTGATTGCTGCTGTCTGTTACCCCTGTCTGTTTCCCTTTGTCTTATTCTAGAGCAGGACTAGCATTCCTGCTACTCCACTCACTAGCTGGGGCCTTGCTTAGGGCAAGACAAGGTTAGGTACACGGTCACTGCATGAGGTGAAAGAACCCATCTAGGGATGTCAGGGAGCTTAAGATTGTACAGGGCAAGTTTCAGGGGTTGCCCCTCTAATCTTTACCTAGTGCAAGTGCTTCACTTCCCATCCATCTTGCCAGGTGCCGCCTGGCTCCTTAGTGGAGAAATCATCAAGAAATGTAGAAATGATTCCTCTTCCAGATGGGTTGTTTTCCTCTTTCCATCTTTCATACAAATTCTTGCTTGCGAGTGCAGCTTATACGCAATCACCAAAGTAGCGATGGAGACAGAGCTTGGGATCCAGAGAGAGTGAGTAAAAGCTGATGTCAATATTTTTATGACGACAAAGATAATTTGTACAAAAAGTTGAATGGGAAAACTTTTACATTAGCCATACAGACTCAGGGTGACAGGAGTCCCTTAGAGCATTCAGTTTTTTTTTTGCTCTTTTTTGATCATCTGGGTAGAGGTCAGTAGACAGCTTTTTCATATTATACTCTGAAATGTTGTATGATTACAAATTCTATGCGGAGTATTTTTGTATAACTTCTCCTTAACCTGTGATGGATGACTAAATTTTATTTTATTTCATCGTTCAGGTCTACAATATGTTTCAACACCAAAGCCTCGGAATTAAAGTTGATATTCGTGTCACCAAGTTGGTTTTGCTCCACAGCCGCCCGGTAAGCTTAAAAAGCCACTAAAACTATTGAGTGTATTTCCAATGCCAGTCAGCCTTTTGCAATTCACATAGACAATTGAAGATTTAGTAAGTGACGTATCTATATTTGGGTCACACTACCCATTCCTCAACATTGAAATTGCAACTCCAAGAAAGAAAAGTTGTGCAATTATGGAAATGACAGTATGAATATCCATGTTAATGATATACAAATGATGAGGAAACTGAAGCAACATTTTCCAAACCAATTGATTTATTAAGTATCAAAAGTGGGCACCACGTGCAGAAATCCCCACACTTACACTCTTTTGCTTCTAAGAACTTATTAATGGTTGTCTGATAAATTATTTGAGGCTCTGACTGCACTTGGGCAAATCATCGAGATCTGGTGCTGTCCGCTGTTCTTGTAATTGACAACCAAATACATCTCCCATTCAGCAAATCTGGGACAAATCCTGAGATGCTGCAGTCCATGGTGGCACATTTAGGCCATGCAGGCTGCTCACAGTAGCACAAGCAACATGCGGTTTGGTTTTCTCGTACCACTGGTATTAGTGGTCCTCCTTGATGTGTGGCTGTGCCATTGGTGCCACAGTTGATTGATTCTGTTTTGCAAGTGAAATTAGATGTCGCATGCCAAGCCTAAGGCCGGCGTCACACTGGCGAGTGTGATGCGAGTAAGTCGCACGACTTTCTCGCATCAACACCCGGCACGGCCGCCCGCTCTCGGACCCGAGTGTGCGGCTGCATAGAAATACATGCAGCCGCACACTCGGGTCCGAGAGCAGGCGGCTGTGCCGGGTGTTGATGCGATAAAGTCGTGCGACTTACTCTCATCACACTTGCCAGTGTGACGCCGGCCTTAGGCTTTAAACCGTGTCTACGCAAACCATCAGAAAGCATTTTTACAGCATTGGGCTACAAGACAGACGTCCAACTATAAGTGTTTCATTGACCTCATGCTACCTCTCAAAAATTATCATGGTGCAGTGCTAGATGGCAGTGGAGGCTGGAATAGAGGTTTATCCTCTTTTAAAATGAGTCCTGCTTTTGTCTTGGATGTAGTGGATGCTGTTAGAGATGGAGAGAGGTCTGGAGACCATGTGAGCAATGTCATGAAGAGTCACTCATGAGGCAACTGAATTATGATGTGTGGTGACATAGTGTGCAGTAGTGGATCCTATAGACTTTAGTACAGGTACACTCACAGCTCGGCATTAAATTGATGTGTTCATATAATCAGTAATACGGCCATTTCTCAGAGTATCCCAGGAGCCATTTTTGAACACGACAAAGCCAGGCTGCATGTTGCTCGTGCTACTGAGCAGCCTATGTGGCCTAAATATGCTACCATGGCCTGCAGTATCTCTGGATTTGTCTCCCATAGAGCACATCTGGGACATCATTGGCCTGCAATGCAAAGGAGCAGCATTTCCCTAATTCCTTTACTGTTTCTTCTTAATGTTGCAATTTCAATGTTGAGTTATTTACAAGTATGTGTCTGAGTGCATGTTCTGGTGGCAGGATGGTAAAACTTTTAATGAATACATCTTTCCATCTTGTAGGCAAAGCTGTCTATAGGACATCACGGAGAAAGGTCTTTAGAGAGTTTTTGTCACTGGCAAAATGAGGAGTATGGTGGAGCTAAGTACTTGGGAAACAATTATGTACCAGGAGCCAAGGATGAAGTACCTGTGGATGTAGCAGTGTTCATGACCAGGTACAGAATAAATCTACCTGTTTCCTTATTCTCTTTTGATCAGTTCTTATAGTTTT
This sequence comes from Oophaga sylvatica, assembly GCA_033576555.1. Lineage (NCBI taxonomy): Eukaryota > Metazoa > Chordata > Amphibia > Anura > Dendrobatidae > Oophaga > Oophaga sylvatica. Next base: position 463,862,968 of record JARQOD010000004.1, read on the forward strand.
GTTTCTTTTTAATCCATAGCAGATTTAGTTTAAAAATTTAGAAAAAAATTCCTCCATACAGTATTAAGAATTGATTATACTTTCTCTTATTCCATTACCAGAACTGACTTTTGTGTCCATAAGGATGAACCATGTGATACTGTAGGTAAGCATGTGATTAAGCCTCCTTATTAGCATTGTTTTGGCACTCTATTCTTCATCTTCTTTTGCTTCAGCTTAGTCTTGACAGTTTTTGTTACAGCTTGAGATGTAAATATGACAATGTGACATCTGTGTCTGTCTCCTCTATTCACATTTCGATTGCCACCTACATCTCGTGGCTCTGGCCAGTCGGAAGCATCGATGTTAAATACTAGTAAGTTTGTCTGTCTTTGTGCTGTCAGCAGTCGGTGGAGCTGCTTGCTATACAAACCCCCTGAGAATCAGTTCCAGTTGCCAGTTATAGCCAAACCAGATCTGGTATTCACCCCAGAACTAGTGTCTAGTGATATTCCTGATTTTGACTGCAGCTTGTGACAAATACAATATGCATGATATTCCAAGCACAATGTAAGACTGAGTTCAGAAGAACACATGAAAAATTGCACATTAGGTATCACGCATCTGGTCCATCAATACAATTTCTATATTAACGTCCATTTTTTACAATGATAATAAAGATTCTACTCAATTTCCGGTGGATCCATGAAGAATGGATGCTATACAGATAGTGTCTGTATGGTCTCAATTTTTGGGAAGCACATGCAGGTGCATCTTACAAAACTAGAATATCATCAAAAAGTTAATTTATTTCAGTTCTTCAATACAAAAAGTGAAACTCATAAAGAGTCATTACAAACAGAGTGATCTATTTCAAGTATTTATTTCTGTTAATGTTGATGATTATGGCTTATAGCCAATGAAAACCCAAAAGTCTTTATATCAGTAAATAAGAATACTTTATAACACTAGCTTGAAAAAAATTATTTTAAAATCAGAAATGTTGGCCTACTGAAATGTATGGTCAGTAAATGCACTCAATACTTGGTCGGGGCTCCTTTTGCATCAATTACTGCATCAATGTGTAGTGGCATGGAGGCGATCAGTCTGTGGCACTGCTGAGGTGTTATGGAAGCCCAGGTTACTTTAATAGCAGCCTTTAGCTCATCTGCATTGGTTCTGGTGTCTCTCATCTTCCTCTTGACAATACCCTTAAGATTCTCTATGGCAGTGTTCCCCAACTCCAGTCCTCAAGGCCCACCAACAGGTCATGTTTTCAGGATTTCCTTTGTATTGCACAGGTGATGCAATTATCACCTGGGCAATACTTAGGAAATCCTGAAAACCTGACCTGTTGATGGGCCTTGAGGACTGGAGTTGGGGAACCCTGCTCTATGGGGTTAGGGACAGGCGAGTTTGCTGGCCAATCAAGCACAGTTATACTGTTGTTTTTTAAACCAGGTATTGGTACTTTTGGCAGTGTGGACAGGTGCCAAGTCCTGCTGGAGAATGAAATCTCCATCTCCAAATAAGCATGTCGGCAGAGGGAAGCATGAAGTGCTCTAAAATTTCCTGGTAGACGGCTGCGCTGACTTTGGTCTTGATAAAACACAGTGGACCTACACCAGCAGATGACATGGCTCCTGAAACCATTATTGATTGTGGAAACTTCACACTAGACCTTAAGCAGCTTGGATTGTCTGTCTCTCCACTCTTCCTCGACTCTTGGACCTTGATTTCCAAGGGGATCTGAATTGCATTTTTGAGGTATTTAAACGGAAATCCCGACGTAAGTGCTCAAGGTAGAACACATGTCCCAATGTTATACAATTCTGTGATGCATATGGGGGTTTTCAATGTACTCACTACTAGAGATGGGTGGACTTGTGGATGTTCGGGTCTGGCGGGTTCGGCCGAACAGTTTAAGAAAAAAAAAGTTTGGGTTCCAGAACAGTACCCGAACCTGAACCCAGACCCATTCATTTGAATGGGGGGCCAAACATTCAGCGTTTGCCACACTGTCATATGCCGGGGCCCTGAGCAGGCGGGAGGGCCCGCTTGCCGTCGGGAACACCGGCGCGCTATGGGGACTCTGTGCCTGTGCCGGCGTCCGGGAGTCGGATCCTCTCCGGGACCCCGCACTTGCGATACTCTCCTTTCCCCGCTCCAATGCTGCGGCGTCTTCCACGTCCTCTGACTTTGAGGGCACGATGACGTCACTAGTGTGCATCCTCTACCTGAACAGTCATAGTGTAGAGAGCTGGAAGACGCTAACGATGAGTCCGGAGCACAGCAGCGGCCAGCGAGTAGAGGTGAGTATTATTTTTATTTTATTTTTTTAATGTTTGGAGCATCTTATGGGACCAATTACATATGGATCATCTTATGGGGCCAATTAAATTTGTTGCGCCAATTCTGGCGCTTTGCCCGGCTCTTCCTACTTACCCTGTAGCGGTGGCAAGTGGGTTCATATTTGTGGGGTTGATCTGACCTGTGTATTGTCTGGTGACATCAAGCCCACTGCTTAGTAATGTGGAGTCGTCTCTAAGACGCCTAGCCATTACTAATCCTATAGTTATATTGTAAATAAACACACAGCCAGAATAAAGTCTTTTAATTGAAAGAATGACACAGACTCCTTTCAATGATTATAAGCTAAACCATACTCACATCAGCGCCCATTCCATTGAAACCTGCGTCTCCTGTCATAAAAAAAATAAAAGCAACAATATCCCTCACCTGTCCGACGATCTGTCCCACGCCATAATCCATGTCTGACTATTATCAGTGTTTAACCTGTACAGTGCGAAGATGCGATCGTCCAGGCTGAGAACCACTGATGAATGACCTGCTGCTAGCGCAGGCTCAGTGACTAACAATGACCTCACAGAGGTTACCATGGGTCACTGAGGCTGTGTTCCCAATCGGGATCCTGAACAACTGTGATTACCGTGATAACACAGTGAGAAAAAGCCTCGCAGTGCAGCGGTAAGTTCACCGAGAGAAATCTCTCCTGGTGAACTCACTTCTACATCGTGAAGCTTTTTCTCACCATGCAAGCAGTGATCTTACCGAGGTCACTGCAGTTCATTGGCCTGACTGGGAACGCAGCCTGAGTGACCGGCGACAACCTCCACTTCACCGCTAGTCACTGATGCTGGGCTCGCAGCTGCACATTCCCCAGTGGTTCTCAGCCTGGACGGTTGCATCTTGGCACTGTCCAGGTTAAAAACTGTTTATCCCCAGAGATGGATTACGACGTGGGACAGAACAACGGACAGGTGAGGGATAGTGTTGTTTTTTATTTTTGTTTATTACAGGAGATGAGGGATTCAATAGAATGAGTGTTAGGTGAGTATTACTTTGTTATTTTTAAATTAAAGTAAAAGTGTGTTTTGTTTTATTTCAAATAACAGACTTCATGCTGGCTGTGTATTTATTTACAATATAAAGTTGTGCTTAAAAGTTTACATACCCCGGCAGAATTTTTGGTTTCTTGGCCTTTTTTCAGAGTATATCAATGATAACACCCAAAAAATTTTTCTCCACTCATGGTTAGTGATTGAGTGAAGCCATTTATTGTCAAACTGCTGTGTTTTCTATTTTTAAATCATAATGACAACCCAAAACATCCAAATCACCCTGATCAAAAGTTTACATATCCCATCTCTTAATACTGTGTATTGCCCCTCTAACATCAACGACAGCTTGACGTCTTTTGTGGTAGTAGTGGATGAGGTTCTTTATTTTCTCAGATGGTAAAGCTGCCCACTCTTCTTTGCAAAAAGCCTCCAGTTCCTTTAAATTCCTGGCCTGTCTAGCATGAACTGCGCACTTGAGATCTCCTCAGAGTGGCTCAATGATTTTGAGGTCAGGAGACTGAGATGGCCACTCTAGAACCTACACTTTGTTCTGCGGTAGCCAGTGACAGGTCGATTTGGTCTTGTGTTTTGGATCTTTGTCATGTTGGAACATCCAAGTATGTCCCATGCGCAGCTTCTGGGCTGATGATTGCAAATTTGCCTCCAGTATTTGCTGATAATGTGCTGCATTCATATTTCCTTCAATTTTGACCAAGTTTCCTATGCCTTTGTAGCTCACACATCCCCAAAACATCAGCGATCGACCTCCGTGCTTTACAGTAGGAATGGTGCTCCTTTCATCATAGGCCTTGTTGACCTCTCTCCAAATGCAATGTTTATGTTTGTGGCCAAAAAGTTTGGTCACATCACTCCAAATTACATGTTCCAGAAGTTTTGAGGCTTGTCTCTATGCTGTTTTGCGAATTGTAGGCAAGATACTGTACTTTGTGGCGTTTGCGCAGTAATGGCTTTCTTCTGGTGACTCGATCATGCAGCCCATTTTTCTTCAAGTGCCTCCTTATTGTGTATCTTGAAACAGCCACACCGCTAGTTTTCCGAGAGTCCATTATTTCAGCTGATAATATTTGTGGGTTTTTCTTGCATCCCGAACAATTATCCTGACAGTTGTGGACAAAATTTTTGTTGGTCTACCTGACTGTGGTTTTGTTTTCAGAGCCCCTGATTTTCCATTTGTTAATCACAGTTTGAATTATGCTGACTGGCATTATCAATTCCTTGGATATCTTTTTGTGTCCCTTTCCTGTTTTATACAGTTCAACTGCCGATTCCCGTAGATCCGATGACAATTCTTTTGCTTTCCCCATGACTCACAATCCAGAAATATCAGTGGTTGGATGAAAGATGCAAGAGTCTGTCTGGATCCCAGAAACTCACTCAGCTTTTATGCACACTGTTGTGAATGGGTTTGAGATGAGTTCTGAGCAGAGGCTCCCTCTGGTGGTTACAAGCGGTACTAGTGAGGATTGTGAGGACTGGGAATCAGGTGTTACTGATTGGTCTTATTTAAGGGAATCATTTTCCCATCAGGGTTGCCGGTGATCAATTGTTCTGGTCTGAATCCTTCTTTCCAGTTTCCCTTGTAGCCTGCTGTGTCGTGTCTGCATCTCCTGCTATCAGATAAGACAATTTCTTATTTTGTGTTTTTGCTATATTTTTGCATTTTGTCCTGCACTTCTGTGGGGGCCTTCTGGGTCCCCTCCGGGGGCTTTTGCCCTCTCAGTTTAGTTCAGCCACTGTGTTTTGTACTTTTGCTTTTTCCAGTTTTTTCAGTGGCTGCTGTTTTTGTTACACCAGAGAACTAATTTAGGTGGTAGAGGTCGTGTGATCTCAGGTGATTTTGAAATTAGTAGAGTTGGTGTTTTTCCGGGTTTTCTGGGATTGCAGTAAGTACCCTTCCTGTCCTTTTCTATTTAGATTGTTTGGGCCCCAGCGTTTGCTCATACTATTTTCTTTCTGTGTCAGTGTTTCCTCTTGTCTAGCCGCCATTACATGTTTGGGGGCTTTCTATTATCTTTGGGGTTCTGCTCCGGGGCAGATGGCCTTCCTATTTCTATCTTTGGGTGTGGTTAGTTTCTCAGGCTGTGACGAGGCGTCTAGGACCAACGTAGGAACGCTCCACGGCTGCCTCTAGTTGCGGTGGTTAGTCAGGGTACTGCAATCTCATAGATTCCAACTGCTCTGGTGTATTTCCTTTTTTGCCTGCACTCCTCAGCTACCGTAACATAACAGTATCACCGGCCATAAAAATTGTATGGTACTCACAGAAGGGAAAAAATATTTTGAAGGAAGAAAAGTTGTCAGAGATATTTTTCTGTTTGTTGCATTTTTTTTTTTTTTTCCCTCTGTATCTCTGGGTGCTGGGGAGGATCTTTTCTCCCAATGGAGTTTGCACAGTTGTCTGGCCGTGTGGATCAGCTTGCCACTGAGGTTCAGAGTATTGCTGCATATCTTGCTAGGTTGCCTGTTGTGGAACCTAGGATCCCCATGCCAGATTTGTTTTTAGGGGATCGAGCTAAGTTTCAGAATTTCAAAAATAATTGTAAATTGTTTCTTGCCTTAAAATCTAAGTCCTCAGGAAACGCAGCGCAGCAGGTTCAAATTATCATCTCTCTCCTGCGCGGCGATCCTCAGGATTGGGCTTTTTCCCTGATACCTGGGGATCCTGTTTTGAGTGATGTTGATGCATTTTTTCAGGCTTTGGGGTTATTGTACGATGAGCCTAATGTCACTGATCAAGCTGAAAAAGCCTTGTTGGCATTAAATCAGGGGCTTGATGACGCTGAGTTATACTGTCAGAGATTCCGTAGGTGGGCAGTCCTGACCAAATGGAATGACGACGCTTTGGCGGCCCTTTTCCGGAAGGGTCTGTCGGATAATGTAAAGGATGTTATGGTGGGATTCCCTGTCCCCTCTGGTCTCAATGATTCTATGTCATTGGCGATTCAAATTGACAGACGTTTGCGTGAGCGGAGAAGTATGCGTGGAGTGGTGTTGCCTTGTGAGCCAGCTGCTGAGCCCATGCAGTGTGATGGAGTGGTGTCTGGGGCACAGCGTCATGAGTTTCGAATGCGCAATGGGTTATGTTTCTACTGTGGTGATGCCTCTCATGCTATTTCAGTCTGCCCTAAGCGGGGAAGACATTTTGCACGCTCAGTTGTCTTGGGTAGTGTTCAGACTAAGTTTTTATTAACTGTCACTCTGATATGCTCTCTGTCCTCATTTTCTGCTCAGGCTTTCGTTGATTCTGGAGCAGCTATTAACCTGATGGATTATGATTTTGCTAAACGTTGTGGGTTTTCCTTGATACCCCTACAGAAGTCTATTCCTTTACTGGGGATCGATTCTACCCCTTTGGCTGAGAATAAACCCCAGTTTTCTACTCAGGTGATAATGAGGGTTGAACCTGATCACCAGGAGTGCTGCAAATTTTTGGTTCTATATAATCTGCATGACATTATAGTGCTGGGTTTCCCTTGGTTACAGTCTCATAATCCAGTTTTGGATTGGAAATCTGTGTCTGTAACCAGTTGGGGCTGCCAATGTGTTAGTGCCAACACTCCTGTTTTTTCTGCCTCCCCCCAGGCTGAGGATGTTCCTGACTTTTTGTTTGATTTTTCTGATGTGTTTAGCGAAAGTAAATCTGCATCCTTACCTCCCCATAGGAGCTATGACTGCGCTATTGAATTAGTGCCAGGTAGTAAATTCCCTAAGGGTCGCCTTTTTAACTTGTCTGTACCTGAACATGACGCTATGCGGTCTTATATCAAGGAATCATTGGAGAAGGGTCATATCAGACCATCCTCTTCACCCTTAGGTGCCGGTTTTTTCTTTGTGGCCAAAAGAGATGGTTCATTAAGGCCGTGTATTGATTATCGTCTCTTGAACAATATTACTGTGAAATATCAATACCCGTTACCCTTGATTTCTGACCTGTTTTCCAGGGTGAAAAACGCTACTTGGTTTACCAAGCTTGACCTCAGGGGGGCGTATAACCTTATTCGCATTAAGCACGGGGATGAATGGAAGACGGCATTTAACACCCCTGAAGGGCATTTTGAGTACCTTGTGATGCCCTTTGGGCTCACTAATGCTCCTTCCGTCTTCCAGTCCTTCATGAATGACATTTTCAGGGATTTTGTGGACAAGTTTCTGATTGTTTATTTGGATGATATCTTGATTTTTTCTAATGACTGGGACTCTCATGTGAAACATGTTCGAACTGTATTCCAGATTTTGAGAGAGAATGCTCTGTATGTGAAGGGATCAAAGTGTCTTTTTGGCGTACAGAAGATCTCATTTCTGGGATTCATTTTGTCCCCATCTGTTATTGAAATGGACCCGGTCAAGGTTCAGGCCATCTGTGATTGGGTCCAACCTACTTCATTAAAGGCTCTTCAGAGATTTTTGGGTTTTGCCAATTTTTATCGTAAATTTATTGGTAATTTCTCTGTTATTGTTAAACCATTAACTGATTTGACCAGAAAGGGTTCTGATGTGGTGAATTGGCCTCCTGAGGCAGTCTCTGCGTTTCAGGAACTTAAGCAGAGATTCACTTCTGCTCCTGTTCTACGGCAGCCTGATGTTTCTCTGCCATTTCAGGTGGAGGTTGATGCCTCTGAAATTGGGGCAGGTGCCGTTTTGTCCCAAAAAGATCCAGAGACCTCTAAAAGTAACCCTTGTGCCTTTTTCTCTCGAAAATTTTCTCCTACTGAACGTAATTATGACGTGGGTAATCGGGAGTTATTGGCCATGAAGTGGGCTTTTGAAGAGTGGAGACATTGGCTGGAGGGAGCCAAACATCAGGTGGTGGTCCTTACGGACCATAAGAATCTGGTCTATCTGGAATCTGCCAAGCGACTCAATCCTAGACAGGCCAGGTGGGCCTTGTTTTTCACACGTTTTAATTTTGTGGTTTCCTTTCTTCCTGGCACTAAGAATGTTAAGGCGGATGCCCTCTCGAGGAGTTTCCTTGCGGACTCTCCTGAGCTATCTGATCCCTCTGTTATTTTGAAGGAGGGTGTAGTTCTTTCCGCCATCTCGCCCAATTTGAGACTTGCTCTGGAGGGGTGTCAGGAGGATAGGCCCGAGCGCTGCCCTGTTGGAAAATTGTTTGTCCCGGGCCAATGGAAAAAGAGTGTGATGTCTGAGATTCATTGTTCTGATTGGCTGGGCATCCCGGAATTTTTGGTACCAGAGACTTGGTTAGTCGGTCCTTTTGGTGGCCTACCTTGTCTCGCGATGTCAGGGAATTTGTGCAGTCCTGCGGGACTTGCTCTCGCTCCAAGCCTTGCTCTCGCTCTAGTGGTTTGTTGTTGCCATTGCCTGTGCCCAAGAGACCATGGACCCATATCTCTATGGATTTCATTTCCGATCTTCCTGTTTCTCAGAGAATGACCACCATCTGGGTAATTTGTGATAGGTTTTCCAAAATGATACATCTTGTGCCATTACCTCAGTTGCCTTCCTCCTCTGAATTGGTGCCGTTGTTCCTTCAGCACGTGGTTCGTTTACACGGCATTCCTGAGAACATTGTGTCTGACAGAGGAGTCCAGTTTGTTTCCAGATTTTGGAGGACTTTTTGTTCTAAACTGGGTGTTCAATTGTCTTTCTCCTCGGCATTTCATCCTCAGACCAATGGTCAAACTGAGAGAACAAACCAGACATTGGAGACTTATCTAAGATGCTTTGTGTCTGCTGATCAGGATGACTGGGTCTCTTTTTTGCCTTTGGCTGAGTTTGCTCTTAATAATAGGGCTAGCTCTGCCACTTTGATGTCTCCGTTTTTCTGTAATTCTGGGTTTCACCCTCGATTTTCTTCAGGACAGACGGAGGCTTCTGTCTGTCCAGGTGTTGACTCTGTTGTTGAGCGTATGCAGCAGATTTGGGACCAGGTAGTGGAGAGGTTGTCCCTCTCTCAGGAGAAGGCCCAGCGGTTTGCTAACCGGCATAGGACTGATGGTCCTCGGTTTAAAGTGGGGGACTTGGTCTGGTTGTCCTCAAAGAATATTCCTATGAGAGTAGCATCTCCTAAATTTAAGCCTAGGTTCATTGGACCTTATAAGATCATGGAGATTATTAATCCTGTTTCTTTTCGTTTGCTTCTTCCAGGGACATTTAAGATCCATAACGTGTTCCACAAGTCCTTGTTGAAGAGGTTTGTTGAGCCAGTGGTTCCTGCTGCTGTGCCTCCTGACCCTGTTTTGGTTGAGGGCAATCTGGAGTATGTGGTTGAGAAAATATTGGATTCTCGTTTTTCTAGACGAAGACTCCAGTATTTGGTTAAATGGAGAGGTTATGGTCAGGAAGATAATTCTTGGGTGTTTGCTTCGGACATCCATGCTAGGAGACTTATCCGTGCGTATCATAGAACTCATCCTGACCGACCTGGTTGCTCAAATGAGGGTTCGGTGACCCCTCCTCAAGGGGGGGGTACTGTTGTGAATGGGTTTGAGATGAGTTCTGAGCAGAGGCTCCCTCTGGTGGTTACAAGCGGTACTAGTGAGGATTGTGAGGACTGGGAATCAGGTGTTACTGATTGGTCTTATTTAAGGGAATCATTTTCCCATCAGGGTTGCCGGTGATCAATTGTTCTGGTCTGAATCCTTCTTTCCAGTTTCCCTTGTAGCCTGCTGTGTCGTGTCTGCATCTCCTGCTATCAGATAAGACAATTTCTTATTTTGTGTTTTTGCTATATTTTTGCATTTTGTCCTGCACTTCTGTGGGGGCCTTCTGGGTCCCCTCCGGGGGCTTTTGCCCTCTCAGTTTAGTTCAGCCACTGTGTTTTGTACTTTTGCTTTTTCCAGTTTTTTCAGTGGCTGCTGTTTTTGTTACACCAGAGAACTAATTTAGGTGGTAGAGGTCGTGTGATCTCAGGTGATTTTGAAATTAGTAGAGTTGGTGTTTTTCAGGGTTTTCTGGGATTGCAGTAAGTACCCTTCCTGTCCTTTTCTATTTAGATTGTTTGGGCCCCAGCGTTTGCTCATACTATTTTCTTTCTGTGTCAGTGTTTCCTCTTGTCTAGCCGCCATTACATGTTTGGGGGCTTTCTATTATCTTTGGGGTTCTGCTCCGGGGCAGATGGCCTTCCTATTTCTATCTTTGGGTGTGGTTAGTTTCTCAGGCTGTGACGAGGCGTCTAGGACCAACGTAGGAACGCTCCACGGCTGCCTCTAGTTGCGGTGGTTAGTCAGGGTACTGCAATCTCATAGATTCCAACTGCTCTGGTGTATTTCCTTTTTTGCCTGCACTCCTCAGCTACCGTAACATAACAGCACACACACTGATTACAAGCAAACAGGTTACAGGTGAGGATGTTACCTTTAGCAGCCATTGAAAACCATTTGTGTCAACACCTGCGCCTGTTATCAGGCCAAAATCACCAGGGTATGTGAACTTTTGATCAGGGTCATTTGGATGTTTTGGGTTGTCATCATGATTTAAAAAGAGAAAACACAGTACCACTAACCATGAGTGGAGATAAAGTTTTGGTGTTATCATTCAAATTTTCTCTGAAAAAGATTTTTCATTTGCTTAAAAGGTTTGTCTGACGTTAGGCTACAAATCTGCATTCACTTTGTTACTGTAGATGCATGAATCCTCATATTGCGTGCACTGCGCACTGTGAGAACTGATTACGGCCTCCTGCGCTAAGAACCTTTATTTTCATCTAATAGGCTGTGTGCCCACTTTGAAGAAATGCTGCGGACTTGTCCGCAGCATTTCCGAACCTCCACGCTGCCTGTAAAATGCATGCGGAATTCGCATTTGTTTTCCTGCAAAACACAAGCGTTTTGCAAACGTTTTTAGCTTGCAGAATGCTAGCGCTTTTCCAAGCTATTTGAAGCATCGCTTGGAAAAGTGATTGACAGGTTGGTCACACTTGTATATATTACCAAGTCCGAGGTTTAGTAATGAACAAGTGTCAGCCAGATACCCTCAATAATAAACCAGTAAATAAAGAGTTAATTAGACACACACACGAAATCTGCATGAAACGCAATATCTGTTTATTTTTCAAAAAAATGTAAAAAAAAAAAAAAAAATTGTGTGGGCTCCCATGTAATTTCCAGCGGAGGGAATGCCGACAGCTGAGGGCTGATGTTAATATTCTGGGAAGAAGCCAATAGCCATAAAGGTTCCCAGGCTATTGATATCAGCTCACAGATGTTTGCTTAGCCTTTAGTGACTAGTTTACAGTTGAACCCCAGAAAAAACTTGACATGGGGTCCCCCTATAAAATCGAACAAGCAAAGGCTAGGCAGACAGCTCCGGGCTGATATTAATAGCCTGGGAAGATGCCATGTATATTGGCACAACCCCAGGCTAAAAACATCAGCTCTCAGCTGCCCCAGAAATGTCGCATGTTATAGATGCGCCAATTCTGGCACTTAGCCTCGCACTTCCCACTTGCCTTTTAGCTGACAAGTGGGGTTGATGTCACCTTTGTATTGTCAGGTGACATCAAGCCCATGGCTTAATAATGGACAGTGCTGAAGCTCCCTGTCATTATTCTACCTGCTATGCCCGCAACAGCGAGCAGGGAGAATGAATGAAAGAAAACCCTATGTGGGGTCCTCTTAGTTTTTGAACCAACCAGCAAAACTATACAGCTGCGAGCTGCTATTCTCAGGCTGGTAAGGGGCCATGATTATGGCCCCCCCAGCCTAAAAACAGCAGCCCGCAGCTGTCCAGAAAAGGCGCATCTATTAGATGCGCGTATTCTGGAGCTTTGTCGGGTTCTTCCCACTTACCCTGTAGAGGTGGTAAGTGGGGTTATTAAGGGTTAATGTCACCTTTCTATTGTAAGGTGACATTAAGCCAGGCTTAGTAATGATGAGGTGTCAATAAGACACCTATTCATTACTAATCCTATAGTAAGAAAAGGGTTAAATAAACACACACAATAAAAATAAAGTCTTTTAATGAAAGAATACACTACAAAGTGTTAAAATCTTTATTACACTCCCATTCCATTCCACCGTCATTTTCCCACAGTGCTGAGGTTACAGGAGTTCAGATGTCAGCGAGCACAGGCTCAGTGACGTCACCTCCAGTCACTGAGCCTGTGCACACTGCTTCCCAGTCATTCCCCAGTAGTTTACAGTCTGTAAACTAATTAACCCCCCGAGATGGATTTACACCGTGGGACTCGACTGCACGACGGACAGGTATGGGATATTGTTGCTTTTTTATTTTATATTTTTTCCAGGAGATCGAGGGCTTCGATAATGGAATATGAGTGTAATAAAGATTTTAACACTTTGTAGTGTATTCTTTCATTAAAAGACTTTATTCTTATTTTGTGTGTGTTTATTTAACCTTTTTCTTACTATAGGATTAGTAATGAATAGGTGTCTTATTGACACCTCATCATTACTAAGCCTGGCTTAATGTCACCTTACAATAGAAAGGTGCCATTAACCCCTTATTAACCCCACTTGCCACCACTACAGGGCAAGTGGGAAGAACCCGACAAAGCTCCAGAATAGGCGCATCTAATTTCTGGGCAGCTGCGGGCTGCTATTTTTAGGCTTGGGAGGGGCCCTTACCAGCCTGAGAATAGCAGCCCGCAGCTGTATAGTTTTGCCAGGTTGGTTCAAAAACTAAGGGGGACCCCACGTCAGATTTTATTTGATTCATTCTCCCTGCTCGCTGTTGCCTGCAGAGCAGGGAGAATAGTGACAGGGAGCTTCAGCGCTTACTGTAGCGCTACTTCCCCTCGCCCGTCCGTGTGGTCCCAATGCGGCACATGTGTGCCTCACGGATATACCACGTATTTACACGGACACACGAACATCTCCAGTACCGTGATTACCGGTACCGAAAATATCTGTACGTGTGAAACTGGACTAACTTGTACTAAAATTCCAGGAATACTGCATCTGTCGAATGTGACACGCTACTTTTGATTTTTTTGAATAGGATTTTACACAATTCGACTGTGAGACAATGGGTAGTACAGGTCTTCATTTGTAATGGATATATTGCTTAAACTCACCATTTTTTCCCAATATTTGGAGAGGCTTCAAGCATCATTTACTGCATTTTTACCTACTAACCTCTCACTAATTAATGTTTTTTTCATCCTGTCTGTGAATTACATCTGCAACCAATGAAGTTCTCAATTTTGCATTACATATTAAAGAGTTCATCTAATTTTAGTATGGAGTTACCCTATTTAACTCCTACAGTCCCTATGAATAAAGATATTTCCATACCAGGCCAGTGGAAGCTCTTAGTAATTTAGCTTAATTCACATGATGTCACAGAGCAATTATATCCAACTTATTTTCACTGCCAGACCAACACATGCAAGGAGCTGCTGATGGCTCATCTTCCAAGAGTGGGCCTCCTATACTACAACACCTTAATCTCTTAACATAACCTGACACATTTTTTGTGAATTACGAGTTTTGTTTTTTAGAAATATATAAAAAGAAAAAGTCTAACAGAAGTGGATGTCCAAATGTGCTAGTGTCCATAAGAAGAGAATGTGCCATAATTTAGATTTTTGTAACCCATAATTAATAAATTGAACTTACGGTAAATGTCAAAACTATGGACAATAAAGGGGACCATAGTCCCTGAATTACTAGGGAACTCCCAATTGAATGTATCCTACAGGAAAAAAAAGGAGTGAATAACCCGATGAAACTAAGAAATAATGATAGAGACCTATTTAAGTACAAAAAGTAGCAATTTTTATAACATTTATCAAAAATAGGCAAAATATACATATATAGTAGTGGATTAATGGTGAGGATGTAAGGAGGAAGACCGGGCTGCGGGTGCCTGTATTGAGCCGGGTCCGGAACTGTCGAGGCTGCGTCCTATGTTGCCCGGGGGAAGGAATAGGGGATCGGACAGGCCCCATGACTCGGGAAGAGGGGGCGTGTCTAAGCTGGGCAGAGTGCTGAAAGCGCGTGAAGCAGCAATGAGTTTCCCACTGACAGCGCGAGCAGAAGCAGGTATGCGGCACGCTCACGTAGGGTGGCAGCGTGGAGACGAACCGCGGCAGAGATTAAGCGAGCGCTTCAGACAAACAGTGTGTGTAAAGCGCTGTGCGCCCAGTGACAGTTAATACCGCGCACGTGCAGAGAAGTGAGGGCCGGTTACAGGACAGTAGTTTGCGGTCCTGTCTGCCAGATAGCACACATCAGCCCACGCTTGATCCTGGTATTGCTGCAGGTCTACTTACTTTAGCTGCACAGACTTATGGACTAGGACCTCAAGGGGTAGCCAGAGACCGCCCATTGCTGCCAGAAGTTGGACCTTCGTTTGTGGGACCCCATCTGCGGACACTACCCCGGCCGTTGTTGGTACTACAACCCCCAACGGATCATCTGTGGCTGGGGAACCTAAGGACACGATAAGTTTGATAACTGGACTGTTGTTACATTGCCATTTCTCTTTTCAATTTAACTATTTATTTCCCTGTGAGGAGCACCTTTATAGTTTCATTAAAGGTTATACTGTTAACCCTTGCTCTGCCTCCCTTGCGTCACTGCATCTCGCAACCTGCTTACAAGGACACAGACGGCACCAAGTGCAAAAAGTGTAATCAACAAGTAATTATGTAGCAAAAAAATGAATGTTAAATAAACCTGGTCAAATGTCACTGTTAAAAAAAAAAAAAAAAAAAAATTCACCAGAAGACCACCAAGTGGCCCCCACACAAAGACACAAGCCTCGTATAGGTATCACATAACCCAATGAAACATAGTAAAAAAAACTAAAGTGCAAAAGCAGCAGTAAAGGGAAGGAAAACCATGTATGGATGTGAAGTGACAAGTGCTTACCCATAATGTCCATGTGTGCGTCTGCAGCCCAGATCCCCGTTTCACGTAGGCTTCCTTGCTGGGCTAAATTACTTGCTGATTATATTTTTTATCCTTGGTGACGCCTTTTTATGTTCTCACCACTGATACACTACTAAATATATTTTATTGACAAATGTAAGGCCGTGCTTACGGAATGTATTGGGGGGCACTCACTTGGCTGCGAGATTTAAGGCACACAGGAACACTTTCCACTTAAACAGTCTATGCGGTTTATTATGCAGGCATAAACAGTACTACGAACCGTCCATTACACACCCCACCGACATTAAGTTGCGGTCACTAAACACCCTGTTCCATACTCCGTCCACTTCCTGTGGGTGACCGCACAGTTCATTAACTGACCTTTGTCAGTGCATACATGTCCCCATGTGAGCCTTCGCGGGCTGGGTCCTCTCTCTTTCTGTACTTATGTGTGTCCTGTATTGCTCATATTTATTGTACTTGTCTATATTCGCCCCCTCTCACATGTAAAGCGCCATGGAATAAATGGCGCTATAAAAATGAATAATAATAATAATACTACTCCGGGTTACCTTCTTGGAGCTCCTGCTCCACAGACTGTCCTCCTGTTAGTCCAGGTTCCCAGGGAAGCTGCCGAACTGTGATCATCGTCCTTGTGACCAGTGCCCTCCTGACAGTCCAGATCCTAAGACGGACGGTAGCTCCCCCAAACGCAGTACCTTCACTGACTCTGCAAACACGGCCTCTCTGTGTGCTGTTAAGGACGTCTGTCCCCACTTGGAACCGTCCAACACACAGGCCACCAGGTCCAAAGCCTTACCATGTGCCCTTCATGAAGGAAGCACACCTTCCAACACATAGACCTTCCAGGACCTTACACACGGGCCAATCAGGTCCATACACCGTAGCCACCCCCATAGGTGGGCATGTATGTGTGGTTAGTCAGTCCCGCTCAGCTCTCCAACTAACCCTGTAAGCCTCCCTAGTAAACTAACAAAATAGTATAGTATGCGACACATACCGGCCATTTACAATTGTGCCGGACACTGTTTCACCATCCTAGTTACACCTCCATGCGTACCCTGAGGAGCCCACACAGCGCCCTCTAGCTGCAGCAAGGGTCAATGCATCACACAAACTACATTTCACCTATTTTTGATATGTCTGTATGTTTTTTGGAGTTATTCACTCCACTTTTTTTTCTAGAGGATAAAACCCATAGTTCAAACTATTGCTGAAGTATGAAAGCAATTAAAAAAAAGTTCTGTGGGCAACATGGCAGCATGTGTTGGGGAATGCTGCAGCATTAATGAGAAATTAGGTGATATGGGCGCATCACATACTATACAGATATCCTGTTATCAAAATGACTGCTGGTGGAGGTGCAGGTGAAAAGACCTGCCCATCAGCCTCCTTGAATTGTAAAGCACCTCACATAGGAAAGATGTTCTTCAACTGGAGAAGGATGATGGACTGGTTTGATCACACTATATAACACCTTCATTGCCAGTAGGTATCAAGCTTTGATAAAGATCTGGTGTCAGATCGAAACGCATCGCTTTAACTCCTTGATTTCACACTGGTACTGGAGTTTTTACCGCAATATTTTCCTGATATGGATCAATTAAGATTAAAGTTTTTTTAAGGAGCTGGAATGTTCACTTCATCGACTCTTGACTGCTGCAGCCAGTCAACGATCATGTGACATCTGGATGCCACAGTTACTACTTCTGGAGCCGATGACTTATAGTAGAGTCTCCTGTACTGGAAACATTGAGGTTATTCCGGTGCATATGTCTCTATTTGTTATTTTATAAGAACCCATGCCAAAAAAAAATTTTTTGATTCCGGTCAACCCCTTTAATACCCAAATCCATAGTCTTTAACCCTTCTCTGGAATGATTTTCTAGCTGATTGATGACTGTTGCTTTGGTCATAAGTCAGGTTAGAAGATCAATCAGACAGGAAGGACTCAGTGACTGTTTTTACTGCTTTTGCTCATGTTTCAGTTTGCCATTTACTTATTGATATATGTAAAAACTAAATGGCTCCAAATTGTCTATAAAATTCTATACTAAAAATATGTAGCCACAAAGACGAGCTGTTGAGTAAAAATTCTACATAGGTGTCCACATCCTACATGTTTCTCATTTAAATCACTGAGTGGTACTTGTAATGTGCTAAGGTATCAGGTTATCCTAAGAGGCTAATCCTGCTCATTAATCAGGAAAGTGGTCTTTTTAGACCAGACAACTCCTTAAGTGCTAGAAAGATAAACGATGAGGTGTAAAGTTTCTAGGTTTCCATGAAGAACAATGTGTAAAGTTCTGAAAACATGTTTCTGGTCCCAAGGATCTCCATGGTTCAGTAGTCCCGAGCTGATATCAGCCAATAATACTCTGCAATGAAAGATTTATCCCTTACTTACTCTTCAGAGTATTATTCTAATGATGTGTTCACATTTTACATTTTGACCACACATTTATGACTCTGTCAGGGGTTCTATATGAACCCCCCAAAAGACCTGATTCAGATATGCCCCAAATGGAGCAGTAGGTTTTAACAATCTGAGTCCAAAGCATGAAACTTTGGACTCTGTTTGGGCTTTTTTTCAGCCATCTGTCTTTGAAGTCAGAAAAAATAGAGCAGTAGTCTATGCTAATGTTTCCAAGTTAAAAGATGGCTATGAACAAAAAAAGCGCAAATGCGTCCGGATTTGCATGTATTAGACTCAGTTTGATAATTTAGGCACAACACTGTTTGTGAGACCAAATATCAGCTTTTAAGGCTTGGACAGAACCCCCAACGGTCTTACAAACGAGTGGGCAAAACCTAATGTGAACTTTCACCAACTACAATTGATATTAATGTCACGACTATGTGGAAAGGTGTGAAATGTCAGCAATTTCTGGGTAGAGTTGATTGAGGAAAGCTGCCGGTGTGTAATTTATATTTTTAATGGCTGTTGTTCCAGTGCGATGAAGTAATGAAATAAAGAGTAAAATTGACAACAAATCCAAAGTCTATAAATCGGCGTGGAATATTTCAATGTGTGAATGAGGTTCTGAAAAAAAATATTTCCGTACATTGCTTTAAAAACCATATTGCTTGGGAAACCAGTCACTGAAATTTTTTTCTTTCCTGTGTATTGCTCAAAAGATTTTGCATTTAATGGGAATTCGGAGAATTAAATAAGCCTAATAGACGCACTCAGTGATGATAGTCAGGATGTTACTCGCGCCTCGCCAGGTGCTAGGAATTTCTGAGTTTTCTCTTTGCTTGGTGGCCTTACATCACTATAGGCGTAGATGCTCCATGATGATATTTGTCAGTGTCAGGCATATGCAGGAGGATGTTCTGCAGCGTTGATTTTGATCTAAACAGAGACTTTGAGTAATGGCCAGCATGTATCCTGCGTAGATGACAAAATGGATTTACCTGTATTTTCAACACTAAGGGAAAACAAACAAATAGAAAAATAATACTTGTGTATACTGTTATACACAAGCGCTTCTGAATCTAAGGTGTTACTATAGCAAATCATTTTTTAAAGTGTCCTTAGGAGAGGTCATTATTATTTGAGGAGTGAGAATCCATTCCTGTGATCCCTGATAATTGTCATAATGAATCCGCATATTAGTATGACTGTGCCTGGTATTGCCGCTCAGATCTATTCACTTTAATGGTACTGATCTACAGTACTAGGCACAGTCATCCACGTAAATGAGACTCTGTCCCTGTGTAAACAATCAGATATCATCAGTGGAGGTCCTGAGTGTCATCAAACATTTAATAAGCCATATATTATGCTTAAAACATACAGCACTGCCCTTCACCTCTCAAAACAAACCCATTTCAACACCCTCATCACCTCACTATCCAATAACCCGAAACGTCTCTTTGACACTTTTCATTCCCTACTCAACCCAAGAGTGCAGGCCCCAACCACGGATCTCCGCGCTGACGATCTGGCTAATTTTTTCAAAGAAAAAATTGACCATATCCGACAGGAAATCATCTCCCAATCCCCTCATACCATGCACTGTCATCCCTTCCCCACTGCATCTAGCTCACTCTCTGATTTTGAACCAGTAACAGAAGAAGAAGTAATCAGGCTCCTTGCATCTTCTCGCCCTACCACTTGCACCAGTGACCCCATTCTGTCACATCTCCAGTCCCTTTCCCCTGCTGTCACCACTCACCTAACTAAAATATTTAACCTCTCTCTTTCTTCCGGTATCTTTCCTTCCTCATTTAAGCATGCCATCATACAGCCATTACTTAAAAAACCATCCCTCGACCAAAACTGTGCCACTAACTATAGAACAGTCTCTAATCTTCCCTTCATCTCTAAACTCCTGGAACGCCGGGTTCATGCCCAACTTATCCGCTATCTCTCAGATAACTCTCTCCTCGACCCTCTACAATCCGGTTTCCGCTCTCTACACTGTACTGAAACTGCCCTCACTAAAGTCTCTAACAATCTACTAACTGCTAAATCTAATGGTCACTACTCCATGCTAATTCTCCTGGATCTCTCCGCAGCATTTGACACTGTGAATCATCAGCTCCTCCTCACTATGCTCCGTTCCATTGGCCTCAAGGACACCGTGCTCTCTTGGTTGTCCTCCTATCTCTCTGACCACTCCTTTATATTTTGCTTGCTCCTCCTCCTCTCATCTTCCCCTTACTGTTGGGGTTCCTCAAGGATCGGTTCTAGGCCCCCTCCTCTTCTCTTTATATACTGCCCCTTTTGGTCAAGCAATCAGTAGATTCGGGTTCCAGTACCATCTCTATGCTGATGACACCCAATTATACACTTTTTCTCCTGATATCACTCCTGTCTTTTTGGAAAACACCAGTGATTGTCTTACAGACGTCTCTAACATCATGTTCTCCCTCTATCTGAAACTGAACCGTCAAAAACTGAAGTCCTTGTGTTTTCTCCCTCTACTAACCTACCTATGCCCGACATTGCCATTTCCGTGTGTGGTTCCACCATTACTCCCCAGCAACATGCCCGCTGACTTGGGGTCTTCTTGATTCTGAGCTTTCATCCACCCCCCACATCCGATCACTGACTCACTCTTGTTATCTGCACCTCAAAAACATTTCTAGAATTCGACCCTTTCTTACTTTCGACTCTGCAAAAACTCTTACTGTTTCTCTTATTCATTCTCGTCTGGACTATTGTAAATCTCTACTAATTGGGCTCCCTCTTAACAAACTCTCCCCTCTCCAATCCGTCCTGAATGCTGCAGCTAGGATCATATTCCTCACCAATCGTTATACCGATGCCTCTACCTTGTGCCAGTCCTTACACTGGTTACCCATCCACTACAGAATCCAGTACAAACTTATTACCCTCACTCACAAAGCACTCCATGGCTCCGCACCACCCTACATCTCCTCCCTTGTCTCAGCCTACCATGCTACCCGTGCCCTCCGTTCTGCTAATGACCTGAAGTTAGCATCCTCAATAATCATAACCTCCCACTCCCGTCTCCAAGACTTTTCACGTGCTGCGCTGTTATATTTCAGCAGCAGAACGGAAGGAAAGGAGACACACTAGTCATAACTAGTGGGTAGGCGGAGCCCAGATGAGATAGACACCTCAGATTAAAAAGAGTGTTGTCCGGCCCCTCCAGCTCGGGCTCCTCCTACTCAGCTCTCCAGTTTAAAATTTGAGGTCTCAGAGGATAGTCGCTGCTGGAAGCAGCTCCTCAGAAGATTTTATTATTTTTTATCGGACAGAGACTTAGATCACCAGAAGTGGTCTAGAGGTCTCAGGGGTCTCAGCGCTGCTGGACCCCCACCTCTCCCTTGGCGGATCTGTATTACCCTATATGGTGGTCCCTGCAGAACCCTGCCGGCCCGGGGGGATGAGGATGGCTTCCCTGGCGGGGACGCAAACCGCGCTGCAGGGGTCACTGCGTTCCCCGCCCTGGGGGGAAGCAATGGGCATAGCGCCACAAATCCCTGGGGGTCCCTGTGGCGCTCAACTGGGTGAGTACTCAACATGTTAATGTGTTTCGAGTGCTTCAGCGACTGCTGCGGCAGCTGCTGTTACATGTATACATGTCGGTGACTGGTGTTTTTTGTCCGCAGGTAGATGCCTGCAGGACATAGGAGCGGGGGAGAGAGGAGTTGCGCGCCTTTTTATTTGAATTTTCGCGCCGCTCTGAGCGCGCGCTTTACTGCTGTCTCCTTTTCCGGCTTCTCTCATGGAGCACATCGGAGGCACAGCGCGGCGGCCATTACTGAAGCAGGCTGAAAGCTTTCTCAGGCCTTTCACTCCTCCCCTCCCGGCAAGACGCTACACCGTGACCAGCTGGGTGAGTCGCTTCTACCCGTCTGGGCAGAAGCTTAACCCCCTCACCCCTCACCCAGGCGCCTTTCTGAGGCACAAATGAGTGGCAGACAGCGCTGTCCTGCAGCTTTTATCCCATAAGAGGGCTCGCACACTCTTTTCATTAAAGAGGTTGTGGGGAGTCTGCGACATTAATGCCACTATACGTTCGCGCTAACGATCCCGATAACGACGCATACTAATGCGATCGTTTGTGTGATCGTTTTAATGTCGCTAGTAGCTGCTAATCTGGGCGATCTCATTAACGACGCATAAGCGGTTAGCGATCTCATTTACGAATTTGGCGGTCATTGCGATGTACAAAATAGCGCAATTTTGTAGCGATCTCGCTGAACGTTCTTGTTTAGTGTGGCATAGCTGCCCTGCAGCTGCTGCCTTATAAAGGCACTTGGGGCTCGCACACCCTTTTCATTATCAAGGTTGTGGGGAGTCTGCTACTTTAACCCCTTCTTAGGCGGTTAACTCTTAATGGGTGACAGCTGAGGTAGCTCTCTCTTTAAGAGCTTTAACCCTTCAGCGTTCGTTTTTTCTTTAAGAAACACACTGTTCTAGTTACTGACAGGTTTATCCTGCCATATACTGTGCCAGGACATGTCAGATGCGGACCGTCTCCCAGATCCGCTACAGGATCAGTCTCGTGTATATGACACGCAGACCTCGACGGCGTCATGCGCAGCGGTCGGAGGTTCCAGTGGTGTCAAAATGGAGGCCCTCGCTAGTTTCTATTGATGGCCGGTCTGACCTTCTAGGTTTTTGGGTGTCAGCTAGATCCTCTCAAGGAAGCGACACAAGCCGGTGCCTTCCTTCCTGCGTAACGAAAATGTCTGATTCGGACAAGGAGGATCGGCAGGGACACTCTGTCTCTCTTTTGGGCCGTACAGAGGCTTTTATTGGAGCCATGAGGGAGGCGTTACAGTTACCGGAGGAGGTAACTAGACGTCCTGGTAAGTCGGCCCGGATTTTTCAGGAGTCGCATAGGTCGCGATCAGCTTTACAACGTTTTCAGGCACTGTATCCGTGTTCTACGGAGTTGATTGATAATTGGATCCCTTCTCCTGAAGGGGATGTCCCTTTATCCCAGCTTAGCAAATCTTCCTGTTAAAGGGAAGGCGAGTCTGCAAGACCCGCTGGACAGAAAAACGGAGATGGCAGCAATATCCATCTGCGAGGCCGCGGGTCATGGATTCAGTACTAAGGATCCATGTGTGCTTGTAAAGCTTCCCTGAGCGGTTGGACCGTCTACGGACGGCGTGGCAAGATGGATCTCCTCTATCGAGGTAGATGGGCTTTTCAAGTTGTTGGAGGATACTGCGTCACTGCTATCCAGGGCGCAATCCTCGGCAGTCACAGTCAGAGAGCACTGTGGCTTAGACAGTGGACTGGGGACGCGGTTTCCAAGCAGGGTATGCTATCTTTAGCTTACAAGGTGGTCAGCCTTTGGATCTGACCTCACGGAGCTGATTGCCAAGGCAAAGGCAAAAGAAACGGCTTTACTGCAGCGAAGAGCTGTGACTTCTGTGTCTGGCAGGACTAGTGCCGGTAGTAGTCGGCGGTCCTTTCGGTCCAGGGGACGGTTCGGTCAGCCCTCTTGGGGATCGGGTCGTCCCTCTTTTTCAGGAAAAGAGACCTCTCAGAAATCCCGCACTCCCTGGAAACAAAGTTTCCGTCAAGAAAAGCGAGAAGCTGACAAAAAGCCTGCTAAGGCGGACTGACGCCAGAGTCTCACTCGAGGGCTCTCGAGTGGGGGGTCACCTGCTCCAATTCAAATTGACTTGGGTTTCCGCGTCCCGGACGCCTGGATGACGTGGGTTGTATCGGCAGGCTACTTTATAGAGTTTTCTTCTCGACCCCCAGACAGTTTTTTTGCCAATCTAGCATTTCGTCAGAGCCCGAGCTATTTGCCGCTCTACTGCGAGAGGTCGATTCCCTTCTGCAGAAGGGTGTGGTGGTACCGGTTCCGCAGGAGGACCGGGGAAGAGGGTTTTATTCCAACCTCTTTGTGGTCCCCAAAAAGGAGGACAAATTTCGCCCCATTCTGGATCTCAAAAGATCGAATCGGCATGTCCACACCCGGAAATTCCGCATGGAGTCTCTTCGCTCCGTTGTGGCAGCCTTGTCACAGAATGACTTTTTGGTGTCAATCGACATTCGCGACGCTTATTTGCATGTTACAGTCGGAAGGGCTCACCAACGCTTCCTTCGTTTTGCCATAGGTCAGGACCATTACCAGTTTGTGGCTCTGCCATTCGGGTTGGCCTCAGCGCCAAGAGTTTTTACAAAAATTCTGGCGCCTCTCATGGCAATTCTTCAAAGACAGGGGGTTTCGATTCTCCCTACCTGGACGACCTTTTGATGGTGGCGTCCCCAAAGGAGGAGGCGGTGACGGCTCGCAATCTATCCCTTCAGCTCCTGGAGGACTTCGGGTGGCTGGTCAATTGGGAAAAGTCGTCTCTGGAACCGTCGCAGTCAATCCTGTTTTTGGGAATGCTTTTCGACGAGCAGTGGTGTCTCTGCCTCCAGACAAGCAAGCATGTCTCCTTCGACATGTACAGGTTATGAAGTCTTCGACAGCAATGTCCCTTCGAAGGTGTATGCGCCTTCTGGGTTGGATGGCATCCATGGGGGCACTTCTGTTTGCCCAGTTTCATTCCAGGGCCCTCCAAAGGCTCATTCTGAGCCGTTGGCGATCGCAGGCTTCGCTGGATTGCAGTGTCCTCATCTCCCACAGGGTGCGAGAGTCTCTAGGATGGTGGTTATGTCCGGAAGCGTTATCCCTGGGGAAGTCCTTCCTCTCTCCGAGGTGGTCGGTCATAACCACCGATGCCAGCCTGACGGGCTGGGGAGGTGTCTGAAACGATCTCTGGATTCAGGGAGTATTGTCGTCGGCTGTCCTGCCGATCAACATCCTGGAATTGAGGGCAATTTTCCCTTGCCTCCAACACTGGACGGTCCCTTTAAGCGGTCTGCCAGTCCGAGTGCAGACAGCCAATGCGACGGCGGTCGCGTATATCGAACATCTAGGTGGGAGGAGTTCCAGGCTCATGGTGGAGGTATCTCGGATCCTGGTATGGGCCGAGACCAGAGTGCCAGCCATCTCTGCAATCCACATTCCAGGAGTTCAGAATATCACGGGAGACTTTCTCAGTCGCGAGAAGATGGATCCCGGAGAATGGAGTCTTCATCCGGAGATTTTTGCACTGCTGTGCTCCCGTTGGGGAACTCCCAAGTGGATTTGATGGCATCCAGGTTCAATGCCAAGTTACCGACTTTCATGTCCAGATACAAGGACCCGAAGGCTGTGACGGTGGATGCTCTGGTGGCTCCGTTGGACCAATTCGAGCTAATCTGTGTGTTCCCGCCGATACCCTTACTTCCTCTGGGGTTGCGTCGGATCAGACTGGAGAGAATCCCGGCTATTTTGATAGCCCCAGATTGGCCAAGGAGGACGTGGTTCTCGACATTGGTGTCGCTTCGGGCAGCGCCTCTTTTTCCACTTTCTCTTCGCCCGGACCTGTTAACCCAAGGGCCCGTTCGTCATCCGGACCTGAAGTCTCTGCGTTTGACGGCGTGGCTCTTGAGACCGAAATATTGACCATCAAGGTTTTTCAGCCAAAGTCATTGCCACTTTGCGGGCTGCCAGAGGTCCGGCTACTACTAGGATTTATCACAAGTCTTGGGAAGCCTTCTTTTCGTGGTGTTCGGGTTCTTCAAGGAACCCGAGGATTTTTTTCCATTCCCAATTTGTTGGCCTTCCTGCAATTCGGGCTGGACAAGGGTTTGGCAATGAGCACCCTGAGGGGTCAGGTTTCTGCTCTGTCCTTGCTGTTCCGGAAGGATATCGCCTCGCTAGGGACGTACGTTCCTTTTTTCGCGGAGTAACCCGCCAGTTTCCGCCGCGGAAGGCGCCTGTGTCTCCTTGGCGTCTCAATCTTGTTTTGGAGGTGGTCACCTCTTTCAGAAGGGTTTCTGAGTTGGCGGCTCTTTCTTGCTTGCCTCCTTTCCCGGAGTTTCACCCGGATCGCGTAGTGCTTCGCACATGGGGCGACTTCTTACCTAAGGTGGTGTCGCAATTTCATGTTAACCAGGATATTGTGTTGCCCTCTCTTTGTCCGGGGCGAGGAATGCAAAGGAACGGGCCTTGCACATATTGGATTTGGTGCGGGCTTTGAAGTTCTATTTGTCTGTTACCCAAGGTTTTCGGAAGTCGGACTCTCTGTTTGTGATTCCAGCAGGTCGTCGACGTGGTCAACGAGCTTCCAAGGATTCTATAGCTCGTTGGATACGGTCGGCCATTTTGGAGGCTTACCGACTTAAGGGCGAACCTTGCCCGATTAAGGTTCGAGCTCACTCCACGAGAGCTGTGGGCTCATCGTGGGCTTTCCATCAAGGGGCCTCGGCAGCTCAGCTCTGCCGGGCGGCGACCTGGCGCTCCGTCCACACCTTTACAAAATTTTATAAGGTGGACGTTAGTGCTTCCGCTGATGCAGCCTTAGGACGTAGGGTCCTGCAGGCGGCGGTAGTTTAAAGTTCTCTTTAACTTGTGTTTTAGCGCTAGTTGCGCATTTTCTTGGGTTGTTGGGTTCTGCCTTTTCTGGTTTTTTCCCACCCTTAATTTTTGGACTGCTTTGGGACGTCCCACTAGTTATGACTAGTGTGTCTCCTTTCCTTCCGTTCTGCTGCTGAAAGACGGATTTTGGTAAGAACTTACCTGTAAAATCCTTTTCAGCGAAGGAAGGAAAGGAGACACAGCTCCCTCCCATGGCAGAAGTGTGTTGTTGTATTTGCAGATGCGGCGTGACCCTCCTCTGATAGCGATTATCTGGGCTGAGGTCGACGCGCTAAGGCTCTGTTCCAGCATTGCCAGCTCATCACAGTGGTCAGGTCCAGTGAGTGGTACCTGGAACTGTGTGGTTTTTGCCTAAATGCATGCATAACCTGTATTCTTGTGTTTTTTTCTCTGAAGTCCTTCAGAAGGGGTTATGTTGCTCCGCTGGTGATATTGCTCTTTCTTAAGCTTGTGTACAACTGGAGAGCTGAGTAGGAGGAGACCGAGCTGGAGGGGCTGGTCAACACTCTCTTTAATCTGAGGTGTCTATCTCATCTGGGCTCCGCCTACCCACTAGTTATGACTAGTGTGTCTCCTTTCCTTCCTTCGCTGAAAAGGATTTTACAGGTAAGTTCTTACCAAAATCCGTCTTTTGGTAGCTGAGGAGAGCAGGCAAAAACGGCGATACACCAGAGAGTTTGGAATCTATTGGATTGCAGTACCCTGACTTACCACCACAACTAAAGGCAGCCGTGGAGCGTTCCTACGTTGGTCCTAGACGCCTCGTCACAGCCTGAGAGATTAACTACACCTAAAGATAGAAAGAGGAAAGCTATCTGCCCCGGAGCAGGTCCCCAAAGAACATAGGAAGCCCCCAAACATGTAATGGCGGTTAGACAAGAGGAAATACAGACACAGACAGAAAATAGTATGAGCAAACGCTGGGGCCCAATCTGCCTAGACAGAAAAGGATAGAGAGGATACTCGCTGCAATCCAAAAAAAACCCCTAAAATATGCCAACGCTACTGATTGCAAAAACGAAAAGAAAAATAGGAACACAGTTCCAGCCAGCTCACCAACTAGGAGGATGCACGGAGGGAAATCCAGACCATGGACTTGAGACTTGGCAGATGAGGAAAGTCCCGTTTTTCCTCGTCTGATTGCAAAAACACCTGAGATCACACGTCCTCTACCACCTAAATCAGTTCTCTGGTGTAACAAAACTAAGCCACAGCCACTGAAAAAACTGGAAAAGGCAAATGAACAAACAACAGTGGCTCCAGCGGAACTAAGAGGAGCCCAAGCCCCCGGGGGGGGGGGAACCCGGCTAGCCTCACAGAAATGCAGAGAAAAATGCAAATGGTAAGCACAAAAACAGAAAATATCTTATCTGAAAGCAGAAGAAGAGGCAAGACTCAGCAAGCTTCCAAGTGAACCAGGAACCACAGTTGAGACAAGAAAAATTGATCACCGGCAACCATGATGGGAGGGAACCTCCCTTATATCAAGCCAGTCTGTGACTACCGATTACCAATCCTCATTGAATGGTTCAGTACTGTTTGTAACCACCAGAGATAGCTTCTGCTCAGAATTAATTTCCAAAACATTCACAACAGTACCCCCCCCTTGAGGAGGGGTCACCGAACCCTCATTTGTGCAACCAGGTCGGTCAGTATGAGCTCGGTGATACGCACAGATCAGTCTCCTAGCATGGATGTCCGAAGCAAACACCCAAGAATTGTCCTCCTGACCATAACCTCTCCACTTAACCAAATACTGGAGTTTCCGTCTAGAAAAACGAGAATCCAATATTTTCTCAACCACAAACTCCAGATTGCCCTCAACCAAAACAGGGTCAGGAGGCACAGCCATAGGAAACACTGGCTCGACAAACCTCTTCAATAAGGACTTGTGGAACTTAAATGGATCTTAAATGTCCCTGGAAGAAGTAAACGAAAGGAAACAGGATTAAGAATCTCCATGATCTTATAAGGTCCAATGAACCTAGGCTTAAACTTAGGAGATGCAACTCTCATAGGGATATTTCTTGAGGACAACCAGACCAAGTCCCCCACTTTAAACCGAGGACCATCAGTCCTATGCCGGTTGGCAAACCGCTGGGCCTTCTCCTGAGAGAGGGACAACCTCTCCACTACCTGGTCCCAAATCTGCTGCATACGCTCCACAACAGAGTCAACCCCAGACAGACAGAAGCCTCCGTCTGTCCCGAAGAAAATCGAGGGTGAAACCCAAAATTGCAGAAAAATGGAGACATCAAAGTGGCAGAGCTAGCCCTATTATTAAGAGCAAACTCAGCCAAAGGCAAAAAGAGACCCAGTCATCTTGATCAGCAGACACAAAGCATCTCAGATAAGTCTCCAATGTCTGGTTTGTTCTCTCAGTTTGTCCATTGGTCTGAGGATGAAAAGCAGAGGAGAAAGACAATTGAACACCAAGTTTAGAACAAAAAGTCCTCCAAAATCTGGAAACAAACTGGACTCCTCTGTCAGACACAATGTTCTCAGGAATGCCGTGTAACCGAACCACATGCTGAAGGAACAAAGGCACCAATTCGGAGGAGGAAGGCAACTTAGGTAATGGCACAAGATGTATCATCTTGGAAAACCTATCACAAATCACCCAGATAACGGTCATTCTCTGAGAAACAGGGAGGTCGGAAATAAAATCCATAGAGATATGGGTCCATGGTCTTTTGGGCACAGGCAATGGCATCAACAAACCACTAGAGCGAGAGCAAGGCTTGGAGCGAGAGCAAGTCCCACAGGACTGCACAAACTCCCTGACGTCACGAGACAAAGTAGGCCACCAAAAGGACCGACTCACCAAGTCTCTGGTACCAAAAATTCCGGGATGACCGGCCAATGCGGAACAATGAATCTCAGACATCACACTCTTCTTCCACTGGTCTGGGACAAACAATTTCCCAATAGGGCAGCGCTCGGGTTTATCCTCCTGACACCCTTCCAGAGCCAGTCTCAAATTGAAAATCAAGGCCCACCTGGCCTGTCTAGGATTAAGTCGCTTGGCTAATTCCAGATAAACCAGATTCTTATGGTCCGTGAGGACCACCACCTGATATTTGGCTCCCTCCAGCCAATGTCTCCACTCTTCAAAAGCCCACTTCATGGCCAATAACTCCCGATTACCCACGTCATAATTTTGTTCAGTTGGAGAAAATTTTCGAGAGAAAAAGGCACAAGGGTTACTTTTAGAGGTCTCAGGATCTCTTTGGGACAAAACGGCACCTGCCCCAATTTCAGAGGCATCAACCTCCACCTGAAATGGCAGAGAAACATCAGGCTGCCGTAAAACAGGAGCAGAAGTGAATCCTCTGTACGCCAAAAAGACACTTTGATCCGTTCACATACAGAGCATTCTCTCTCAAAATCTGGAACACAGCCTGAACATGTTTCACATGAGAGTCCCAGTCATTGGAAAAAATCAAGATATCATCCAAATAAACAATCAGAAATTTATCCACAAAATCCCTGAAAATGTCATTCATGAAGGACTGGAAGACGGAAGGAGCATTAGTGAGCCCAAAGGGCATCACTAGGTACTCAAAATGCCCCTCTGGGGTATTAAACGCCGTCTTCCATTCATCCCCGTGCTTAATGCGAATAAGGTTATACGCCCCCCTGAGGTCAAGGTTGGTAAACCAAGTAGCACTTTTCACCCTGGAAAACAGATCAGAAATCAAGGGTAACGGATATTGATATTTCACAGTGATCTTGTTCAAGAGACGATAATCAATACACGGCCTTAATGAACCATCCTTTTTGGCCGCAAAGAAAAAACCGGCACCCAAGGGTGAAGAGGATGGTCTGATATGACCCTTCTCCAATGACTCCTTGATATAAGACCGCATAGCGTCATGTTCAGGTACAGACAAGTTAAAAAGGCGACCTTTAGGGAATTTACTACCAGGCACTAATTCAATAGCGCAGTCATAGCTCCTATGGGGGGGCAAGGATGCAGATTTACTTTCGCTAAACACATCAGAAAAATCAGTCAAAAAGTCAGGAACATCCTGAGACTGGGGAGAGGCAGAAAAAACAGGAGTGTTGGCATTAACACATTGGCAGCCCCAACTGGTTACAGACACAGATTTCCAATCCAAAACAGGATTATGAGACTGTAACCAAGGGAAACCTAGTACAATAATGTCATGCAGACTATACAGTACCAAAAATTTGCAACTCTCCTGATGATCAGGTTCAACCCTCATTATCACTTGAGTAGAAAACTGGGGTTTATTCTCAGCCAAAGGGGTAGAATCGATCCCAGTAGGGGAATAGACTTCCGTAGGGGTATCATGGGAAACCCACAACGTTTGGCAAAATCAAAATCCATCAGGTTAATAGCTGCTCCCGAATCGACAAAAGCCTGAGCAGAAAATGTGGACAGGGAGCAAATCAGGGTAACAGTCAACAGAAATTTAGTCTGAACACTACCCAAGACAACTGAGCGTGCAAAACGTCTTCCCCACTTAGGGCAGACAGAAATAGCATGAGAGGCGTCACCACAATAGAAACATAACCCATTGCGTTTTCGAAACTCATAACGCTGTGCCTCAGAAGCCACTCTATCACACTGCATGGGTTCAGAAGCTGGTTCACAAGGCAACACTATTCCACGCATACCTCTACGCTCACGCAAACGTCTGTCAATTTGAATCGCTAATGACATAGAATCATTGAGACCAGAGGGAGCAGGGAAACCCACCAAAACATCTTTTACATTCTCTGACAGCCCCTTCCGAAAAAGGGCTGCCAAAGCATCATCATTCCATTTGGTTAGGACTGCCCATTTTCGGAATTTCTGACAGTACAACTCAGCGTCCTCAAGCCCCTGATTTAATGCCAATAAGGTTCTTTCAGCTTGATCAGTGACATTAGGCTCATCGTACAATAACCCCAGAGCCAGAAAAAATGCATCAACATCACTCAAAACAGGGTCCCCAGGTGTCAGGGAAAAAGCCCAATCCTGAGTATCGTCGCGCAGGAGAGAGATGACAATTTGAACCTACTGTGCTGCGTTCCCTGAGGACTTAGGTTTTAAGGCAAAAAAACAACTTACAGTTATTTTTGAAATTCAGAAATTTGGCCCGATCTCCCAAAAACAAATCTGGCATGGGAATCCTAGGTTCCACAACCGGCAACCCAGCAAGATAGACAGCAATACTCCGAAGCTCAGTGACAAGCTGATCCACACGGCCAGACAGCTGTGCAAGCTCCATTGAGAGAAAAAAAAAATCCTCCTCAGCACCCAGAGAAAAAGAGGGAAAAAATGCAAGAAACAGAAAAAAAAAAATCTCTGACAACTCTGACAACTTTTTTCTTTCCACACTATTTTTCCCTTCTGTGAGTACCATACAATTTTCAGTTTGGCTGGTGATACTGTTATGTTTTGGTAGCTGAGGAGAGCAGGCAAAAACGGCAATACACCAGAGAGGTTGGAATCTGTTGGATTGCAGTATCCTGACTTTCCACCACAACTAAAGGCAGCCATGGAGTGTTCCTACGTTGGTCCTAGACGCCTCGTCACAGCCTGAGAGATTAACTACACCTAAAGATAGAAAGAGGAAAGCTATCTGCCCCGGAGCAGATCCCCAAAGAACATAGGAAGCCCCCAAACATGTAATGGAGGTTAGACAAGAGGAAATACAGACACAGACAGAAAATAGTATGAGCAAACGCTGGGGCCCAATCTGCCTAGACAGAAAAGGATAGAAAGGATACTCACTGCAATCAAAAAAAACCCTAAAAAATGCCAACGCTACTGATTGCAAAAACACCTGAGATCACACGACCTCTACCACCTAAATCAGTTCTCTGGTGTAACAAAACTAAGCCGCAGCCACTGAAAAAACTGGAAAAGGCAAATGAACAAACAACAGTGGCTCCAGCGGAACTGAGAGGAGCCCAAGCCCCCGGGGGGGGGAACCCGGCTAACCTCACAGAAATGCAGAGAAAAATGCAAATGGTAAGCACAAAAACAGAAAATTACTTATCTGAAAGCAGAAGAAGAGGCAAGACTCAGCAAGCTTCCAAGTGAACCAGGAACCACAGTTAAGACAAGAACAATTGATCACCGGCAACCATGATGGGAGGGAACCTCCCTTATATCAAGCCAGTCCGTGACTCCCGATTGCCAATCCTCATTGAATGGTTCAGTACTGTTTGTAACCACCAGAGGGAGCTTCTGCTCAGAATTCATTTCCAAAACATTCACAACACTGCGCCAATTCTTTGGAATACTCTACCCAGGTTAATACGATTAATCCCCAATCAACACAGTTTTAAGCGTGCCCTAAAAACGCATTTCTTCAGACTGGCCTTTCGCCTCAAC
This sequence comes from Oophaga sylvatica, assembly GCA_033576555.1. Classification (NCBI taxonomy): domain Eukaryota; kingdom Metazoa; phylum Chordata; class Amphibia; order Anura; family Dendrobatidae; genus Oophaga; species Oophaga sylvatica. The sequence goes on from JARQOD010000004.1 coordinate 463,895,420, forward strand.
GCATTAACCTAAATATCCCTGTGTGGCTCATTCAAAATTTTTTACCATAACCAGGTTCCTCGAATCATGCAATTGTTACCATCCACCTTTCGTGTCTCCCCTTTTTCCTTATAGATTGTACGCTTGCGAACAGGGCCCTCATTCCTCTTGGTATCTGTTTTGATCTATGTGTTTATTGCTATGCTGTAATGTCTATTGTCTGTAGAAGTCCCCTCTATAATGTAAAGTGCTGCGGAATATGTTGGCGCTATAGAAATAAAATTATTATTATTATTATACATGTTTAAAGGGATTCTGTCAGCAAAGAATGATTGTTCAAACCCAGAAGAGATGCTTGGTGCATCATAGCGGGGCCAAACATTTAATTACACCTTCCAACCTGCTTGGTTCCATCTGTCTCCACCCTTCTCTGGCTCTATTAAGCCAGAGCGGTCAATCAAACAAGTGTGAGGTGAAGATAAAGGGGAAAACTAGTAGATGGGAAGGTGTAGTTAAATGATTGGTCCCGCCATGGAGCACAGAGGGCCTGTGCTTGGTTTGAACAGTCATTCTGTGCTAACATAGTCCCATGGTCTTGCTTATGAAGACCACCCTTCTCAAATGCCTTGTTAGCACGTATTGACTTCACAGAGGTTTGCAGGGAAAATGTCTGGCTAGCTGCATCTTACCCAGTCAAGATAAACTGACAATGGTCCTAGGAGTCTGATCTGAATGGCGTCTGTGATGAGACATCCCCTTCAAGTCTCAAAAAGTCCCTCTCCCAAAAAGACTAGTCTTAAGCTATTGTATAATATTAATGCACCTGCCTCTAAAGATAGGATTTGGAAAATCACATCTAGAATTCTCATTTCCGCAGTTCCAAAATATTTTATACATAAAATGTCTCCAATACTCGAACTTTACTTTAATTGCATCTGATGTCACCAACATTAGGAGGGCACACGTGCTGCGCGAGGTTATATGAGGACATGTTTTCTTTCCTACAACATGGCTAGGTAGATGGCATATTAATAAATCCCGTTTGACTGTATAATGACAACTTCTTCAAACCACTCGGGCGATCAAAATGTTTTATAGCAACAAGGCCTTAAAGCTTTAAAAATTGCTGACCTTGTTGTTTTAGCAGTTAAACATGGATCAAATAAGTGTTAATCATAAAAATCACACAGCTTTGGCCAATTCTAATGTGCTTATGATCATTGAGCTTCGTACGTGTTCAGCAGATTTCATGGGATGATGAAGAAGCTGTTTACATTGTCCTTAATCCCGGGGATTTGAGGGTAAATGCTGCACATTCTGCTAGCGTCCTTTTGCGGAGTGACCCTGCCAGACCTTCCCAGAGATGAGTGTCTGCAATCGGTTATTTATCACAGATGGGGATCATGTTCAGATCATGTTTAGAGTTCAGTCCTGTTTGGGTAATTAAGAAAAACTAAATTGTCAGCATTCTCCTATCAGTGAGTTATGACTTGTATGTGGATTATTTTGGGAAATGCTTTGTGGAAATGTTATAACATTTAACATCGTGAAGTTTGAGGTGTTTGACATCAGTGTTTACCTTGGTGATGAATGAACTTCTCTCTCATTTTTTTCTCTATGGAAGCAGCTTCTATAACCTGTCGATTCTCGCATGCTGAGGAATATAGTAGTTGTAGTAGTTCCACATCGGCGAAGGGCACTGTTTAGAGATTTATCGTGAACAGGGCTAACATCAAAAAAACTCCCCCTCCATTCATCAAGAAAGGCTGTTCATGTGTCGAAAAACATTTTTCTATGTTTGCTCACATTCCTCTATACAAAGCCACAGTGTCAACACAAAATAGATTGCTAAAAAGGGAAGGACCAACAAAACACCTGCGCTAAGTAAAGTTTCAGCACCAGTTAAATGTCAAAATAAAACATTAGCTTTTATTGCATCTAAATTGATACAAAGCACATAATCAGCTTCCCTGTTATATATTACACCTCTAATTGGGGAACCTTTTTTTCTGCCAAGGGCCATTTGGATATTTATGACATCGTTCGCGGGCCATACAAAATTATCAGCTTAAAAATTATCCTGCAATATTTGGTAAAACATTTAACTAACTCACCCTTATGTAACGGCTGGAACTGCTCTTCTTTGGTGAGGCTGTAACATTAGGTGGTATTAAGATATTGTTAGTCACAGCTGCTATTTCAGGTTTGTGCCGGTCAGTCTGGAGCGTAGTCAACTCTTTGCAATAGTAAGATTCAAAAAGCACTGCTAGTAGCAGTAAGTTGTTCTGCTTACACATAAAAATTGCAATGCATGTCTTCTCAAAGTGAGCAGTGTTATGTTTCGGTAGCTGAGGAGAGCAGGCAAAAAAGGCAATACACCAGAGCAGTTGGAATCTATGAGATTGCAGTACCCTGACTAACCACCACAACTAGAGGCAGCCGTGGAGCGTTCCTACGTTGGTCCTAGACGCCTCGTCACAGCCTGAGAAACTAACTACACCTAAAGATAGAAATAGGAAAGCTATCTGCCCCGGAGCAGAACCCCAAAGATAATAGAAAGCCCCCAAACAAGTAATGGCGGTTAAACAAGAGGAAATACTGACACAGAAAGAAAATAGTATGAGCAAACGCTGGGGCCCAAACTATCTAAATAGAAAAGGAAAGGAAGGGTACTTACTGCAATCCCAGAAAACCCTGAAAAGCACCAACTCTACTAATTTCAAAATCACCTGAGATCACACGACCTCTACCACCTAAATTAGTTCTCTGGTGTAACAAAATCAAAACAGCAGCCACTGAAAAAACTGGAAAAAAGCAAAAAAAAAAACTCAGTGGCTGAACCAAACTGAGAGGGCAGAAGCCCCCGGAGGGGACCCTGAAGGCCCCCAAAGAAGTGCAGGACAAAATGCAAAAATATAGCACAAACACAAAAGCAGAAAAAGACTTATCTGTTAGCAGGAGAAGCAGACACGACACAGCAGGCTACAAGGGAAACTGGAATGAAGGATTCAGACCAGAACAATTGATCACCGGCAACCCTGATGGGAAAATGACTCCCTTATATAAGACCAGTCAGTAACACCTGATTCCCAGTCTTCACAATCTTCACTAGTACCGCTTGTAACCACCAGAGGGAGCCTCTGCTCAGGACTCATCTCAAACCCATTCACAACAGTACCCCCCCTTGAGGAGGGGTCACCGAACCCTCATTTGAGCAACCAGGTCGGTCAGGATGAGTTCTATGATACGCACGGATAAGTCTCCTAGCATGGATGTCCGAAGCAAACACCCAAGAATTGTCTTCCTGACCATAACCTCTCCATTTAACCAAATACTGGAGTTTCCGTCTAGAAAAACGAGAATCCAATATTTTCTCAACCACATACTCCAGATTGCCCTCAACCAAAACAGGGTCAGGAGGCACAGCAGCAGGAACCACTGGCTCAACAAACCTCTTCAACAAGGACTTGTGGAACACGTTATGGATCTTAAATGTCCCTGGAAGAAGCAAACGAAAAGAAACAGGATTAATAATCTCCATGATCTTATAAGGTCCAATGAACCTAGGCTTAAATTTAGGAGATGCTACTCTCATAGGAATATTCTTTGAGGACAACCAGACCAAGTCCCCCACTTTAAACCGAGGACCATCAGTCCTATGCCGGTTAGCAAACCGCTGGGCCTTCTCCTGAGAGAGGGACAACCTCTCCACTACCTGGTCCCAAATCTGCTGCATACGCTCCACAACAGAGTCAACACCTGGACAGACAGAAGCCTCCGTCTGTCCTGAAGAAAATCTAGGGTGAAACCCAGAATTACAGAAAAACGGAGACATCAAAGTGGCAGAGCTAGCCCTATTATTAAGAGCAAACTCAGCCAAAGGCAAAAAAGAGACCCAGTCATCCTGATCAGCAGACACAAAGCATCTTAGATAAGTCTCCAATGTCTGGTTTGTTCTCTCAGTTTGACCATTGGTCTGAGGATGAAATGCCGAGGAGAAAGACAATTGAACACCCAGTTTAGAACAAAAAGTCCTCCAAAATCTGGAAACAAACTGGACTCCTCTGTCAGACACAATGTTCTCAGGAATGCCGTGTAAACGAACCACGTGCTGAAGGAACAACGGCACCAATTCAGAGGAGGAAGGCAACTTAGGTAATGGCACAAGATGTATCATTTTGGAAAACCTATCACAAATTACCCAGATGGTGGTCATTCTCTGAGAAACAGGAAGATCGGAAATGAAATCCATAGAGATATGGGTCCATGGTCTCTTGGGCACAGGCAATGGCATCAACAAACCACTAGAGCGAGAGCAAGGCTTGGAGCGAGAGCAAGTCCCGCAGGACTGCACAAATTCCCTGACATCACGAGACAAGGTAGGCCACCAAAAGGACCGACTAACCAAGTCTCTGGTACCAAAAATTCCGGGATGCCCAGCCAATGCGGAACAATGAATCTCAGACATCACACTCTTTTTCCATTGGTCCGGGACAAACAATTTTCCAACAGGGCAGCGCTCGGGCCTATCCTCCTGACACCCCTCCAGAGCAAGTCTCAAATTGGGCGAGATGGCGGAAAGAACTACACCCTCTTTCAAAATAACAGAAGGATCAGATAACTCAGGAGAGTCCGCAAGGAAACTCCTCGAGAGGGCATC